>CM056050.1:12843415-13320873 GCA_029574335.1 Rana kukunoris | reverse complement strand
ATTTTCCACTGACCCACTGTAAGGGGAAACATTATTTCGCTGACCACTATAAGGGGAAATTTTTTCCACTGGCCATCACTATAAGGGGAGATTTTTTTTACTGACCACCACTATTGGGGAACATTTTTTTTCCACTGACCACCACTATAAGGGAGGATTCTTTTCACTGACCACCACTATAAGGGGAGGATTCTTTCCACTGACCACCACTATAAGGGGGGGGATTCTTTCCACTGACCACCACTGTAAGGGGAACATTATTTCCACTGACCACCACTGTAAGGGGAACATTTTCGCTGACCACACTATAAGGGGAAATTTTTTTCCACTGGCCATCACTATAAGGGGAGCATTATTTTTACTGACCACCACTATTGGGGAACATTTTTTTTCCACTGACCACCACTATAAGGGGAGGATTCTTTCCACTGACCACCACTATAAGGGGGGGGATTCTTTCTACTGACTGCCACTATAAGGGGAGCATTTTTTCCACTGACCACCAATATAAGGGGAGGATTCTTTCCACTGATCACCACTATAAAGGGAGGATTCTTTCCACTCACCGCCACTATAAGGGGAGGATTCTTTCCACTGACCACCACTATAAGGGAAACATTATTTCCACTGACCACCACTATAAGGGGAGGATTCTTTCCACTAACCACCACTATAAGGGAGGGATTCTTTCATGACCACCACTATAAGAGGAGGATTTTTCCACTGACACACTATAAGGGAGGATTCTTTCCACTGACACCACTCTAAGGGGAGGAGTCTTTCCACTGACCACCACTAT
Organism: Rana kukunoris; assembly: GCA_029574335.1. Lineage (NCBI taxonomy): Eukaryota > Metazoa > Chordata > Amphibia > Anura > Ranidae > Rana > Rana kukunoris. The sequence continues at coordinate 13,320,074 of CM056050.1, read as the reverse complement.
AAGGGAGGATTCTTTCACTAACCACCACTATAAGTGGAGGATTCTTTCCACTGACCACCACTATAAGGGGAGGATTCTTTCCACTGACCACCACTCTAAGGGGAGGAGTCTTTCCACTGACCACCACTATAAGGGGAGGATTCTTTCCACTAACCACCACTATAAGGAGGAACATTATTTTCACTGACCACCACTTAAGGGAACATTATTTTCACTGACCACCACTATAAGGGGAGCATTATTTCCACTGACCACCACTATAAGGGGAACATTTTTTCCACTGACCACCACTATAAGGGGAGGATTCTTTCCACTGACCACCACTATAAGGGGAGGATTCTTTCCACTAACACCACTATAAGGGGAATTATTATTTCCACTGACCACCACTGTAAGGGGAACATTATTTCGCTGACCACCACTATAAGGGGAACATTTTTTTCCACTGGCCATCACTATAAGGGGAGCATTATTTTTACTGACCACCACTATTGGGGAACATTTTTTTTCCACTGACCACCACTATAAGGGGAGGATTCTTTCCACTGACCACCACTATAAGGGGAGGATTCTTTCCACTGACCACCACTATAAGGGGGGGATTCTTTCCACTGACTGCCACTATAAGGGGAGCATTTTTTCCACTGACCACCAATATAAGGGGAGGATTCTTTCCACTGACCACCACTATAAAGGGAGGATTCTTTCCACTCACCACCACTATAAGGGGAGGATTCTTTCCACTGACCACCACTATAAGGGAAACATTATTTCCACTGACCACCACTATAAGGGGAGGATTCTTTCCACTAACCACCACTATAAGGGGAGGATTCTCTCCACTGACCACCACTATAAGGAGAACATTATTTTCACTGACCACCACTATAAGGGGAACATTTTTTCCACTGACCACCACTATAAGGGGAGGATTCTTTCCACTGACCGGCACTCTAAGGCCTTGTACACACGACGGGAAATATCCGCTGTAAACGGTCCCCGGACCGTTTACAGCGTATATTTGCGCCGGGATGTTTTGATCGGATGGCTGTACACACCATCGGATCAAATTCCCCCCGGCGGGACAGCGCGTGACGCGGCGGTGACGTTGACGCCGCCACGTGACCGCCACGTCACCGCACAGGAAGTAAAAACTTCCGCGCGCATGCGTCGGATCCATTCCAGGATACGACGCATGTGCGGCAAGATATGTCCGCTGGTTTGCCGTACTAACCAGCGGACATATCTGCCAGCCAGCTATCCGGCGGAAATATTTCAAAGCATGCTTTGGAATTTTTCCGCCGGATGAATCCGGCAAAAAGCGTCCGTTTGCCCCTACACACGAGGGGATTTTTCCGCTGAAATGGTCCGTCGGACCATCTTCAGCGGATTTATTCCCTCGTGTGTACAAGGCCTAAGGGGAGCATTTTTTCCACTGACCGCCAATATAAGAGGAGGATTTCTTTTCACTGACCGCCACTCTAAGGGGAGCATTTTTTCCACTGACCGCCACTTTAAGGGGAGCATTTTTCCACTGACCACCACTATAAGGGGAGGATTTCTTTTCACTGACCGCCACTCTAAGGGGAGCATTTTTTCCACTGACCGCCACTCTAAGGGGAGCATTTTTTCCACTGACCACCACTATAAGGGGATGATTCTTTCCACTGACCACCACTATAAGGGGAACATTTTTTCACTGACCACCACTATAAGGGGAACATTTTTTCCACTGACCACCACTATAAGGGTAACATTTTTTCCACTAACCACCACTATAAGGGGAACATTATTTCCACTGACCACCACTATAAGGGGAGGATTCTTTCCACTGACCACCACTATAAGGGTAACATTATTTCCACTGACCACCACTATAAGGGGAACATTATTTCGCTGACCACCACTATAAGGGGAGGATTCTTTCCACTGACCACCACTATAAGGGGAGGATTCTTTCCACTGACCACCACTATAAGGGGAACATTATTTCCACTGACCACCACTGTAAGGGGAACATTATTTCGCTGACCACCACTATAAGGGGAACATTTTTTTCCACTGGCCATCACTATAAGGGGAGCATTATTTTTACTGACCACCACTATTGGGGAACATTTTTTTTCCACTGACCACCACTATAAGGGGAGGATTCTTTCCACTGACCACCACTATAAGGGGAGGATTCTTTCCACTGACCACCACTATAAGGGGAACATTATTTCCACTGACCACCACTGTAAGGGGAACATTATTTCGCTGACCACCACTATAAGGGGAACATTTTTTTCCACTGGCCATCACTATAAGGGGAGCATTATTTTTACTGACCACCACTATTGGGGAACATTTTTTTTCCACTGACCACCACTATAAGGGGAGGATTCTTTCCACTGACCACCACTATAAGGGGAGGATTCTTTCCACTGACCACCACTATAAGGGGGGGATTCTTTCCACTGACTGCCACTATAAGGGGAGCATTTTTTCCACTGACCACCAATATAAGGGGAGGATTCTTTCCACTGACCACCACTATAAAGGGAGGATTCTTTCCACTCACCACCACTATAAGGGGAGGATTCTTTCCACTGACCACCACTATAAGGGAAACATTATTTCCACTGACCACCACTATAAGGGGAGGATTCTTTCCACTAACCACCACTATAAGGGGAGGATTCTTTCCACTGACCACCACTATAAGAGGAGGATTCTTTCCACTGACCACCACTATAAGGGGAGGATTCTTTCCACTGACCACCACTCTAAGGGGAGGAGTCTTTCCACTGACCACCACTATAAGGGGAGGATTCTCTCCGCTGACCACCACTAAGAGGAGAACATTATTTTCACTGACCACCACTATAAGGGGAGCATTATTTCCACTGACCACCACTATAAGGGGAAATTTTTTTCCACTGACCACCACTATAAGGGGAGGATTCTTTCCTCTGACCGCCACTCTAAGGGGAGCATTTTTTCCACTGACCGCCACTATAAGAGGAGGATTTCTTTTCACTGACGACCTTAAGGGGAGCATTTTTTCCACTGACCGCCACTCTAAGGGGAGCATTTTTTCCACTGACCACCACTATAAGGGGAGGATTCTTTCCACTGACCACCACTCTAAGGGGAGGAGTCTTTCCACTGACCACCACTATAAGGGGAGGATTCTTTCCACTAACCACCACTATAAGAGGAGGATTCTTTCCACTGACCACCACTATAAGGGGAGGATTCTTTCCACTGACCACCACTCTAAGGGGAGGAGTCTTTCCACTGACCACCACTATAAGGGGAGGATTCTTTCCACTAACCACCACTATAAGGAGAACATTATTTTCACTGACCACCACTATAAGGAGAACATTATTTTCACTGACCACCACTATAAGGGGAGCATTATTTCCACTGACCACCACTATAAGGGGAACATTTTTTCCACTGACCACCACTATAAGGGGAGGATTCTTTCCACTGACCACCACTATAAGGGGAGGATTCTTTCCACTGACCACCACTATAAGGGGAGGATTCTTTCCACTGACCACCACTATAAGGGGAACATTATTTCCACTGACCACCACTGTAAGGGGAACATTATTTCGCTGACCACCACTATAAGGGGAACATTTTTTTCCACTGGCCATCACTATAAGGGGAGCATTATTTTTACTGACCACCACTATTGGGGAACATTTTTTTTCCACTGACCACCACTATAAGGGGAGGATTCTTTCCACTGACCACCACTATAAGGGGGGGGATTCTTTCTACTGACTGCCACTATAAGGGGAGCATTTTTTCCACTGACCACCAATATAAGGGGAGGATTCTTTCCACTGATCACCACTATAAAGGGAGGATTCTTTCCACTCACCGCCACTATAAGGGGAGGATTCTTTCCACTGACCACCACTATAAGGGAAACATTATTTCCACTGACCACCACTATAAGTGGAGGATTCTTTCCACTAACCACCACTATAAGGGGAGGATTCTTTCCACTAACTACCACTATAAGGAGAACATTATTTTCACTGACCACCACTATAAGGAGAACATTATTTTCACTGACCACCACTATAAGGGGAGCATTATTTCCACTGACCACCACTATAAGGGGAACATTTTTTCCACTGACCACCACTATAAGGGGAGGATTCTTTCCACTGACCGCCACTCTAAGGGGAGCATTTTTTCCACTGATCACCACTATAATGGGAGGATTCTTTCCACTGACCCCCACTATAAGAGGAGGATTCTTTCCACTGACCACCACTATAAGGGGAGGATTCTTTCCACTGACCACCACTATAAGGGGAGGATTCTTTCCACTAACCACCACTATAAGGGGAACATTTTTTCCACTGACCACCACTATAAGGGGAACATTTTTTCCACTGACCACCACTATAAGGGGAGGATTCTTTCCACTGACCACCACTATAAGGGGAGCATTTTTTCCACTGACCACCACTATAAGGGGAGGATTCTTTCCACTAACCATCACTATAAGGGGAACATTTTTTCCACTGACCACCACTATAAGGGGAGGATTCTTTCCACTGACCACCACTATAAGAGGAGGATTCTTTCCACTGACCACCACTATAAGGGGAGGATTCTTTCCACTGACCACCACTATAAGGGGAGGATTCTTTCCACTAACCACCACTATAAGGGGAACATTTTTTCCACTGACCATCACTATAAGGGGAAATTTTTTTCCACTGACCACCACTATAAGGGGAACATTTTTTCCACTGACCACCACTATGAGGGGAACATTTTTTCCACTGGCCACCACTGTAAGGGGAGCATTTTTTCCACTGACCACCACTGTAAGGAGAGCATTATTTCCACTGACCACCACTATAAGGGGAGTATTCTTTCCACTGACCACCACTATATGGGGAGCATTATTTCCACTGACCACCACTATAAGGGTAACATTATTTCCACTGACCACCACTATAAGGCCGCGTACACACGAAGAGATATATCCGATGAAAACAGTCCGTTTTCATCGGACATGTCTCCTGGGAGATTTTGGTCTGATGTGTGTACACACGATCAAACCAAAATCCCTGTGGACAGACAGCGGGGTGACGTGGCGGTGACGTTGACGCCGCCACGTCACCAAACCATGAAGTAAAATACTTCCACGCATGCGTCGAATCCATTTGACGCATGCGGGAGATTTCGGTCCGCTGGTTAGGCGTACTAACCAGCGGACATATCCGACAGACAGCTTTCCAGCAGACAAGTTTTAAAGCATGCTTTAAAACTTTTGTCTGCTGGAAACCTGTCTGGTAGCCCGTACACACGATCGGATATGTCCGCTGAAACTGGTCTGCGGACCAGTTTCAGCAGATATGTTTGATCGTGTGTACGCGGCCTAAGGGTAACATTATTTCCACTGACCACCACTGTACAGGGAGGATTCTTTCCATTGACCACTATTGTAAAGTAGAATTTGTTCCACTGACCCCTGATTAGTTATTTTTTGCAGGGGTTCCCTGAGACCTAAATATTATTTTGAGGGTTCCTCTGCAGTAAAAAAGGTTGAGTAAGGCTGCCTTAGAAGGTCGAGGATTTGCATGATAGAGAAATTTTTTAAGCAGCCCGGTAGGAGCCCGGTAGGAAGTAAATGGTGACCATAATTCCCGAATAGAGATAGCGCTGTCCTGCAGAGAAAAGGCATTGTCAGGGGGAGCACTATGATCTTAATGATGGGTAATACATGGTGGTAATTGTTACAATAATACATTATGTACCTTGCCACATATCTGAAAGGCTGGGTCTGATTATATTGCTGATTAATGCACTCAGAAATCTGAATGTGTGCCACAAAGGAAGAATTCACAGAGGTGTAACGACAAAGTAATAAAACGTCATTGCTTATGATTAACAATGGTAATAAAAGCTGAGAGGATTGCGTTTTTATATGTCTTAGAGGAGTGATATTGTTCACACAGACCTGCAGACAGGTAAGATACAACCTCACCTTATTCCTCTACTCATCATAAAGAATCTTTATCTACAACAGAAATATTTTTATTCTTTGAAACAGAATCTGCATTGTGTTTACAGAAGTCCATACTGTGCCCTTGTTGTAAAATGTGAGTAAAATGTTGTATAATGTGAGTAAAATGTTGTAAAATGTGAGTAAAGGTCATTATGTTGTCATATTCCTACACCCTCGCTGTTCCATGGTTTTGTGGCCGTAGTTGATGGATAACAAGTTTGAATACCTTAAAGGGGTTGTAAAGACAAAAATATTTTCCTCTTAAATTAAAGTCTGACAGTAGTTGATAAAGTAAAAAGTAATGTTTTGCAGTATAACTTGTTTGATACCTGTTGAAATCGAGCTGTATCATTCACCTCCGTCACTCCTGAATCATTATTCTCACTGATTTTCTGGTTTGCGGTGCGCAATCATTCTTGCTACATCACGGCCTAATGGGAACTACAGTTCCCATTAGGCTTCGCCTCCATGCCTGTGAGGGATAAGAGAGCATCTTCACCCAGGGCTGTAGTCATAGGGAGGGAGTGAGCACATTCTACTTTCCACTATGCAGGGCTGTAGTAATAGGGAGGGAGTGAGCACATTCTACTTTCCACCATGCAGGGCTGTAGTCATAGGAAGGGGGTGAGCACATTCTACTTTCTACCATGCAGGGCTGTAGTCATAGGGGGGGGGGGGGGGGTGAGCACATTCTACTTTCCACCATGCAGGGCTGTAGTCATAGGGAGGGGGTGAGCACATTCTACTTTCCACCATGCAGGGCTGTAGTCATAGGGAGGGGGTGAGCACATTCTACTTTCCACCATGCAGGGCTGTAGTCATAGGGAGGGGGTGAGCACATTCTACTTTCCACCATGCAGGGCTGTAGTCATAGGGAGGGGGTGAGCACATTCTACTTTCCACCATGCAGGGCTGTAGTCATAGGGAGGGGGTGAGCACATTCTGCTTTCCACCATGCAGGGCTGTAGTCATAGGGAGGGAGTGAGCACATTCTGCTTTCCACCATGCAGGGCTGTAGTCATAGGGAGGGAGTGAGCACATTCTGCTTTCCACCATGCAGGGCTGTAGTCATAGGGAGGGAGTGAGCACATTCTACTTTCCACCATGCAGGGCTGTAGTCATAGGGAGGGAGTGAGCACATTCTACTTTCCACCATGCAGGGCTGTAGTCATAGGGAGGGGGTGAGCACATTCAGCTTTCCTGCATGCAGGTGCTGGTGGAAAGCAAGAAGAGGAGAGACAGGAAATTGTATTTTCAAACCTGGATTACTGTATTTTGGAAGTCAAAAGGAAAAATGAGGTAAGTGATATTTAAATGCTCTAGCTTACAGCAATCAACAGATCTAATAAAAAACAAACGTTTATTGTTCCTTTAATGAAGGTGCAAAAGCCAAAACATTTTTTTTGGGGGGGAGGGGGAGTTTGGATTGAGTGTGAAGGGGTTAGACCCTCTAGCTGAGAAAAGTAGAAAAATACCTCTGAACCTGTAAAGATTGTGCCTTCTATTTACCCCCATACAAGACATACCAATAGCAAGTTCCAGATTAATCCACACTCTTCTTAGCTCTATCCACTGGGCCATAGCTTTTAATTGGCGTTCAACCATAGTGCCATGGCCTTAAATCCTTAACCGTATGGAAAATATCAAATTATCAGAAAGAATACATCACACGCTATATGACACTATGCATATATTCCAAAAAAAAAAATGGTCTTTGTGGGAAACCTCGCTACTGACATAATATCCATTACAGGTATTTAGCACATCCACCAATTTTTTTTTTTTCTTTTTCCACAGAGATCGTATAAATCTATAAATCAAATGTATGCATTTTCTCACGTGATATATCTTTACTTTTATACAATGTATAATGTAAATGACTCTCTCACTTGTTCATTCTTTTTTACCACTGTTAAATGCTTATACTATGACCTTATCCATTAATAAAAATCGTTTGTAAACAAAAAAAAAAAAAAAAGATTATCTTATCTTATTGGTTGGTTATCTTATTAAGTGTTGATGTAAATAATCTGGTTCCCAGGCAGGCAGCTTCTACACCCCCAAGGATCTTCATGGTCTCCTTAGCTTGTAGTGTAGAAATTTCAGTGCCACAACGCTACTAAGAGGTCCAGATACCACAAAATTCCCCCCAAAAAAGGTCAGGAGGACATGCCAAAAAAGTAACAATGTTACTTCGTATCTCTCCATCCCCGTCCAAACAATGTTTATAAATAATGTTACTTTGTATTTCTCTATCTCGGGGGTAGACAACCTCGGCCTTCAGCTGTTTTGAAGCTACAAGTCCCATGAGACATTAAAAGACCCTGACAATCACAGGCATGACTCCTAGAGGCCGAGGCATGATGGGATTTGTAGTTTCACCACAGCTGGAGTGCCAAGGCTGCCTACCACTGCTCTATATACTGTCTGAACAACGTTTATAAACTACCTTACTTTGTATCTCTCTATATCCTGCCTGATCAATGTTTATTAACAACGTTACTTTGTATCTCTCTATATCCTGCCTGATCAATGTTTATAAACAACCTTACTTTGTATCTCTTTATATCCTATAACAAAAGTGACCTGGGGAATGCCCAGGGAAAAACCAAGCCTACTTACCGACTAGCTAGCAAAACAACCAATGTCTGTCTAACAGTATTTGTTAAAAACAGGGGTATTGTCAGCACGCATTTGCAAACGCATGCGTGAGCCACAGAGCCGCGCCAAGGCTAACACTAAACAATGAGCGTCCCCACAGTGGAGGCACATGCATTTTAATGGGTAGAAAGGGGCAGGTGAACGGAAGGGGAGCCACACCTCCTTAAAGGTACAGGAGCACACCAAGCACCCAGCATGTAGCTTAATGGTTGCAAAGGTGTTGGTGCATTGCTGGACTATATCCTGCCTGATCAATGTTTATTATCAACGTTACTTTGTATCTCTCTATATCCTGCCTGATCAATGTTTGTAAATAATGTTACTTTGTATGTCTCTATCTTCTGTCTGATGAATGTTTATAAACAACTACCCCCCTGGGGCATACAGCGTCATACAGTCTATTGCTCTTGCTGTCTTAGGGCTCTTTCACATGGGCGGATCAGTAATTATCCGCCCCGTGCACCTCCGTTTGCTCAGCAGGGATCGCTCCGTTGATCCCCGCTGAGCCGGCGGATGACAGGGCATACTGTCTTTTCTTCTCTCTCCCCTATGGGGGGATCGGATGAACACAGACCGTCTGTCCGTGTTCATCCGATTCCGATCCGCCAGACGGATGGAAAAGTAGGTTTTTCCTCCGTCATACTTTGGCGGATCGGAGCGGGTCGGATGTCAGCGGGCATGTCACCGCTGACATCCGCAGGTCCATAGAGGATCACAGAGCGCCCGTTCAGGTCCGCAAAAAAAACTGGCAGGCGGACCTGAACGGGCGCTCCGTGTGAAAGAGCCCTTACCCTTGAGGGCTCTCAGTACACCAGTACTTGAATCCAGGTTTGATGCACCTGGTTGCATTATATTGGATACCTACGTGTCTCTGCTATTCCCTCTCTGGACTGCCCCGGAATCAATGTTCATATACTTTTGAACCATTAGAACTGGTTTACTGAACCTATGATGCACCCCCACCACCAACATTCTAGTTAGAGGGAGCCTTTTGGTTTCTGGAGATATTTCTGGCCCTTTCCTACTATATATAAAACTCCCTTTTATGATCTCATTGACATACAGTATATGTATATGATCCGGATTATTCCAAGATAATTAAATATATTTTTCTACTATTACTTTATCTGCTCGTCCTGAGGAAGCCCAATGGCGAAACGCGTAGACGATGCACAGAGGATATTTTCCATATCATATATCCTATATGGTTTTTTATTATTATCTTCTGGGTCCTATCACGTGTCCAAGAAGATTGCCGAGAGGGAGGGGCCACATAGGTGGGAGAGGAGGAGTCTTCTAGGGCAGGCCCGTAGGCGGAAGCAGGAATCCAAAATTCAGATGACAATTGTCCAATGGAGCATAGAGACGGTCTGACTATCCGACAAAACACGTCCATCACACAATTGTTGTCGGAATATCCAATCGTGTGTACGGGCCGTTAGTGTTCTCTATGCGCTGTGTATGATTAATCCCCATGCACTTTTTCCCCATAAAATCTTGTTGTCACATCTTCTTTTTTACCATCATTAAGTGCTGCAGATCTCCTCCTTTCTCAGCCACTCTCTTACCTGCTCCAGGATTGGCTGCATTGCTCTGGAGTGGACTGGATTCCTGGTGGTGGCCTCAGCACTGCGTTTCAGCACTGCCAGTTGTGACCTCCACCAAGGGTGCCTGTGATAGGGTGACAATGCAAAAGCACAACTGGGAGACAGTTAGAATCCCATAACAGGAACTGGCTGAACAAAGACCCTTTTGGCAGAATCACCAAAAATATTTTAAAAGGAGCTTCAGACTTAACCACTTAAGAGCCGGACCAATATGCAGGTTAAGGACCGTGCCCCTTTTTGCGATTCGGCACTGCGTCGCTTTAACTGACAATTACGCGGTCGTGCAACGTGGCCCCCAAACAAAATTGGTGTCCTTTTTTCCCCACAAATAGAGCTTTCCTTTGGTGGTATTTGATCACCTCTGCGGTTTTTATTTTTTGCGCTATAAACAAAATTTAAATAAAAAAAAAAAAAACACAATGGCCCGGATTCACAAAGCACTTACGTCGATGTAACTCACCTTTTCCTGGCGTAGCATACAGATGCGCCCGGCGTATGTGTGCGCCAGAGTCAAAAACCAAGATACGCCTAAAAATAGGCCATACTACCCCGACGTTTCTTACTAACGCGGGCGTGGCGTGGGCGCAAATATGGTCTGGACGTATGCTGCTTCTCCCATTGATTAGGCATTCACATATGCAAATGAGGGAAATACGGCGATTCACGAACATACTTGTGCCCGGCTTGAAGGTTTTATGTCCGGCGTACAGTTATTTCCCATAGATGAGGCGCAACCCATGCAAAGGTATGGACCAGGGAACACAAGCCTACGTATTGTACGTTGGACGTCTGTGAATATGGGCCGACGTGGGTCTGGCTGGGCAAAGGTTACGTTCACGGCATACACAGTGATCCGGCGTATCTTAGGCAGTTGTTCCGACGTGGTTGTGCGCATGCGCAGTTCATTTTAAGTACTTGTCTGGCGCCCAGCCCATCATTTGCATGGGGTCACGCTTCATTAGCATGGATCACGCCCACTTCCACCTACTTCCACTTACGCCTACGAAATATATGCCACGCTGGTGCAACACTGGGAGCATTTGCTTTGTTATTTCCATGCTTGCCTCTCTGCGCTGTGTCTGGGTAGCATAAAAGAGATACGCTACGGCTGCATAAATATGTCTGTGAATCTGGGCCAATATTTTTTCCTCAGTTTAGGCCGATACGTATTCTTCTACCTATTTTTGGTAACAAAAAATCGTAAAAAAGTGTTTATCAATTGGTTTGCGCAAAATTTATAGCGTTTACAAAATAGGGATAGTTTTATTGCATTTTTATTAATAGTTTTTTTTCATACTAGTAATGGCGGCGATCAGCGATTTTTTTTCGTGACTGCGACATTATGGCGGACACATCGGACACTTTTGACACATTTTTGGGACCATTGTCATTTTCACAGCGAAAAGTGCTATAAAAATGCACTGATTACTGTGAAAATGACAATTGCAATGAAGGGGTTAACCACTAGGAGGTGCTAAGGGGTTAAGTGTGCCCTAAGGGAGCGATTCTTACTGTAGGGGGCGTGGCTGTAGGCGTGACGTCACTGATCGTCGTTACCTATATCAGGGAACAGACGATCAATGACGGTGCCACTGTGAAGAATGGGGAAGGTGTGTTTACACTCACCTCTCCCCGTTCTTCAGCTCCTGTGACCAATTGTGGGACACCGGCGGCGATCAGGTCCCGCAGGCACGGTCACAGAGCTTCGTACCAGGTCGTGAGCGCGCCACCCATGGCTGGGATCTTAAAGGCAACACACGGGTACGTGCCTGTGCCCAGCCGTGCCCTTCTGCCGACGTATATCGACGTGAAGGAGTTCTTAACTGCTTGCCGACCTGCCGCCGTCATTTTACTGAGGCAGGTCATCTCTCCTGGGCAAGAGCCCGTAGCTCTACGTTGGCACCTCAGCGGCCACTAGGGGGCACGTGCGCGCCAACGGTGGCCGGCACGCGCGCCCTCCGCTCGCCCCCGAGTGCCGTGCGCGGGCACACGCGATCGCTCGTTACACAAAGCTCCCGGTCCTGTCAGCGGGGGAAACGCTGATCTTCTGTTCATACAATGTATGAACGGAAGATCAGTAATTTCCCCTAGTGAAGCCACCCCCCCATACAGTTAGAACACACCCAGGAACACACTTAACCCCTTCCCTGCCCCCTAGTGTTAACCCCTTCACTGCCAATGATAGTAATCCAATGCATTTTTATAGCACTGATCGCTAAAACAATGCCAATGGTCCCAAAAATTTGTCAAAAGTGTCCGAAGTGTCCGCCATAATATCGCAGTACTGAAAAAAAAACGCTGATCGTCGGCATTACTAGAAAAATATATTTTTTTATAAAAATGCCATAAAACTATCCCCTATTTTGTAAACGCTATAACTTTTGCGCAAACCAATCAATAAACGCTTATTGCGATTTTTTTTTACGAAAAATATGTAGAAGAATACGTATCGGCCTAACCTGAGGAAAAAAAACGTTTTTTTATATATTTTTGGGGGATATTTATTATACCAAAAAGTAAAAAATATTATTTTTTTTTCAAAATAGTCGCTTTATTTTTGTTTATAGCGCAAAAAATAAAAACCGCAGAGATGATCAAATACCACCAAAAGAAAGCTCTATTTGTGGGGAAAAAAGGACGCCAATTTTGTTTGGGAGCCACATCGCACGACCGCGCAATTGTCAGTTAAAGCAACGCAGTGCCGAATTGCAAAAAGTGCTCTGGTCATTGGGCAGCAATATGGTCCGGGGGTTAAGTGGTTAAAAAGACTGAAAATGACTTCTAAAATGACCTTAACATGTCAGAGCTTATGTAAGGTTTTGGTGCTTTGGTTTACATCTACATTGTTGTCTTTCCAGATAAAGATGCTGTTGGACTTGGGGAAAACGCTGTGTGTTTTGCACCTGTTCTCATCTATCCAGGTAAACCTTATACCCTAAAATATTCAGTCCTTCCCTATAAATGTATACATTGTTACACATGGGGTCATGAGATCTGAGGCTTGGTGACCTGAGGGTAAAGGAATGTTAAATAACACTGGACCACCAATGGAAACAACTGCTTTTCATGATGGAGTGTAATGCCGCGTACACGCGGTCAGAATTTACGACAACAATTGTTCGATGGGAGCTTGTTGTCGGAAAATCCGACCATGTGTAGGCTCCATCGAACATTTGCTGTCAGAATTTCCGACAACAAATGTTTGAGAGCTGGTTCTCAATTTTTCCGACAACAAAAGTTCTTGTCGGAAATTTCGACCGCGTGTACACAATTCAACGCACAAAAATTCTACGCATGCTCGGAATCATTGAACTTAATTTTTCTTGGCTCGTCGTAGTGTTGTACGTCACGGTTTTCTTGAAGTTTGCAATTTCTGATAACATTTGTGTGACCGTGTGTATGCAAGACAAGTTTGAGCCAACATCCGTTGAAAAAAATAACAGGATTTTTGCTGCATATGATTGGATGATGGAAGTCAGCAGAGCTTCTGCTCATTTAACCACTTCCCGCCCGGTCAATAGCAGATTGACGTCCGGGAAGTTGTTCTGAAATCCTGACTGGATGTCTATTGACGTCCTGCAGGATTTCATGCCGGCGCGCGCCCGTGGGTCTGACACCCTGCATCTCAGATCTCGGTAAAGAGCCTCCGGCAGTACTACCTCATCGGCGAAGGCTCTTTACCTCGTGATCAGCTGTGTCCAATCACGGCTGATCACGATGTAAACAGGAAGAGCCGTTGATCGGCTCTTCCTCACTCGCGTCTGAGGCCTCGTACACACGACCGAGGAACTCATCGGGTCAAACTGACATTTTCCTTGTTGAGTTCCTTGTTTGGCTGTCGAGGAACTCGACGAGCCAATTTTCTCCGTTCCCGACAAGGAAAAAGAGAACATGCTCTCTTTTTGGCTTGTCGAGTTTCTCGACAGTTTCCTCGTCGAAAAATGTACACACGACCGGTTTCCTCGGCAAAACACGTCTCCCAACAAGTTTCTTGCTGGATTCTGCAGAGGAAACCGGTCGTGCGTACATTTTTCGACAAGGAAACTGTCGAGAAACTCGACAGACGCGAGTAGAGGAGAGCCAATCAGCCTTGGGGGCCACAAAAGATAAATATTTAAATTACCAGGGGGGATACATTAAACCAGAACAGGGGCCGCAATTGGCCCACGGGCTGGACTTTGGACATGCCTGACATACCCTGACATATGCATGCTCAGCCTGGTGTACAACCTTAGCACGTCTCAGTAAAGAGATAAATTAACTTCCATGCATAATTGCAAGTGTTATGTCATTTTGATCCAGCCAATCAAGATGGTTGAATTTACGGAACCCAGAAGATGAAAAAGTTGGAATTTAGCTCCATTTAATGGCAGGTCCTGGGTTTGGTTGGCCACCTTAACTAGTAGCCCTAAGGCAGTAGCTTTTTCTGTTTCTAAAGAGGCCCCGTCCCTGGGTAAATTTGCACACTGGATAGGGTGCACTGTTTCATGTGACACCCTTGAAATTAGGGTCCATTTTCTGTCTCTTCAGTAGAAAGGTGAATAAGGTTTTTTTTTTTACAAATTATGATGGACCACCTGGCACTCTGCCTGGGTGCCACCAAAGAGCTGTTTCCTCACTGCTGGAACACATAAAAAAGGTATTATAGCAGGGAATTGAACCCAAGAACTAGACAACACTAGCTTAGGTGCAAACAGGAACTCTCTTTATTGTAAGTTTGCATAGAATTTATAACACACAAAATCAGAGAAGCGCTTAATCACATTATCCTAAACAATGCAAACTTTAAACAGTGATATCATCATTACATCTAACAGTACATCTAATGAACAGCTAACAGTAACCTACTTAAACAGTGAGCTAATCAACAGCAGAGGCACCCAGACAGCTGTGATTAATCAGGGAGTGCCCACCCCAAACAGTCTGGCAACAGTTCTCCATCATTCAAGAATATTCAGGGCTGTTCAAATCTCATTAACCAGCTTTCTTTTCACTTCCATCTTCTCATTGAGATTCAAGTTTGCAAAGACCATCATGGCTTTCTTAAATGTTAAATGTGGTAATAACATGTCATAAAATAGGACACCTTCCTGAATGCTCGTAGCTCCCTCCAGTACCAGAGCCCATAGTCAGCAGGCAAGAGGCTATCCTGCAGCCCCTCCAAAAGCCCCTGTCTCAGTTGAGTCTGCCACAGATAGGAAACTTTCCTTCTGACAAGGTTGACCATCAGCCTATCCAGCTCCATATACGGTGATGTTAGCTGTGACACAAGATGCCCTTCCATACAGGGCATTTTCACCCCCTTCCTGCCCAGACCAATTTTTAGTTTTCAGCGCTGTCGCACTTTTAATGACAATTGCGCGGTCGTGCGACGTGGCTCCCAAACAAAGTTGACGCCCTTTTTTTCCCACAAATAGAGCTTTCTTTTGGTGGTATTTGATCACCTCTGCGGTTTTTATTTTTTTCGCTATAAACAAAAATAGAGCGACAATTCTGAAAAAAAAAACACAATGGCCCAGATTCCTGGTGTTAGACAGGAGTAATTTCAAATTTTGCGCGCCGTATCACTAGTTTGAATCCTCAAACCATGATATGGCGGCTTCGGGCTTCGATCCGAGAGGCTTACGTCCTCGTAAGCCTTCGGATCTACGCTGCGATATTTTTGCGGCTGCTGGGAGGAGTTCGCGTCGTTTTCATGCGTCGGGATATGTAAATGAGTTTTTACGGCGATCCACGAAGGTACGAGTGTCCCTCGCAATCGCCTACGTCATTTTTTGGCTACGTAATGTTAGAGGAGCTTTTTGCTGGTCTAACAGTGCGTAACCCATGTAAAGTATGGCCGTCGTTCCTGCGTCGATTTTAAAATATATATATTTTTTTTAACGTAACTCGTTCGGGAATAGGAATGTACGTAAACGACGCTACTACGACGTGACGACGTGTTTTCGCGCAATGCACGTCGGGAAATTTGCGAACGGAGCATGCGCAGTTCGATCGCCGCGGAAACGCGCCTATTTTAAATGCTTCACGCCCCCTACTCGCGCAGATGGATTGCGACGGGAGAAATACACTACGCCGCCGTCGTTTACTGGACAAAATCTACCTGGATTCCACGTAGAGCCAGGTAAAAAACGGCAGCGTAGTGTATTTCTGATACTCTACGAGAATCTAATTCTCTGTGAATCTGCCCCAATGTGTTTAACTTTTTGATTTAATAAATATCATAATAAAAAAAAAAAAAATAATAATAATCATTTCCTCAGTTTAGACCTATACGCATTCTTCTACATATTTTTGGTAAAAAAAAAACGCAATAAGCGTATTTGATCGGTTTGCGCAAAAGTTCTAGCGTCTACAAAATAGGGAATAGAATTATGGCATTTTTATAAATTTTTATTTTTTTTACTAGTAATGGCGGCGATTTTTATTGTCACTGTGACATTGCGGCGGACATATCAGACACTTTTGACACATTTTTGGGACCATTCACATTTATACAGCGATTAGTAAAACTGCACTGATTACTGTGTAAATGTGACTGGCAGGGAAGGGGTTAACACTAGGGGGGCACTGAAGGGGTTAAATATGTTCCCTAAGTGTGTTCTAACTGTAAGGGGAGGGGGACTCACAAGGGAAGGAGACTGATGTGTGTTCCTCTGTACTGGGAACACACATCAGTCTCCTCACCGCTGACAGGACACACACAGATCCATGGTCCTGCCGTGTCCCGAGCAATGCGGCGCGCGCCCCCTAGCGGCCAGGAATGCAAGGACGTCCTATGGAGTCCAGTCTAAAGGACGAAAGGTTCCCGCCGACGCCATTTTACTATGACTCGGTAGGGAAGTGGTTAAAGTAAGTTTTGCAGCAGTATCTCAAAATATGCACATATGTGCTAAACTTTTCCTTCAAATGGCCCATCCAAGGCCTTTAATGTCTCTAGTTTTCACAGAAACAATCATTGCACTTTATGTTGCAGGCCTTGTGTATCTGCTATGTCTAAATTTTATACCGTAATCAGTGGAGCCCTTAAAAAAAATATTAACCTTCAGCTAAACAAATAAGCCGCATTACAAATATCCCAAGTACACATACGTGATAAGGACGCAGGCACATTAAGTCCTGGGTGTGGTTCTGCTTCAGCTTGTCCAACAAAAATAGGCACCAGTCAATTTGTTAAGCATATGTAAGCATTTTTTGATCATATTGGACAGAGTAGGGAGTGGACAGTTTTTTTTTTGTATCTCCCTTGTGATCCACTTGGGAGTGGGGATGAGCTTAGAGTTCGAGTCCAACAATAGTTCGACTCGAACATTGCCTGTTCGCCGAACAGCAAACTATTTGGGGTGTTCGCGGCAAATTCGAAAAGCCAGATAACACCCTGGAAAAGTCTATGGGAGAAATCTAAGGTGCTAATTGTAATGGCTTATATGCAAGTTATAGTCATAAAAAGTGTTTGGGGACCTGAGTCCTGCCCTAGAGGACATGTATCAATGCAAAAAAAGTTTTAAAAAAACAGCCGTTTCTTTGGGAGCAGTGATTTTAATAATGCTTAAAGTGAAACAATAAAAGAGAAATATTCCTTTAAATTTCGTACGGGGGGGGGGGGTGGGGTGTATAGTATGCCTGTAAAGCAGCGCTTGTTTCCCATGCTTAGAATTGTCCCTGCACAAACTGTCATTTCTGAAGGATAAACATGCGCTACTTCACAGGCATACTATAGACACCCCCCAGGTATGAAATTTAAAGGAATATTTCACTTTTATTGTTTCACTTTAAGTATTATTAAAATCACTGCTCACGAAAAAACTGCCATTTTTAAAACTTTTTTTTTGCATTGATACATGTCCCCTGGGGCAGGATCCGGATTCCCCAAACCCTTTTTAGGACAATAACTTGCATATTGGCCTTTAAAATTAGCACTTTAGATTTCAAAAGTTTGAGTCCCATAGACTTTAATGGGGTTCTAAAGTTCACACAAACTTTTGGTCTGTTCGCAGGTTCTGGTGCGAACCGAACGGGGGGGTGTTCGGCTCATCCCTACTTGGGAGATTTCCTTTAATTTTCTGTCTTAAGCCCCATACACACGGTCGGACTTTTGGCCAACCAACTTCAAAATCTGCAACTTTTCAAATTTGTCCGATCGTGTGTACGCTCCATCGAACCAACTTTTTCTCGTTTTTTCCGACAAAAAGTTGGGTCTGCAAACGGACCAACTTTTCGGCAACAAAAGTCTGATGGTGCCTTGTGTGACCGTTTGTACAGCAATCCAACCAACTTTTGTACAAAGTGCAAATACGCATGCTCAGAACCAATGTTAAAATCAACCAACAATAGCAAAGAGTGGCGGTAAAGAGCAGAAAAGAGCAGAAAAACCACATGATGATGGGAAAATTTTAGAAAAGTTTGCAGAAAAGTCTGACTGTGTGTATGCTACGGGTGTGACCGGACAAATCAATTAGGACAAAAATCCAAGGGAAATTTTGTTGGATGTCCTACCGTGTGTACGAGCCCTTTTAGACACAACAGGAAGTGAAAAGAATTGTCTCTAAAGTGAGAGAAATGTTCTATCAGACAGTTGCCATCAGAATAATGCCGCGTACACACGATCAGAAATGCGACAAGAAAACCGTGTTTTTTTTCCCAAGGAATGTTGGCTCAAACTTGCGTTGCATACACACGGTCACACAAAATTCCGAGAATGCGTCAAATTGATTCCGAACATGTGGGGAATTGCATACAGACGATCGGAATTTCCAACGAGAACATTTCCCGTCTGAAAAAATTGAGAACCAGCTCTCAAATTTTTGCTGTCGGAAATTCCGACAGAAAAAGTCAGATGGAGCCTTCACACAGTCGGAATTTCTGATCAATAGCTCACATAAAACTTTTCTTGTCGGAATTTTTTCACTCGTGTGAATGCGGTATAAGTTTCCTCATTGAAAGATTTCTCCTCTATTCCTGCTCTAATGACAACTTGTTTTATTTCTCCACCACTTTCACTCCCGAGTAAAAATGGTCACAAGGCTAAATAAAGAGAGTGAATCTCCCTAGAAGGGAAACAGACAACAACAAGGTTCTGACCTCTCACCATCTAAAATATAAAAAAAGCTTTTGCTTTAGATAAATGTTATACTAATTTATTAAGAGCAGGGTGCAAGTCCTGCGGGAACGCGTGGGAACGGAGTCCCTGCACTTTTTTCACAGCAGGAACTCAGTTCCCTTTGCAGGACTAGAGCAGCCGAGAACAGCCAAGCCTCCCGAGCCAATCCTTCTACTAAGCGGTGATGCCCAGCTCAAGTCACTGTCAGGTGAACCTTAGTAATCCTTTGTTACTGGCCGCTTCCTGTATATGGATTCATCGGGGTAGTGTGCGGGTATTCCGTCACTTCCTCGATGCCGCAATGTCTCCTGGGAGCTTTTGTCATTGTTCCCAGGAGACATTGCGGAGGTCTGCCACGAGTTATCGCGGGATTTAGAAAGAACTTCATAGAAAGAACTTCTTTCTAAATGCCACGATAACTCGCGGCAGACCATCGTTTTAAAAAAATGCTCAAGCAACACCTGAGATGGCATTCTCAATATAATCTGGCAGAGGAAATAACACTCTGGCCTAGATTCACGTAGGACGGCGTAAATATATGAGGGCGTATCGTATTTACGCTACTTAGGACGCAAGTTCAGTATTCTCAAAGCACTTGCGTCCTAAGTTACGGTGGCGTATCGTAAATGTCCCGGCGTAAGTGCGCCTAATTCAAATGTGGAAGAGGTGGGTGTGTTTTATGTAAATTAATCGTGACCCCACGTAATTGACGATTTTAACGAACGGCGCATGTGCCGCCCGTGGACTCCGCCCGTGGACGTAACCCATTGTGCATGCTCCGACTCATGTCCGATCGAATTCCTAAGATACGTCGAAAAATGGCTCAGAGGTGAACGTAACTTACACACAGCCCTATTCACATACGACTTACGCAAACAACGTAAAAAGATACTGTAACGGTCACCACCGCTTACGACCTTCCATCCAACCACGACAAGCTTATCTGACACACTACGACAATCTTGCATACACGATCCATATCCATTCCCATAAACAAGACGAGACTCAAGCTCTGCACTTGCTTCAAAGATATGACAATTTATTGGTATTTTCTCAGTTTCTTATACAGTCTCAAGCATAATGCAGTTAATCACAGGACAATGCAATCTCCACCCCCCTATTCACTCACTGAGGATAATTCTTTAATTGGGAGCTAGACATGACGGCACCGTATCATCAATAGGGTTCAATTAACCTTGAATAATAACACAGACATCTAGTTGAATAAGTTATCTAGACAGCTTTATCACACAATGGCAGAGTCTTGTGAGAGTGGGTGCAATCAACACCTTCAACGGAATGTCTTTACAGTGAATAGCCAACACCTTAAGATATTTCAATAGCATATTATACAAAAGATATGTCTTGCTGACCTGGTCATGTCATCATGAACTCCTTGTGATGTCTCAGTCCTGAAATATGAAGTATTAATAATGTCCCATCTTCTGTAATGAATGAATTATGATTCTTTGTCACCCTATGGCCCTAGTGGACATAAGGTGACCCTAGACATAGGAATATCTCAGTCTGTCATGGGCCATTCCGTTACAGATACGCTTGTTCCGACGTCCATACCATGCATGGGCTGCGCCACCTATAGAGCAGCTTTATCTTTACGCCGGCGTATGTCTTACGTAAACAGCGTAACTAATTGCGACGGGAGCACGTACGTTCGAGAATCGGTGTATCTAGCTCATTTGCATATTCAACGCAGAAATATTCAACGCCACCTAGCGCCCAGCGTTAATATGCACCCAAGATACGACGGCGTAGGAGACTTACGCTGCTGGTATCTTAGCCGAATGTATGCATAACTGATTCTAAGAATCAGGCGCGCATATACGACGGCGCACATTCGGACTTACGACGGCGTACATGGAGATACGCCGCCGTAAGTCTTTGAGAATCTGGCCCTCTGTGTTTAGGGATACATATCAAATAGTAATAACAGCTAAGCTGACTGCAGCTCTATGTCCTACCTACAGAATCCTTGAAAATGTAGAAAGGGAATTGGTAAAAAATATATATCCTATACCTCAAATCCATCTTACTATAAAGGTAATTTGCCTCAAGACTTAAAGGGGTTGTAACGTAATTATTTGTTTTCATAATAAGCATCCTTTACCTGCAGACATTCCTCTTTTCACTTCCTCATTGTTCGTTTTTGGTCAAAAGTTGCTCTATTTCTTCTCTGTTCTGTTCACTTCCTGCTTGTCTGATTGTTACTCACCACCTTGATGGGAGGCTTTACTGCGGTGGTCAGTGACGTGCTCACCCCCTCCTGGGAACTACATCTGTGTGGCAGGACGCTCTCTACGTGTTAGAGACTTCAAGGAGGTGTGAAATACTGGGCGTGCCGCAATTTATACTGGGAAATGTAGTTCTTACATGAACGAGCGCCGCAAACCAGGAAGTGAATGAGAGAACAGAAAGTAGAATGCCGAAGGTGATATAGATGAAGGAATATAATAGGTTTTTACTCGTTTTTTAACAGAATCATTACACTATTCTGTCTGTCTACCTTGCAGACATTAACCGCTTAATGCCCGCCCACTGTATATATACGTCCTCTTTTTAAAGATGGATATCTCGGTAACGGCAGCAGCTGCTGCCACAACCGCGATATCCATCTCTTTAGTGGGCGGTTCTGTCAACGATAACAGCGGTCTCCGCAGCGGATTCGCCGCGAGATCGCCGTTATCAGTGGCGGGAGAGGGCCCCCCTCCCGCCGCTCTCCCGCGCCCTCCGCCGCTTACCGTAGTCGTCGGTAGCGGCGGAGGCGATCGGGTCCTCTCTGCTGCTGTGTGGGGATGGGAGTGAGGGCAACATGGCCCCCACCTATCCCCATAGCTCTGCTGGGCGGAAGTGACGTCAAAACGTCAGTCCCACCCAGCGTCTTAAAGAGACATTTTTTGTTTACATTTTTTCAAAATGACAAAATAAATTTTTTCTTTTTTTTCATTTAAACCTAAATATGAGATGTGACGTCTTTTTTACCCCCAGATCTCATATTTA
The DNA here is from genome assembly GCA_029574335.1 of Rana kukunoris. Lineage (NCBI taxonomy): Eukaryota > Metazoa > Chordata > Amphibia > Anura > Ranidae > Rana > Rana kukunoris. The sequence continues at coordinate 13,297,657 of CM056050.1, read as the reverse complement.
AGAGGACCTGTCATGCTTTTTTATATTACAAGGGATGTTTACATTCCTTGTAATAGGAATAAAAGTGATATTTTTTTATTTTTTATTTCAGTGTTAAAAAGTATAACATAAATAAAAAAAAATATGAAAAAAAAATGTTTATAGCGCCCCGTCCCGACGAGCTCGCACGCAGAAGCGAACGCATACGCGAGTAGCGCCCGCATATGAAAACGGTGTTCAAACCACACAAGTGAGGTATCGCCGCGATTGTTAGAGCGAGAGCAATAATTCTAGCCCTAGACCTCCTCTTTAACTCAAAAAATGCAACCTATAGAATTTTTCAAACGTCGCCTATCGAGATTTTTAAGGGTAAAAGTTTGACACCATGCCACGAGCAGGCGCAACTTTTAAGCGTCACATGTTGGGTATCATTTTACTCGGCGTAACATTATCTTTCACACTATGTAAAAAAATTGCGCTTGTAAGACCGCTGCGCAAATACTTTGTGACAAAAAGTATTGCAATGACTGCTATTTTATTCTCTAGGGTGTTAGAAAAAAAAATATATATAATGTTTGGGGGTTTTAAGTAATTTTCTAGCAAAAAAATATGTTTTAGTCTCGTAAACACCAAATCTGAAAAACAGGCTCGGGGCTTAAGTGGTTAATTTTAGGCAATTTTTTTTTCCTTTACAACTCCTTTAACCACTTCAGGCCCGCGCTATCGTCGAATGACAGCTACAGCGCGGGTCTGAATATCCAACCCGCCGTCTTTTGACGGCCGCCCCTTTGGGCGTTCCCAGCGCGCGCTGTAGAGCGCGCTGCAGGGAAGCCCTGTGTTGTCCGTGTCCCTTGGACACGGCCAATCACAGATCGCGGCGAACGGCCAGTCAGAGTGGCCGTTTGCGATGCGATCTGTGGGCGAATGAGAGATGATCTCATAGATCATCTCTCATTGCCGTTTTACACAGAGACAGCGTCCTGTCTCTGGAGAGGAGGAGAGCGATCTGTGTTCCTTCCTACATAGGGACACAGATCGATCACCCCCCCAGTCACCCCCCCTCCCCCCACAGTTAGAACACACCTAGGATACACATTTAACCCCTTCCTCACCCCCTAGTGTTAACCCCTTCAATGCCAGTCACATTTATACAGTAATTAGTGCATATTTATAGCACTGATCGCAGTATAAATGTGAATGGCGCCAAAAATGTGTCAAAAGTGTCCGATGTGTCCGCCATAACATCGCAGTCCCAATAAAAATCGCAGATCGCCGCCATTTCTAGTAAAAAAAAATAATAAAAAAAAATTCTGTCCCCTATTTTGTAAGCGCTATAACTTTTGCGCAAACCAGTCGCTTATTGCGATTTTTTTATTTTTTTTTACCAAAAATATGTAGAAGAATACGCATCGCCCTTAACTGAGAAAAAAAATGTTTTTTTTTTTTTTTTTAAATTGGGCTATTTATTATAGCAACAAGTAAAAAATATTGTATTTTTCTTCAAAATTGTCGCTCTTTTTTGTTTATAGCGCAAAAAATAAAAACTGCACAGGCGATCAAATGCCACCAAAAAAAAGCTCTACTTGTGGGGAAAAAAGTACGTCAATTTTGTTTGGGAGCCACGTCGCACGACCGCGCAATTGTCGGTTAAAGCGACGCAGTGCCGGAAGCTGAAATTTCACCTGGGCAGAAGGGGGGTGTTTGTGCCCAGTAAGCCCAGCTAACTCTCAATATAATATTTTCCAAACACTTTTGTTCACAGATGAGCCATCAAGCTGTCATTTTGGACATGATGCCGGATACATTTGATGACCAGTATATTGGCTGTGCAGAAGAGATGGATCTTAAAATGCCAAAAATACTAGAAGAAGAGCTGAAATACAATGGGCCAGATTCACGAACAGTTAGGCTGGCGGATCGAGTGATCCGCCAGCCTAACTGTGACTTTGAGCCGGCGTTTCTGTTTTCTGTAACCAGAAAACAAGAAACGCCGGGTTGAAGTTCCGATGCGAGCAGCGTAACTGAGTTTCGCCATCGCATCGTTACTTCAACTTAAAAATGGCGCCGGGGGCGTTCCCGCCGATTTACGCTCAAAAAATATGTTAATGAGCGGAAATCGGCAATTCACGATCGAATTCCGGCGCGACGCAATGACGATACGACGTTTCCGGACGGGATACGCGGCGCATAGATATACCTACATGGGGTTGGAGTATCCTATGTTAGGTATAGGCGTCGTCATCGCGTCGGGAAAAAAAAAAAAAAACGTCGCTTGCGTAAAACGGTCATGAATGGGAATGTGACGTCATTGACGTTCATTCACAGATTTTGGAGCATGCGCACGGGGATGTTTTGACACTCGACGCATGCGCAGTACGTTGGCGGCGGGATCGCGCGTAGTTAGCATACTACACGCCCCGTACCCGCCCAATTTGAATTCCGCCGGCTCATTTGTGATGCGCTGCCGCAACTTTAGGAGCAAGTGCTTCGTGAATGACAGCACTTGCTCCTAAAATTTCTGCAGCGCAACGCAAATGAGTAGCGTTACTCCAGAGCAAAGATGCTCTGGACTACCTGAATCTGGCCCAATGAGTTTGCTGAAATGTGGAGAGAAGCTAATAAGATATGGAAGGGAAAAAGATCAGTCCTTCTAAATCAATATGATGACAAGCATGGCACAGCAGTTGTATTGTACACAATGGGAAAGCCATATCCTATATACAAACAGTTTAACGGAAATGTCTCAATTGCGGGAAAGTCTCGAGAATTCTACATGAAAAATTTCCATTTTAAAGCTCTTCGCTTTTACCTGACCCGAGCCTTACAGGTGCTGAGAACAGGCTGTGCCGACGAGACTCGGGTCTACCGGGGGACAAGGATCGGTGATGTAGATGTAGCTAAGAAAATGCGTTTTGATCGGTTTACATCTTCCTCTAAAAACATGACCATTGCTGAACGGTTTGGAAGGAACCCTTTTTTCAACATATCCACCTGCTATGGTGTGGACATTGAAGATTTATCAGTGTTTAAACAGGAAGAAATCCTTATTCCCATTGGAGAAACATTTAACTTGGCAAACCAGATTAACACCACATATGAGCTAGAGAGCACCGGCAAACTCTGCAGCTACTTTAACTGTGCTTACTTAGGAGGTGAGGGCCACATCTCTCTGTCTGCATTCCTTCTGTTATTATAAACTAATCTTAATCTGTGCCTGCCAAGGGATATGATTTCATAAATTGGATGTGGTGGAGTAAATTAGGAGTATGTGGGCCAGATTCAGGATGGCGAGCGGTTCTTTACTCCGGCGTAACGTTTCTCATTTACGTCACTCCGCCGAAACTTTAGGAGAAAGTACTGTATTCACAAAGTACTTGCTCCTAAAGTTGCAGCGGCGTAGCGTAAATGGGCCGGCGGAATTCAAATTGGGCGGGTAGGGGGCGTGTAGTATTTAAACTAGGCGCGATCCCGCGGCGAACGCACTGCGCATGCGCCGGCCGTCAATGTATCCCAGTGCGCATGCTCCACATTAGGACGGTGTTTTCTACGTGAACGTCAATGACGTCAATCCCCATTCACGGACGAGTTACGCAAACGATGTTAAAATTTTTAAATTCGACGCGGTCACGACGTCCATACTTAACATAGGATGCGCCTGCTTTTTGTTGCTTTACCTTTACACCGGGAAAACCCTTACGTAAACAGCGTAAAGTGACTGCGTCGGGCCCGCGTACGTTCGTGAATTGCCGTATCTCGCTGATTTACATATTCTCGGCGTAAATCAGCGAGAACGCCCCCGGCGGCCATTTTAAAATTGCAGTTACGATACGACGGCGAAATACAATTACGCCGCTCGTATCTAAACTCAATCCTGGCGTATCTTGTTTTCTGAATATAGAAAACAGACACGCCAGCGTAGGTTAGAAGTTACGCGGCTTATCTAGAGATAAGCCGCGTAACTTCTACCTGAATCTGGCCCTATGCATTTGCATTGAAGATAAAGCCAAAGATTACGGGCCAGATTCATAACGTATTTACGTCAGCGTATCTAGAGATACTTGCAAACGTACTTGCGGCCGGGCGTCATAGTTTACGTCGTTTGCGCAAGCGTTATTCTGGCGTAAAGTTACCCCTGCTATAGGAGGCGCAGCCAATGTTAATTATGGATGTCGGGACAGCGTCGAATTGTACGTTGTTTACGTCGTTTGCGTAAATCTTTCGGGAATGGGGCTGTACGTAAGTTACGTACACGTCGTTTACATTGACTAATAGCGACGTGATTTCAGGCATGCGCTATGAGATATGTCCACGGACGGCACATGCGCCATTCAGAAAATACGTAAATTGCGTGGGGTCATGATTCATTTACATGAATCACGCCCCCACATTAATAATTTGAATTAGGCGCCCTTACGCCGGACACTTTACGCTACGCCGTCGCAACTTATGGAGCAAGTGCTTTCTGAATAAGGCACTTGCCCAAAAAATTTGCGGAGGCGTAGCGTAAAGAGCATACGCTACGCCCGCTGATATTTACGCAGTTTTCTCTAAATCTGGCCCAACATATTTTCTTTCCTCATTTTGAAAGGAGCAGGGACGTGTGAGAAGACCACTGCAAGGTTTTATTTTCTGCGTTTTGTAGAAGTAATGGAGTCAGATCAATCGTTTTAGGCTGCGTACACACGATAGGTTAACCACTTAAGGACCCCTTCGTGCCGATAGACGTCGGCAGAATGGCATGGCTGGGCACATCAACGTACCTGTATGTTTCCCTTTAAGCCCAGCCATGGGGGCGCGTGCACGTGACCCGGTCCGAAGCTCCGTGATCGGGACTCGTGGACCCGATCGCCACTGAACTCCCGCGATCGGTCCCCGGAGCTGAAGGACAGGGAGAGCTGTGTGTAAACACAGCTTCCCCGTTCTTCACTGTGGCGCCCGCATTGATTGTGTGTTCCCTTATATAGGGAATCACAATCAATGACGTCACTCCTACAGCCACACCCCCCTACAGAAAAACATATGAGGTCACACATAACCCCTTAAGCGCCCCCTTGTGGTTAACTTCCAAACTGCAATTGTCATTTTTGCATTTTTCGCTGTGAAAATAACAATGGTCCCAAAAATGTGTCAAAATTGTCCGAAGTGTCCGCCATAATGTCGCCAAACGAAAAAAATCACTGATCGCCGCCATTAGTAGTAAAAAAAAAAAAATCATAAAAATGCAACAAAACTATCCCCTATTTTGTAAACTCTATAAATTTTGCGCAAACCAACCAATGAACGCTTATTGCGATTTTTTTTGACCAAAAATAGGTAGAAGAATACGTATCGGCCAAAACTGAGGAAAAAAATATATTTTTTATGTATTTTTGGGGGATATTTATTATAGCAAAAAGTTAAAAATATTGCATTTTTTTCAAAATTGTCAATCTATTTTTGTCTATAGCGCAAAAAATAAAAACCGCAGAGGTGATCAAATACCACCAAAAGAAAGCTCTATTTGTAAGAAAAAAAGGACGCCAATTTAGTTTGGAAACCACATCGCACGAATCACAAAAACTGTCCGGGTCCTTTAGCTGCCTAAAGGTCCGGGTCTTAAGTGGTTAAACCAATGAGAATGGTCTGACGGACCGTTTTCATCGGACCAAACCGATCGTGTGTGGGCGCCATCGGTTAGTTATCCATCGGTTAAAAAAAAAGCCAACTTGTTTTAAATTTAACCGATGGATTCCTAACCGATAGGTCAAAACTGATCGTTAGTAAGCACGACCATCGGTTAAAAATCCACGCATGCTCAGAATCAAGTCGACGCATGTTTGGAAGCATTGAATTCATTTTTTTCAGCACGTCGTGTTTTACGTCAGCGCGTTCTGACCCGATCGTATTTTTTAACGATGGTATGTAGGCGCGACAAACCATCAGTCAGCTTCATCGGTTAACCGATGCAACCGGTCCATCAGACCGTTCTCATCGGATGGACTGATCGTGTGTACGCGGCATTAGAGTCATAAAGTATTCATGACATCATAAAATCCAAGGTTACAAACCAACACAATTCAGAGGCTGTCAAATACTCCAGGGTTCAGATGGCTGGATACAAAGGAATGGCGGACCCTGGAGGATGATTGGATTTAGTGGTGAAATAATCCTGGAACATCCCTTGCAAGTTGGTGCCAAATCCAAGCAGAGCTTGTTGCAATGCCCAAAGTGCAAGGTAATAAAAAAAATACATTGAAAGCACTCCATTACAATTTGTCATGTGGAACTTTAATGTTCCAGACAAACAAGAAGCCTTGTCTTGGACCTCCTTCTAATGTGCTTTATCAATAAACTGGGCCTAATAATATAGTGATCTCTATGATTAAGCCCAGTCTTTGGGTGAAATTGGTCAGACAAGGAGGTCCCAGGTGTGGCTCAATGTTTGTCTGGGTTAATAAAGTTTGTAATGGAATGCCACCAGCATTTTTTTTCATAAAAACTGCTTTATCTGGTTTGTGCACCATCGGTGTACAGTAGGGATGAGCTTTGAGTTCGAGTAGAACTCATGCTCGATTTGAACATTGCCTGTTTGCTGAACAGCGAACTATTTGGGGTGTTCGCGGCAAGTTCGTGTGAACTTTAGAATCCTGTTAAAGTCTATGGGACTCGAACGTTTGAAAACTAAAGTGCTAATTTTAAAGGCTAATATGCAAGTTATTGTAATAAAAAGTGTTTGGGGACCCGGGTCCTGCCCCAGGGGACATGTATCAATGCAAAAAAAAAGTTTTAAAAACTGCATTTTTTTTTTGGCAGCAGTGATTTTAATAATTCCTTTAAGTGAAACAATAAAAGTGAAATATTCCTTTAAATTTCGTACCTGGGGGGGGGGGGGGTAGCATGCCTGTAAAGTAGCGCTTGTTTCCCGTGCTTAGAACTGTCCCTGCACAAAGTGTAATTTCTGAAGGAAAAAAAGTAATTTAAAATCACTTGCGGCTATAATGAATTGTCGGCTCCCGGCAAAACAGAGAAAAGTCATTCATAGAAAAAAAAGGGGGGGGGGGGGGTTCAACGCCATGTTTCAAAAAAAAATTGGATGGAGTTCCCCATAAAATCCATACCAGACCTGAAGGGTCGGGAATGGATATTTGGGGGGAACCCCACATAATTTTTTTTTATTTGACGCAGGGTTCCCCTTAATATCCATACCAGACCCGAAGGGCCTGGTAATTGAATTTGGGGGGACCCCCCACGCATTCTTTTTTTATGAATGACTTTTCTCTGTATTGCTGGTATCCGACAATTCATTATAGCCACGAGTGATTTTAACCACTTGTCATCTGCCCACCGTCAAATGACGGCGGGCAGACGACTCCATTGTTCTGACATCACGTCATATGACGTGATGTCCCTTTAAAGCCGCGGGCGGGCGCGCGCGCGTCGCCGGCGGAGCGCGCGCAAACCCTGCCGCTCCGCGGGGATCCCGTGCGAGTGCCCGGCGGCAACGATCGCCGCCGGGCACACGCGATTGCTCAGAAACTGAGCTGGGACGTGCAGCTCTGTATGTAAACACAGAGCTGCACGTCCCTGTCAGGGAGAGAGGAGAGCGGTTGTGTCCCTTGTACATAGGGACACAATCGGTCACCTCCCCCAGTCACCCCCCCCCTCCCCCTACAGTTAGAACACTGGCTAGGACATACATTTAACCCCTTCCCCGCCCCCTAGTGGTTAACCCCTTCACTGCCAGTCACATTTATACAGTAATCAATGCATATTTATAGCATTTTTCACTGTATAAATGTAAATGGTCCCAAAAATGTCAGAAAAGTGTCCGAAATGTCCGCCATAACGTCGCAGTCCCAATAAAAAAATCGCAGATCGCCGCCATTAATAGTAAAAAAAAAAAAAAAAAAAATCCATAAACTATCCCCTATTTTGTAAACGCTATAAATTGTGCGCAAACCAATCGATAAACGCTTATTGCATTTTTTTTTTACCAAAAATATGTAGAAGAATACGTATCGGCCTAAACTGAGGGAAAAAATATTTTTTTTATATATTTTTTGGGGTTATTTATTATAGCAAAAAGGAAAAAATATTGCATTTTTTTAAAAATTGACGCTCTAATTTTGTTTATAGTGCAAAAAATAAAAACCGCAGAGGTGATCAAATACCACCAAAATAAAGCTCTATTTGTGGGAAAAAAAGGACGCCAATTTTGTTTGGGAGCCACGTCGCACGACCGCGCAATTGTCAGTTAAAGCGACGCAGTGCCGGAAGCTTATATTTTGTCTGGGCAGGAAGGGGGTGTAGGTGCACAGTAGGTAAGTGGTTAAATGACTTTTTTCCTTCAGAAATTACATTTTGTGCAGGGACAGTTCTAAGCACAGGAAACAAGCGCTACTTTACAGGCATACTATACACCCCCCTAGGTACGAAATTTAAAGGAATATTTAAATTTTACTGTTTCACTTTAAGCATTATTAAAATCACTGCTCCTGAAAAAACGGCCATTTTTTAAAACTTTTTTTGCATTGATACATGTCCCCTGGGGCAGGACCCAGGTCCCCAAACACTCCCCTGGGCCAGGACCCCAAACACCTTTTAGGACAATAACTTTCATATTAGCCTTTAAAATTAGTACTTAAATTTCAAACGATCGAGTCCCATAGACTTTAACATGGTTCTAAAGTTCACACTGGTTCTAAAGTGGTCTGTTCGCAAGTTCTGGTGCGAACCGAACCGGGGGGTGTTCGGCTCATCCATAGTGTACAGTATTCTTGTCCTACATCCCTATCTCAACTTCAAGATATCCTTTTGATGCCCTTTCATGTACTGTAAAAGGGTTGCAAATGCAAGATCATTGCACTCTATATCCCCAATTTTACTCCATGCTAAATTGTGTTTGGATCCATCACCTTTGCCCTACTCCTGTACAGAGGACGACTCCCATTTGTTCTAGTGAATATTGTTACCAACACAGAAAGTAATGGGAAATCCAGCATTGTACAGTTTTCATCAGGACAAGGTCCTTTAGCACCCATTTGCAAAAAGGACAAACTATGTTCTCCCGTGAACTGTAAACTCCCTCAGCACCAGTGTTAATTTTGATGCCAAATTTCAATTTAGTTTTAGTCATAGCCTTTTGAATAAAAATAAAATGTCATTTTAATTTAGTCTAATTTTAGTCATCTGAATTGTTTTAGTAGTATTATAGTCGACTAAAATCTATAGGACATTTTACTTGACTAAAATAATTTTAGTTGACTAAAATCTAATGGGCTTAGTTACATTGTAATGCATTTTTTCAACATTTCTCTGGAGTTTTGAAACTTGTCATATGCTCATGTAGTAGAAATCTATAACATGTTATTATTTATGGTATTAAGGTTTCAACTATAGACATAGATTCAGCCAATGCAATTTTAGTTTTTGTTGTATTTTAGTCATCTGAATTGTTTTAGATTCTGCCCTACCTGTTGAAGTGCCCAAGGCAGCCACCTCTTCTGTCAGCCCTTCTTCACAGCACATCACCAGAATAGGAAACAAGTGGAAATCTTCCAGTGGGGTCACCTGTAAAGTGCTGGATTTCCCATCACTTTGGGGAGATTTCCTCCCCCTTCATGTTTTCCCTCTCCAGGACAGGAAGTGATAGGATTTCTCCCCAATGGATTCTCTCTAATGAAATGAAAAAGCCCTAATAGCGGATCTAACTACTTATCTTTCCATCAATGTACTTTCTTTTAAACAACCTTCCTCAACTTTTTAACACAAGGGAACCCTTGGAATAACTGTCTGCTCTCAGGGAACCCCTGGTAATAATTACTATATCTACACATCACAGTATATTAGTGTGATGGTCTGTGGGAATAATGCTCCCTACAGTTGCAGGAAGTGGTGGCCGGTGCTCTAAGTTTAGGGGGGAACGGCAAACAAATCACCCGACCCCGTTCGTTTGGGCGGTCAAAACCCACAACCCCGCATTCGATCGGTCAGTTGGTAAAACCCCCATCGCTCGGTCGGACATCCATCCATCCATCAGCCCTACACTTACCCCATCCAGGCCATGGGCAGCTTCGGTGACTTCCCCCTCTGTCTCCTCCTTAGCGCCCCCCACCCCTGCTTCCGGCCAATACAGTTGCTTCTCCTCTTAGCCAATCGTGTCCTATGACTCGCCTCCTGACTGGCTGGGAGGAGAAGCAGGCCCATCCAGGCTGTGAGCAGCTTCGGTGACTTCCCCCTCTGTCTCCTCCTTAGTGCCCCCCACCCCTGCTCCTGGCCAATACAGTGGCTTCTCCTCTTAACCAATCGTGTTCTATGACTCCCCTCTTGATTGGCTGGGAGGAAAAGCAGGAAGACAATAGCGAATATTAATTTGATATCGTCACACAAGTGCATGGGCTCGGGGCCCAGTGTTTTGTGCCAATGCCACCCTTTTGTAAAGCCTCTGGCTCTAATCACGTCCTTAAAAAAAAAAAAAACATGCCGGACACATCGATAAGGGGGGGGGGGGCTTTGCTCCTGCGCCCTCTAATGGAGCCACTGCTTGCAGACATTGGAAAGAATCCCCCCTTATGGATGGCTAAATGGATCCTTATTTTTAGTAGTTGCCTCTTGCTCAAGGAACCTCTGGAGGGACTCTAGTTTCCCACAGAACCCTGGGTGAGAAAGGCTACATTACAATATTGTACAATTTCACCAAACTAAGGCATGGTTGTATTATGTTGTCATTTTGGGGGATTTTCTATAATGTGGATGTGTTTTTGCATGAGGTGGAGTTTGGACCAGAAAGGGTTATACTTGTGAAAAATGGGCAGGAATCTGCAAGCATTTGGCATTTCAGTAGATGAGAGGCTGGTAAGCTAAACCAGTTTTACGTTTTGGTGGATTTACAAACTACAGTATGTGGGTTTGATTGTGTGAGTGGGGGCTGGTATTTTTCAATGCTCTATTTAATTAATTTACAATATCAATTTATATTTACAGGTGAGAAGAGAGACAGCCCCGTGTGCAATGCTGGTAAGAGAACTAAAAATGTATTAACTGAAATATATAAGGTTATGTGCGGAAGAGGCGAATCCGTGTCCAGACTGACCAATTCTCCCCTTTAGAAGGAATCATGTGACCAGTGACCTAGACATTAGGAGCACATTCACATTAGGACACTGTGTTGGAGGGGAACTCAAGGAGTACCAACCTGTTTGATTAAACTATAGATCCAATTATAGATCCCCAAAAAAATTCTCCCCACATTTATATATGAGAATTCACTAAACATATTATAATTATTATTATTATGATCATTGATAGAGAAAGCAGAGTGTAATCAGTGTAAACAATCATAAAGTGGAAGGAACAAAACAGAACAGAGGAGGGGGGGGGCGGTGAATTAGAGTGTAAGCTCCTCTGGTACAGAGACAGATGTGACTGACTCAGTGTTCATTGTACAGCACTGCTGTATATGTCAGAGCTATATGACATTTTTAAAATGTACATTAACCACTTAAGGACCACCTCCTGCACATAAACGTCGGCAGAATGGCACGGCTGGGCACATGCACGTACAGGTACGTGCTGTGATAGTACCCAGATGTGGGTCACGGGCGCGCACCCGCGGCGTGCTCCTGTGACCTGGTCCGAAGCTCCGGGACCGTGGGATTCGCGGACCCGATCACCTCTGGAGTGCGGCGATCGGTCCCCGGAGCTGAAGAATGGGGAGAGCCGTGTGTAAACACGGCTTCCCCGTTCTTCACTGTGGCGGCGCCATCGATCGCATGATCCCTATTATAGGGAGACACAATCGATAATCGATAATATTTAACACAAATACAAACAGCCAGGGGATTTATTATTAAAATTTCTATAAGATAAAAAGAAAGAGAACGACTGAGAGGGACAATGGCTCTCCCAGAGTGAGGGATTTTAAAGTGAGAGACGTCAATACTGTTTATTATTATTATTATGGTCATTGATAGAGAAAGCAGAGTGTAATCAGTGTAAACAAGTCACAGGCATCAAAAAAAAAAAAATTACCAAAATGTAATAATATTAATTAAAAGCGAATAAACCAATATTGGTGTGGACGCCGTCTGAGGAATAGGAAGCACCAGCTCCTGTCTAGCTGCCTGTGACCGACTACTGCGTGCTGTACTGGACGATCTCCAAACCTATGGACACACAATCACCATGCCATTCTAAAAGATTTCTGATTGGTTGATGGTGTCCTCTAACGTTCCAATATTCGCACATCTGGACCTAGTGGATCTGACTACCACTGGTCATGGCTGTAGCCGGTTGCTTTCCCAGTTCTTGGATTTCGTGTTGGCACATTTAATTCAGTGTTTAGCAGAGTTGACCGCACAAATCAAAAGAAAAGTTGCAAGGCCCTGACGAAGCACAATTGTGCGAAACTTGTTGGCCAGCTGCATAATGTTATCTATCCTGCTTTTGTAACTATAGTGGTCCATGCCAATATTTGTATATTCGCTTTTAATGAATATTGTTAAATGTTTATACATTTTTTTTGAAGGCCTGTGTCTAGTGTGCTTACCTTTTAAACAGTATTGACGTCTCTCACTTTAAAATCCCTCACTCACTGGGAGAGCCATTGTCCCTCTCAGTCGTTCTCTTTCTTTTTATCTTATCAAATATTGGGATTGTGAGACACAGTCATCTGTTTCTGGAAACAATCCTACTCCCTGTGTTTATACTATTAAAATATCTATCTATCTATCTATCTATCTATCTATCTATCTATCTATCTATCTATCTATCTATCTATCTATCTATCTATCTATCTATCTATCTATCTATCTATCTATCTATCTATCTATCTATCCAAATGGCATATTGATCTTAATTAATGAATTATTATATCTCACCAGGTTCAGCAGGATTTCTGTATTCTGGGCCCAGGACTCACTTCATCATCACCGGACTGATTGTTATACTTAATCTAAAGTTTGGCATCTTTTTCTGAGGTCATCTAATGCTAATGTATCATTCATCTTAGCGCTGTGTGAACTCCACTATCACCATCCCATCTTGATAAATGTGCTGATATGGTGCCATTGTAAAACTCCATCTAAAACTTCCGTTCTAGTCTTGAATGGAGCTGGGAAAAGTCTCTGTTGGGTTTTAGACAATATTTTTCAGCAGAGACAAATACAGGAGCAAAAAACACTTGTACATCTTCCTCTCCAAGTAAATTTTCGTCTCCCTCATTTCTTCATTTGGACAATAATTTTATTTGTATTATTTATTTTCATTCTGATTTTATTATGGAGTTATAAGTTATAATACAAACATTGATGAATTCGTACATACGTAGAAAGTACAATTATTTCATCTAGTCAATTTCAAATAGATTTTTCACATATAAAACTCAAAAGACAAGACATACTAAAACATATTAAAATAATAAATGACAGGACAATACAAAAACAAAAGGAAAAAAATATATACAACAAAAAAATGAAAAAAGAGAAAAGGGAAAAGAAAGGGGGGGGAGAAAGGGCAGGTAAAATGGAAGGGGAACGAAAGGGGTAAGGGTAGGAAATGGCAGCAAAGACCCCTGCTTGACAAATCTATCTTCCTTTACTTTCTTTTATTTCCCCAAGGACTTCCTAATTTCTTGTTGTTTCCCTATATATCCTCCAGCGGGTCTTAATCTAGTAGTGCTCCTCGTGTGAATCTATTATGTGCTAAAAGTGATTCCATCTACTCTATACAGTCCATTTCGCTAACCCATTCCTTAACTGATGGAATTTGTATTGAGCGCAAGTGCTGTGGTATGGCTAATCTTGCTGCTGTCAACCAGTGTCTCAAAAGGCCCTTTTTGATGTATTTATATGATCATAGTAGAATCGGAAGCAAGGTGATTTGTGGCATATATGGTATTGGTTCCCCCGTAACTGTGGTATATAATTGCATAATTTTTTCCCCAAAATTTAAAATTTGAGGGCATTCCCACCAAATATGGAGCAGTGAACCTATGGACGCATGGCACCGCCAGAATATATGTGACTTTTCTGGGTATATACGCTATAATGACAATGGGCTCCAATACCACCTAGAGAGAAGTTTGTAGTTTGTCTCTTGCGCTTTAATTGTTAGTGACATACAATGTGTTAAGTTAAATGATTTTTTCCACTCTATGGGCCAGATTCAGAAAGAGTTATGCCGGCGTATCAGTGATACACCGGCATAACTCACACTTTGCACTCACACTTTGCGCCGACTTATCTTGTTTTCTGCATTCAGAAAACAAGATATGCCGGTTTGCATTGAAGATTGTATTACGCCGTCGGATCTTAAATGTGTTTTTAAAATGGCCGCCGGGGGCGTTCAGGCTGATTTACACCGAGAATATGTAAATCAGCGAGATACGCCAATTCACAAATGTACGCCGGCCCAACGCAGTCACTTTACGTAAGGGTTTTTCCGGCGTAAAGATAAAGCTGCCCATAGCAGGCACATCCTATGTTAAGTATGGACGTCGTGACCTCGGGAAATTTGAAAATGTTTACGTCGTTTGCGTAACTCGTCTGTGAATGGGGATTTATGTCGATTACGTTCACGTCGAAAACACCGTCATAATTTGGAGCATGCGCACTGGGATTTTACAATGGTCGACCCATGCGCAGTACGATCGGCGTGTGGACGCGCCTAATTTAAATAGGAGACGTCCCCTACCTGCCGAATTTGAATTAGGCCGCCCAGTTTGCGCTACGCCGCTGGACCTTTACACGCAAGTGCTTTCTGAATACAGCACTTGCGAGTAAAGTTTCGGCGGCGTAACGTAAATAAGAAAAGTTACGCCGCCGCAACTTTGCGCGCGGCCTTTCTGAATCTGGCCCTACATCTTTAATTTGAACATTTAGCTCATTCGCCCATTTGTTAAGATATTCAGGAGGTTCAGGGTGATTTTTTTAGTATAGATTGTTGATAAAACGTGTTTTGTTTTTGAATCTTGTAGCAGTAAAAGTTCAAACTGAGTTTCATCTCTAAAAAAATATTTATTTGGGGGCGCTACATATATTAATTCGTAGTCTTTACTTTATATATGTAGCGCCCCCTTGCTTTCAGCAACTAAAAGCTAATTGGACTGGGAGAGTTACGTTACTCCTAGTTGCGATTTGTTCAAATTGTTGACCTATGTCATTCTGGAAAGGTCCACAGGCTCGAACTGCATTCTGGGGATGGGAGTTTATCCCTGGCCGGCAGTGGGAGCCAGAGGGATTTCTGGCGGGTGGAGTCTTCCCCAGCAGCCAATTGGAGAGGGTTTTTCCTCGCTGGGCAGCATGGGGAGGGGTATATCTGTGACCGAGGTCATGTGTTTGTGGTTCTTTCTCCTCTCCTGTGCGGGGTCCCGGACTCGGGGTGCGGCATCCACCTTCAGGGTGTGTGCATCCATGGACCCCGCCGGCGAGGCCCCCCTGGCCAAGCTTCTAGGCTTTGATGAGTCTCAACCAGAGACGAAAATAAGGGGACCCCAGTGACTTGCTGGGTTCCCGGTGCTGTTGAGAGGATCCCAGGCTGGGTGCCGTTCGATTGGGGGATCAGCTTGAGGAGAACCCGGAGGCAGGTTGTCCAACAGGGCTTGAACGAACCAATCGGGGATTCGGTGACCGGGATGCTGACAGGTACGCTTTACTGTCGGTGACCTATACTGAGAAATTACTGGGAGGATTCGCTCTATTCGTACATTCAGTCCATCCAAATTAATTGGCCTAGAGCAGAGGGCCTGTGAGAGAGACCTGTCCGGGGGCACCATACCCACTTAGGCAGGAGTGACGACGTGTGTAAATTTGTACTACTGAGGGCTGATCTGCCCTACATATCCAGGCCTGACATCGAGAGTTTCTCTTCTTTCATCAACCTATTCTTCCTTCACCAAAGTTGATGTTGGCCTGGAATTAAAGCATTGAGAAAACCTTTATTGACGGTGTGGACCTCCGTTTACTACTTAGTTCTTCTGGTGCATCCCTAGACCAAGCTGGGGTAACTTAATTTGCCGATCCCATCAACAATCCACCGGCTCCTTCGGGAGTAATCAGAGCTTTTTTTCTCAGAAAATAGGTGCAGGAACTCAACCACGACCCGTTCAGATTTCACAAACAGTAGAAGGGTCTTAAAGGGGCATTAAATACCAGAATTGCATTACATACAGTGTGCAGAGTTCAGGGGGTTACAAAGCAGTCACTTGTAAACACAGAAACCAGACTTCTGTGTTCACAAGTGATTGTGGTGAGCGGGCACCAAAGGGTCTGAGCCAAAGGTGGTGGAACTGAGTTCCACCAAGTTCCCCCAGAAAAAAAGCCCTGGGAGTAATGCTACATATAGTTCAAAATATAGTAGTCATTTAGAGAATGCATTTTAGATCATCATTTTACCATCATCATTTTTGTATACGTTAATTTTAAATTTGTTTATTTATTTACAATATTATATTATAAGACGTGATTTTTTAAATATACCATTTCATACATTAATAAATCATTACAATTTAATTTAACCATATTTAATTTAGTAGAACATTTATTATATCATTATTATTTGTTGTACTCGCATTATTCTTTATGTTTTATTATTTAATAATAATTACCAGTTTAAACCAATATTATTATCGCTAATATCAATTTTGTACTTTACCTTCATTACCAACTTTTTGTGATTTTTCTCATGAATTTCATTGTTATCAACATTATCTTGGGTATGATCATTAACATTGATTATCCTTTAATTTCTATTATACCCTTGTTGGTACTTGATTTGATTTATTTGTTGTTAATAAATGTTAATTAAGACATTTTGCATATAGATTATATATGATCAGAAGGACATGTCAGAGGCTGCGGACATGGTACAGAAGGACATGTCAGAGGCTGCAGACATGGTACAGAAGGACATGTCAGAGGCTGCAGACATGGTACAGAAGAACATGTCAGAGGCTGCGGACATGGTACAGAAGGACATGTCGGAGGCTGCAGACATGGTACAGAAGGACATGTCAGAGGCTGCAGACATGGTACAGAAGGACATGTCAGAGGCTGTGGACATGGTATAGGATGATATGTCAGAGGCTGTGGACATGGTACAGAAGGACATGTCAGAGGCTGCAGACATGGCACAGAAGGACATGTCAGAGGCTGTGAGCATGGTACCGGAGGACATGTCAGAGGCTGCGGACATGGTACCGGAGGACATGTCAGATGCTGCGGACATGGTATAAGATGATATGTCAGAGGCTGCAGACATGGCATCGGAGGAGATATCGGAGACTGCAGAGATAGTATAGGAGGACATGTCAGAGGCTGTGGACATGGTTTAGGAGATGTCAGAGGCTGTGGACATGGTTTAGGAGATGCAAAGGCTGCAGGCATAATACTGGAAATGCAGAGGATGTGGACATGGTACAGGAGAGCAATAACAAGAGGTGGTCAGAGGGGTCTTCCCAGGCATTATTGAGGCGCGCACCACTGCCAAGACCTCACAGGGATAAGTGCCACTTCTCTGCCGCCTTACATTTAGAAGTGGCGCCGCCTACCTGCCTGCCTGAAATGCAGGCAATGCGCAGTTCACATTTCGGCCCACAGCCATATTCTTTTATGGCATTGCTTCCCTCAATGTGGCCCCCGGGCAGGCGGGCTTGACGGCCTACCAGGAAATTTCCCGGTATCCTAGGCCAGGGTGGCCCTGGTGACATGCCCAATAAGGCAACATGGATACAAACACCAAGTATGCTGCAATTTTGTCAAATATATCTAAGGTTGGGTCTACTAAATAAAGATTTTTAATTGTCTGCAGACATGCTGATAAATTCACTTTGAGAAATCTGAAGGCATAATGCAAATAAAGAAAGTCATAGAGGTAAAAGGTAAAAAGATAACATGGGCTAACTCATTACTCATAATTGTAATTGAATCTGAAAGGATTTCTATTCTGTATATTTAATTTGCAGCCACACCCTAATCTTGCCGCCTTCCTTTCCTCCTGGCCATAGAATTTCTCTCTTCTATTTGTTGGTGTTGCCTGCTCTCCCCATTGTATAGTGGAAGGTCGGGTAGCCAATGACCATAGGTTTTCCCCTGCACTTATGCACTCCAGTGCCTTTATTAACATTCTACATGGATTCTATTGTCTATTGTGCTAATTAAGTCTGCTACTGTGGTGATGTGGATTGGAGCTTGAGAGACAGTCTGGCTTCTAAAGACCTTTTCATTGTGTGATACTAATTAACACTGTATTGTGTGAAAGTTCTATTGATGATAAATGTGCAGGTGAAAAGAGCTTATCTCGAAGTCACCTTGTCTGGGTAAATGGTTAGTAATTAGCTCATGTGGATTATATCGGTGCCAGGAAGTCTGACTAATGATGCGTATTGGGCTCTTGTGTCATGTTGTGGGTGGAGTTAATCCATTGTTATTTTATTACTGACTGTATAAACAGAGCCTGAGTTTGTCATTAACCACATACTGACCGCCCACGGTCATTATACGGCGGACGGTGGCTCTGCTCGGGGAGAGCCCGTAGCTATATGTCCACATTTTTGCGGCCACTAGGGGGCGCGCGCACGCCACCGGCGGCCTGCCCGCCCTCGCTCTTCCCCCGAGTCCCACGTGCGTGCCCGGCAGGCGCGATGGCCGCCGGGCACGCAAACTCATTTGTTAGAGAGCGGGGACCAGGAGCTTTGTGTGTAAACACAAAGCTCTCTGGTCCTGTCAGCGGGACAGACGATCAGTGATTTCCCCTACCGAGTCCACCCCCCATACAGTTAGAACACACCCAGGAACACACTTAACCCCTTCCCTGCCCCCTAGTGTTAACCCCTTCACTGCCAATGGCATTTTTATAGTAATCCAATGCATTTTTATAGCATTGATCGCTATAAAAATGCCAATGGTCCCAAAAATGTGTCAAAAGTGTCCGAAGTGTCCGCCATAATGTCACGGTACTGAAAAAAAACGCTATTGCAATTTTTTTTTACGAATACGTATCGGCCTAAACTGAGGAAAAAATTTGTTTTATATATTTTTTGGGGATATTTATTATAGCAAAAAGTCGCTCTATTTTTGTTTATAGCGCAAAAATAAAAACCGTAGAGATGATCAAATACCACCTAAAGAAAGCTCTATTTGTGGGAAAAAAAGGACGCCAATTTTGTTTGGGAGCCACATCGCACAAAAAGTGCTCTGGTCATTGGGCAGCAATATGGTCCGGGGGTTAAGTGGTTAAAGTCTATTCGTTTTGAACCAGAGAGCAGAGCTGTGTGTCTCGTTTTCTGGGGGAAATCCAACGGGTCCTGTCTGCTGGATTGTGGAGTTTTAAGCTGTCGTGGGTTGGTGGAATGGAATATCGTAAACGGCGTTAACCCCTGACCGCTACAGTGACTAATACAAAAAAATATAAATACAAAAAAATAAAAAAATACTCACAGAGAGAATTTGCCACTCTGGGGCAACCTTGGCAATTTTCATTTGATTATATAGAGCAGTGGTCTGCAAACCGTGGGCCTGGGGGCCAGATGTGGCCCTTAACTTTTATAATTATTATTATACAGGATTTATATAGCGCCAACAGTTTACAACATCAGGGAAGACAGTACAGTCACAATACAATTCAATCCAGGAGGGATCAGAGGGCAATATGCAATTAGTGCAACACAAATTAAACTACCAAAATATACTAAATAAAGATACCTCTAGTTGCAGCTAACACCACAAAGTGCTTTCACTACACTTAAATAAAATTCAAAACTGGTGCAGCAGTATTGAAAACATTCAGTGCATACCAGTGCAATACAAATTTTTGTCTAACCTACAAACAATGTATCAAATACAAACCATTTACAATTGTATCTACTATATAAAGTGCAACATTACACGCAACACATATGTTATAATAAAACTATTAGTGAATAAATTGCAACGTGTCCAAAAATGAATCCATTTCAATAAAGTGCAAAGTGTCTATAAATTGATCAACTTCAATAAAATTGCCCTTTAGTTTATTTGATTTTTCTTATAACAAAAAGTAAAAAATATTGTTTTTTTTTCAAAAATGTCGCTCTATTTTTGTATATAGCGCAAAAAATAAAAATTGCAGAGGCGATCAAATACCACCAAAAGAAAGCTCTATATGTGGGAAGAAAAGGACGCAAATTTTGTTTGGGAGCCACGTCGCACGATCGCGCAATTGTCAGTTAAAGCGACGCAGTGCCGAATCGCAAAAAGGGGCCTGGTCCTTTACCTGCATTTTGGTCCGGGTCTTAAGTGGTTAATCTTGATAAGTGATACTGATCCACCATATAATGAATAAAATAAATCAATAAAGTACTGTACTGATGCTTATCCTCCACCTTAATGAGAGGGCACACCTGGGCACTGCCCAGGGGCCCCCGGGTACATGGGGGGTCCCTGCACTTTCCCCAAAGCAGCTGGTCCTTGTGCCCATGCTGCCCCTAATTTGGGGGCCCCATGATGGTACTGAGAGTGATGGATACACAGGGGAGGCAGGCTGGCAGTGGTGCACAATGCTGTGCAGAATGATACCTATTATTTCACAACCAGCAGGGAGGAGCAGATCCAGAGCACCAGTGATGCTCTGATCCCGCCCCATGCAGCTTGAATGCTTGGGACTCGAAGGAAGGGATGTAGAGAGGCCACAGTGTAGGGGTATCAGGGGTGAAGTGGGGTCACAATTCAAGGGGTATCTTATGGTGTATGGTTACAGTGCTGGGGGGATATCTGGGGTGTAGAGGAATCAGAGTGCTGCGGGGATATCTAAGCTGTAGAGAGGTCAGAGTGCTGTGGCCATATATGGGGTGTATAGGGGTCATAGTGCTAGGGGATATCTGGGGTGTAGAGGAGTCATAGTGCTGGGGGATATTTGGGGTATAGAGGGGTCAGAGTGCTGGGGGGATATCTAAGATGTAGAGAGGTCAGAGTGCTGTGGGCATATCTGGGGTGTAGAGGGGTCATAGTGCTAGGGGATATCTGGGGTGTAGAGGAGTCATAGTGCTGGGGGATATCTGGGGTATAGAGGGGTCAGAGTGCTGGGGGGATATCTGGGGTGTAGAGGGGTCAGAGTGCTGGGGGATATCTGGGGTATAGAGGGGTCAGAGTGCTGGGGGGATATTTGGGGTGTAGAGGAGTCATAGTGCTGGGGGATATCTGGGGTATAGAGGGGTCAGAGTGCTGTAGGGATATCTGGGATGTAGAGGGGTCAGAGTACTGGGGGGGAACCAATCTAGCAGATATATTATATGCACAGGACAGCTTTGTTACTTTATGTATGTAGTATTTTCACACTTTTTTTGCTGCACAGAATGATTGTTCATGTAGTGAATGCGGATCTCCACCCAAAAGGGGAAGCTCCACTTGTCTGCCTTCTACCTACTTGATGTCTGTTTACATGCACTGTCTCCATTGTAGGGGCCTCAGAGAATTACTTTGCCCAGGGGCCCATGATTCTATTAACACGGCCCTGTCCACCGGTGTATTCCAACTGCTCACCTAACATCATGACCCCATATTTCACCAGTGGGTCACAAACAGGATAATGCAAGGTCTGTGTAGCATTCCATTCCTCCGTGCCTCCAATTTCCTCCTGTCAGCTCCCAAAGTCTCAGGTACACACAGAGTATGGCAGTTTAAACAGAGGAATAAAATATCTAGCGTTCGCCATTTATACATTTTAATCCCCAAAACAAAAATAGTGGTACACTTACATATAAGGCACTTCAGCGGTGCTAGCTGTTACACGCTTATCAATTAGACTTTTGTAACGAGACCCTTGCTCGCTCGGTTCCACTCCCCCGACACTCCTTTGTTGCTATTGAATCAGATTGCAGATCACAACATCTGATGGTTCGGTCATTCAATGCTCCGGGATTCGAACTACAGCTATGTGCCGTTCGAATCCAGTTGTGATCGCTCAGAACTAACACCAGGCAGGCTCTATGTAAGTTCAAACAGGAGCCTTTTTTTTTTGGATGCACACACACTTTTATACAGCAGTTTGAACACCCTACCCCCAACAACCATTTTCCTATTGGTCAATTGTAAAGTACATTGTAGTTCTCAATTAGGTCCTCTTGGCCATGCCATCTGGAGGGAGGGTTAGCCTTAAGATAGGGCAGAATACCCCCCCCCCCACTGTGTAACATATTCAAAGGAGAAACACTTTAGTATTCCAAGGTTCATGACAATACTCCCCCCTGAGAAACAGTCCAACAGCCACATTCGGACCCCGAACGGGTCAACACGAGGATGTTGGAAAAGTAGTCTTAAGGTTCCAGGTCTGTCTGCCGGGATAACCAATCCGCCTTCCTGTTTTGAGGCCCTGGCCCATAATCGGCAGGCAAGAGGCTCGCATTCAGTTCTCTCCAAAAGCCTCTGTCCCGGCTAGGTCTGTAACAACTTTCATACAATGAAATGGCTGTGGGATGACGTCAGATCAGTAGGCTCCGCCCACCTCCGTACTTGTTACGTCCCTGGGTGTGGACTTCCTCAGTAAGGGTAGAGTAGGGGCTTTGCTTGCCTTTATCCAGCCTTTAGAGCATTATTTCTCCAACTGACATTAACAATGGAGTAGAGGTTCTTGCCACTGATACCAACAGTGGGGCACTATTCCTCCCATTGACACCAACAGTGGGGCACTATTCCTCCTACTGACACCAATGATGGGACAATATTCAACCCATTAATACCATTAATTCTTTTCATGAACACCAGTAAAGGGACATTGTTATCAACTCCAGGACATTTTCTATTTCCTCTGGCCACAGTCCAGCCCCTCTAAAGTCTGAAGGATAGTAAACTGGCCCTTTGATTAGAAAGTTTGGAGATCCCTGATATAGAGGAATGGCTGCAGCACAACGAGTTTAAACACAGTGGGGCTTAGAGATGGGAAGGCCTTGAAAAGAGAAAAAATATGAAAAATTTGAAAAAAAAAGAGGGAGCTGAGCTAAGACATGATTTTGGCAGGTCAGGGGTAAATCCTTTAATTTTCTTGATATGCATTTTCAGGGGCAGAGAGTACAGTGATTGCCTAATCAGTGTCTTTCTGCTCCTGTACTGTCCAGTCACAGGCTCAGGCACAGGGGCGTATCATGAAATGAGTTGGCCTGTGTACAAGATAAAAAGTGGGCCCTAGGCACAGAAGAAAAAATGTGGCGCGTGCCGTGGTAAACAATTGGCGTGGCTTGAATTGTGCTAAATGTCGGATGTGGCAAAATGGGGTGTGGTTTAATAGAGTCTGAGATGACTTACATAGTGTAATGCAGTAATGTTAAAAAGGGAATGTACAGTGCTGAGTGTATGGCGGTGGGTAGTATGTGCAGGAGAGGATTTGGGTGTGTATGGTGGTGGATGGTTTGTGCAGGAGGAGTTGGGTGTGTATGGCGGTGGGTGGTATGTGCAGGAGAGGAGTTGGGTGTGTATGGCGGTGGGTGGTATGTGCAGGAGAGGAGTTGGGTGTGTATGGCGGTGGGTGGTATGTGCAGGAGAGAAGTTGGGTGTGTATGGCGGTGGGTGGTATGTGCAGGAGAGGAGTTGGGTGTGTATGGCGGTGGGTGGTATGTGCAGGAGAGGAGTTGGGTGTGTATGGCGGTGGGTGGTATGTGCAGGAGAGGAGTTGGGTGTGTATGGCGGTGGGTGGTATGTGCATGAGAGGAGTTGGGTGTGTATGGCGGTGGGTGGTATGTGCAGGAGAGGAGTTGGGTGTGTATGGCGGTGGGTGATATGTGCAGGAGAGGAGTTGAGTGTGTATGGCGGTGGGTGATATGTGCAGGAGAGGAGTTGAGTGTGTATGGCGGTGGGTGGTATGTGCAGGAGAGGACTTGGGTGTGTATGGCGGTGGGTGGTATGTGCAGGAGAGGAGTTGGGTGTGTATGGCGGTGGGTGGCATGTGCAGGAGAGGAGTTGGGTGTGTATGACGGTGGGTGGCATGTGCAGGAGAGGAGTTGGGTGTGTATGGCAGTGGGTGGTATGTGCAGGAGAGGAGTTGGGTGTGTATGGCGGTGGGTGGTATGTTCAGGAGAGGAGTTGGGTGTGTATGGCGGTGGATGGTATGTGCAGGAGAGGAGTTGAGTGTGTATGGCGGTGGGTGGTATGTGCAGGAGAGGACTTGGGTGTGTATGGCGGTGGGTGGTATGTGCAGGAGAGGAGTTGGGTGTGTATGGCGGTGGGTGGCATGTGCAGGAGAGGAGTTGGGTGTGTATGGCGGTGGGTGGCATGTGCAGGAGAGGAGTTGGGTGTGTATGGCGGTGGGTGGTATGTGCAGGAGAGGAGTTGGGTGTGTATGGCGGTGGGTGATATGTGCAGGAGAGGAGTTGAGTGTGTATGGCGGTGGGTGATATGTGCAGGAGAGGAGTTGAGTGTGTATGGCGGAGGGTGGTATGTGCAGGAGAGGACTTGGGTGTGTATGGCGGTGGGTGGTATGTGCAGGAGAGGAGTTGGGTGTGTATGGCGGTGGGTGGCATGTGCAGGAGAGGAGTTGGGTGTGTATGGCGGTGGGTGGTATGTGCAGGAGAGGAGTTGGGTGTGTATGGCTGTGGGTGGTATGTGCAGGAGAGGAGTTGGGTGTGTATGGCGGTGGGTGGCATGTGCAGGAGAGGAGTTGGGTGTGTATGACGGTGGGTGGCATGTGCAGGAGAGGAGTTGGGTGTGTATGGCAGTGGGTGGCATGTGCAGGAGAGGACTTGGGTGTGTATGGCGGTGGGTGGCATGTGCAGGAGAGGAGTTGGGTGTGTATGGCGGTGGGTGGCATGTGCAGGAGAGGAGTTGGGTGTGTATGACGGTGGGTGGCATGTGCAGGAGAGGAGTTGGGTGTGTATGGCAGTGGGTGGTATGTGCAGGAGAGGAGTTGGGTGTGTATGGCGGTGGGTGGTATGTTCAGGAGAGGAGTTGGGTGTGTATGGCGGTGGATGGTATGTGCAGGAGAGGAGTTGAGTGTGTATGGCGGTGGGTGGTATGTGCAGGAGAGGACTTGGGTGTGTATGGCGGTGGGTGGTATGTGCAGGAGAGGAGTTGGGTGTGTATGGCGGTGGGTGGCATGTGCAGGAGAGGAGTTGGGTGTGTATGGCGGTGGGTGGTATGTGCAGGAGAGGAGTTGAGTGTGTATGGCGGTGGGTGGTATGTGCAGGAGAGGAGTTGGGTGTGTATGGCGGTGGGTGGTATGTTCAGGAGAGGAGTTGGGTGTGTATGGCGGTGGATGGTATGTGCAGGAGAGGAGTTGAGTGTGTATGGCGGTGGGTGGTATGTGCAGGAGAGGACTTGGGTGTGTATGGCGGTGGGTGGTATGTGCAGGAGAGGACTTGGGTGTGTATGGCGGTGGGTGGTATGTGCAGGAGAGGAGTTGGGTGTGTATGGCGGTGGATGGTATGTGCAGGAGAGGAGTTGAGTGTGTATGGCGGTGGGTGGTATGTGCAGGAGAGGACTTGGGTGTGTATGGCGGTGGGTGGTATGTGCAGGAGAGGACTTGGGTGTGTATGGCGGTGGGTGGTATGTGCAGGAGAGGAGTTGGGTGTGTATGGCGGTGGGTGGCATGTGCAGGAGAGGAGTTGGGTGTGTATGGCGGTGGGTGGCATGTGCAGGAGAGGAGTTGGGTGTGTATGGCGGTGGGTGGCATGTTCAGGAGAGGAGTTGGGTGTGTATGGCGGTGGATGGTATGTGCAGGAGAGGAGTTGAGTGTGTATGGCGGTGGGTGGTATGTGCAGGAGAGGACTTGGGTGTGTATGGCGGTGGGTGGTATGTGCAGGAGAGGAGTTGGGTGTGTATGGCGGTGGGTGGCATGTGCAGGAGAGGAGTTGGGTGTGTATGGCGGTGGGTGGTATGTGCAGGAGAGGAGTTGGGTGTGTATGGCTGTGGGTGGTATGTGCAGGAGAGGAGTTGGGTGTGTATGGCGGTGGGTGGCATGTGCAGGAGAGGAGTTGGGTGTGTATGACGGTGGGTGGCATGTGCAGGAGAGGAGTTGGGTGTGTATGGCAGTGGGTGGTATGTGCAGGAGAGGACTTGGGTGTGTATGGCGGTGGGTGGTATGTGCAGGAGAGGAGTTGGGTGTGTATGGCGGTGGGTGGCATGTGCAGGAGAGGAGTTGGGTGTGTATGACGGTGGGTGGCATGTGCAGGAGAGGAGTTGGGTGTGTATGGCAGTGGGTGGTATGTGCAGGAGAGGAGTTGGGTGTGTATGGCGGTGGGTGGTATGTTCAGGAGAGGAGTTGGGTGTGTATGGCGGTGGATGGTATGTGCAGGAGAGGAGTTGAGTGTGTATGGCGGTGGGTGGTATGTGCAGGAGAGGACTTGGGTGTGTATGGCGGTGGGTGGTATGTGCAGGAGAGGAGTTGGGTGTGTATGGCGGTGGGTGGCATGTGCAGGAGAGGAGTTGGGTGTGTATGGCGGTGGGTGGTATGTGCAGGAGAGGAGTTGAGTGTGTATGGCGGTGGGTGGTATGTGCAGGAGAGGAGTTGGGTGTGTATGGCGGTGGGTGGTATGTTCAGGAGAGGAGTTGGGTGTGTATGGCGGTGGATGGTATGTGCAGGAGAGGAGTTGAGTGTGTATGGCGGTGGGTGGTATGTGCAGGAGAGGACTTGGGTGTGTATGGCGGTGGGTGGTATGTGCAGGAGAGGACTTGGGTGTGTATGGCGGTGGGTGGTATGTGCAGGAGAGGAGTTGGGTGTGTATGGCGGTGGGTGGCATGTGCAGGAGAGGAGTTGGGTGTGTATGGCGGTGGGTGGCATGTGCAGGAGAGGAGTTGGGTGTGTATGGCGGTGGGTGGCATGTTCAGGAGAGGAGTTGGGTGTGTATGGCGGTGGATGGTATGTGCAGGAGAGGAGTTGAGTGTGTATGGCGGTGGGTGGTATGTGCAGGAGAGGACTTGGGTGTGTATGGCGGTGGGTGGTATGTGCAGGAGAGGAGTTGGGTGTGTATGGCGGTGGGTGGCATGTGCAGGAGAGGAGTTGGGTGTGTATGGCGGTGGGTGGTATGTGCAGGAGAGGAGTTGGGTGTGTATGGCTGTGGGTGGTATGTGCAGGAGAGGAGTTGGGTGTGTATGGCGGTGGGTGGCATGTGCAGGAGAGGAGTTGGGTGTGTATGACGGTGGGTGGCATGTGCAGGAGAGGAGTTGGGTGTGTATGGCGGTGGGTGGCATGTGCAGGAGAGGAGTTGGGTGTGTATGGCGGTGGGTGGTATGTGCAGGAGAGGAGTTGGGTGTGTATGGCGGTGGGTGGTATGTGCAGGAGAGGAGTTGGGTGTGTATGGCGGTGGGTGGTATGTGCAGGAGAGGAGTTGGGTGTGTATGGCGGTGGATGGTATGTGCAGGAGAGGAGTTGGGTGTGTATGGCGGTGGGTGGTATGTGCAGGAGAGGAGTTGGGTGTGTATGGCGGTGGGTGGTATGTGCAGGAGAGGAGTTGGGTGTGTATGGCGGTGGGTGGCATGTGCAGGAGAGGAGTTGGGTGTGTATGACGGTGGGTGGCATGTGCAGGAGAGGAGTTGGGTGTGTATGGCGGTGGGTGGCATGTGCAGGAGAGGAGTTGGGTGTGTATGGCGGTGGGTGGTATGTGCAGGAGAGGAGTAGGGTGTGTATGGCGGTGGATGGTATGTGCAGGAGAGGAGTTGGGTGTGTATGGCGGTGGGTGGTATGTGCAGGAGAGGAGTTGGGTGTGTATGGCGGTGGGTGGTATGTGCAGGAGAGGAGTTGGGTGTGTATGGCGGTGGGTGGCATGTGCAGGAGAGGAGTTGGGTGTGTATGACGGTGGGTGGCATGTGCAGGAGAGGAGTTGGGTGTGTATGGCGGTGGGTGGCATGTGCAGGAGAGGAGTTGGGTGTGTATGGCGGTGGGTGGCATGTGCAGGAGAGGAGTTGGGTGTGTATGGCGGTGGGTGGTATGTGCAGGAGAGGAGTTGGGTGTGTATGGCGGTGGGTGGTATGTGCAGGAGAGGAGTTGGGTGTGTATGGCGGTGGGTGGTATGTTCAGGAGAGGAGTTGGGTGTGTATGGCGGTGGGTGGTATGTGCAGGAGAGGAGTTGGTGTGTATGGCGGTGGGTGGTATGTGCAGGAGAGGAGTTGGGTGTGTATGGCGGTGGGTGGTATGTGCAGGAGAGGAGTTGGGTGTGTATGGCGGTGGGTGGTATGTGCAGGAGAGGAGTTGGGTGTGTATGGCGGTGGGTGGTATGTGCAGGAGAGGAGTTGGGTGTGTATGGCGGTGGGTGGTATGTGCAGGAGAGGAGTTGGGTGTGTATGGCGGTGGGTGGTATGTTCAGGAGAGGAGTTGGGTGTGTATGGCGGTGGGTGGTATGTTCAGGAGAGGAGTTGGGTGTGTATGGCGGTGGGTGGTATGTGCAGGAGAGGAGTTGGGTGTGTATTGCGGTGGGTGGTATGTGCAGGAGAGGAGTTGGGTGTGTATGGCGGTGGGTGGTATGTGCAGGAGAGGAGTTGGGTGTGTATGGCGGTGGGTGGTATGTTCAGGAGAGGAGTTGGGTGTGTATGGCGGTGGGTGGTATGTGCAGGAGAGGAGTTGGGTGTGTATGGCGGTGGGTGGTATGTGCAGGAGAGGAGTTGGGTGTGTATGGCGGTGGGTGGTATGTGCAGGAGAGGAGTTGGGTGTGTATGGCGGTGGGTGGTATGTGCAGGAGAGGAGTTGGGTGTGTATGGCGGTGGGTGGTATGTGCAGGAGAGGAGTTGGGTGTGTATGGCGGTGGGTGGTATGTGCAGGAGAGGAGTTGGGTGTGTATGGCGGTGGGTGGTATGTGCAGGAGAGGAGTTGGGTGTGTATGGCGGTGGGTGGTATGTGCAGGAGAGGAGTTGGGTGTGTATGGCGGTGGGTGGTATGTGCAGGAGAGGAGTTGGGTGTGTATGGCGGTGGGTGGTATGTGCAGGAGAGGAGTTGGGTGTGTATGGCGGTGGGTGGTATGTGCAGGAGAGGAGTTGGGTGTGTATGGCGGTGGGTGGCATGTGCAGGAGAGGAGTTGGGTGTGTATGGCGGTGGGTGGCATGTGCAGGAGAGGAGTTGGGTGTGTATGGCGGTGGGTGGTATGTGCAGGAGAGGAGTTGGGTGTGTATGGCGGTGGGTGGCATGTGCAGGAGAGGAGTTGGGTGTGTATGGCGGTGGGTGGTATGTGCAGGAGAGGAGTTGGGTGTGTATGGCTGGTGGGTGGCATGTGCAGGAGAGGAGTTGGGTGTGTATGGCGGTGGGTGGTATGTGCAGGAGAGGAGTTGGGTGTGTATGGCGGTGGGTGGCATGTGCAGGAGAGGAGTTGGGTGTGTATGGCGGTGGGTGGCATGTGCAGGAGAGGAGTTGGGTGTGTATGGCGGTGGGTGGCATGTGCAGGAGAGGAGTTGGGTGTGTATGGCGGTGGGTGGCATGTGCAGGAGAGGAGTTGGGTGTGTATAGCGGTGGGTAGTATGTGCAGGAGAGGAGTTGGGTGTGTATGGCGGTGGGTAGTATGTGCAGGAGAGGAGTTGGGTGTGTATGGCGGTGGGTGGCATGTGCAGGAGAGGAGTTGGGTGTGTATGGCGGTGGGTGGCATGTGCAGGAGAGGAGTTGGGTGTGTATAGCGGTGGGTAGTATGTGCAGGAGAGGAGTTGGGTGTGTATGGCGGTGGGTGGTATGTGCAGGAGGGAAGTTGGGTGTGTATGGCGGTGGGTGGTATGTGCAGGAGAGGAGTTGGGTGTGTATGGCGGTGGGTGGCATGTGCAGGAGAGGAGTTGGGTGTGTATGGCGGTGGGTGGTATGTGCAGGAGAGGAGTTGGGTGTGTATGGCGGTGGGTGGTATGTGCAGGAGAGGAGTTGGGTGTGTATGGCGGTGGGTGGCATGTGCAGGAGAGGAGTTGGGTGTGTATGGCGGTGGGTGGCATGTGCAGGAGAGGAGTTGGGTGTGTATGGCGGTGGGTGGCATGTGCAGGAGAGGAGTTGGGTGTGTATGGCGGTGGGTGGCATGTGCAGGAGAGGAGTTGGGTGTGTATGGCGGTGGGTGGTATGTGCAGGAGAGGAGTTGGGTGTGTATGGCGGTGGGTGGCATGTGCAGGAGAGGAGTTGGGTGTGTATGGCGGTGGGTGGCATGTGCAGGAGAGGAGTTGGGTGTGTATAGCGGTGGGTAGTATGTGCAGGAGAGGAGTTGGGTGTGTATGGCGGTGGGTAGTATGTGCAGGAGAGGAGTTGGGTGTGTATGGCGGTGGGTGGCATGTGCAGGAGAGGAGTTGGGTGTGTATGGCGGTGGGTGGCATGTGCAGGAGAGGAGTTGGGTGTGTATGGCGGTGGGTGGTATGTGCAGGAGAGGAGTTGGGTGTGTATGGCGGTGGGTGGTATGTGCAGGAGAGGAGTTGGGTGTGTATGGCGGTGGGTGGCATGTGCAGGAGAGGAGTTGGGTGTGTATGGCGGTGGGTGGCATGTGCAGGAGAGGAGTTGGGTGTGTATGGCGGTGGGTGGCATGTGCAGGAGAGGAGTTGGGTGTGTATAGCGGTGGGTAGTATGTGCAGGAGAGGAGTTGGGTGTGTATGGCGGTGGGTGGTATGTGCAGGAGGGAAGTTGGGTGTGTATGGCGGTGGGTGGTATGTGCAGGAGAGGAGTTGGGTGTGTATGGCGGTGGGTGGTATGTGCAGGAGAGGAGTTGGGTGTGTATGGCGGTGGGTGGCATGTGCAGGAGAGGAGTTGGGTGTGTATGGCGGTGGGTGGCATGTGCAGGAGAGGAGTTGGGTGTGTATGGCGGTGGGTGGCATGTGCAGGAGAGGAGTTGGGTGTGTATAGCGGTGGGTAGTATGTGCAGGAGAGGAGTTGGGTGTGTATGGCGGTGGGTGGTATGTGCAGGAGGGAAGTTGGGTGTGTATGGCGGTGGGTGGTATGTGCAGGAGAGGAGTTGGGTGTGTATGGCGGTGGGTGGCATGTGCAGGAGAGGAGTTGGGTGTGTATTGCGGTGGGTGGCATGTGCAGGAGAGGAGTTGGGTGTGTATGGTGGTGGGTGGCATGTGCAGGAGAGGAGTTGGGTGTGTATGGCGGTGGGTGGTATGTGCAGGAGAGGAGTTGAGTGTGTATGGCGGTGGGTGGCATGTGCAGGAGAGGAGTTGGGTGTGTATGGCGGTGGGTGGCATGTGCAGGAGAGGAGTTGGGTGTGTATAGCGGTGGGTAGTATGTGCAGGAGAGGAGTTGGGTGTGTATGGCGGTGGGTGGTATGTGCAGGAGGGAAGTTGGGTGTGTATGGCGGTGGGTGGCATGTGCAGGAGAGGAGTTGGGTGTGTATGGCGGTGGGTGGCATGTGCAGGAGAGGAGTTGGGTGTGTATAGCGGTGGGTAGTATGTGCAGGAGAGGAGTTGGGTGTGTATGGCGGTGGATGGTATGTGCAGGAGAGGAGTTGGGTGTGTATAGCGGTGGGTAGTATGTGCAGGAGAGGAGTTGGGTGTGTATAGCGGTGGGTGATATGTGCAGGAGAGGAGTTGGGTGTGTATGGCGGTGGGTGGCATGTGCAGGAGAGGAGTTGGGTGTGTATAGCGGTGGGTAGTATGTGCAGGAGAGGAGTTGGGTGTGTATGGCGGTGGGTGATATGTGCAGGAGAGGAGTTGGGTGTGTATGGCGGTGGGTGGCATGTGCAGGAGAGGAGTTGGGTGTGTATAGCGGTGGGTAGTATGTGCAGGAGAGGAGTTGGGTGTGTATGGCGGTGGATGGTATGTGCAGGAGAGGAGTTGGGTGTGTATAGCGGTGGGTAGTATGTGCAGGAGAGGAGTTGGGTGTGTATGGCGGTGGATGGTATGTGCAGGAGAGGAGTTGGGTGTGTATAGCGGTGGGTAGTATGTGCAGGAGAGGAGTTGGGTGTGTATGGCGGTGGGTGGTATGTGCAGGAGGGAAGTTGGGTGTGTATGGCGGTGAAAGAGATTTCCTGACACAATTTCAGGAGAGGCTTGTGTCAGGAAATCTCTTTCAATTGGGCCCAACTTGTGCTTTTTAGACTCAAGGCAGGGAAGTGCGGACCCAGGAGACGTTGCCTGAGGATTGAGAAATTGTCTTATATTGACTGGGAAGTCATGAACCCCATAACACGGTGAGTGAAGTTTTTTTTTTTAACTCCTTGCCTTGTGTTGCTGTCAATGTGGACATCGTAATCCTCATTCAGCCTGTCTGCACATTCTTAGCCACAAGGTGCCCTCAGTCTTCTGGATTGAACGTAGCCTAAGAAGAGGACAGAGGACATATTATGAACGAATGGGCGTCATGGCTCCATCTCCTGAAGGGCACCACTATGGCAAACTTTATTCATAATGCATTCATGCAGACTATATAGTGTACATTCTGAGCTTTTGAAAAACTGCACTGGCTGAATCAACAGTTGAAAATAGAAGAAATAAAGTCTAAAAAAGAAAACAAATGCAGCCATCACATCTAAGAATTGAGAAGCTGTTTATAATAAATGATTGCTTACCACTTTGTTTAATGCGCACAGGTTTTTAAGGTTCTATGTCTGGCGTAATTAACAAGAGCTTTCCTGAGCCCGCCTGCCATACAAGTAAATGGCTGTACATGGCTGCGCTCTTGTTTAACCACTTACCGTCTGGCCTATAGCAAATTGACGGCTGGGAAGTGGTTCAGTTATCTTGACTGGGTGTCGTATGACATCCAGCAGGATAACAGCTGCTGCGTGCCCATGGGGGCGTGCATCACGGTGATCTGTGGTGCGGTGTGTCAGTCTGACAATCCGCTACACCGATTATGGTAAAGAGTCTTCGACGGAGGCTCGTTACCACGTGATCAGCCGTGTCCAATCATGGCTGAATATGATGTAAACAGGAAGAGCCATTGATGGGCTTTTTCTCACTTGTGTCTGACAGACGTGAGTAGAGGAGAGCCAATCGGTGGCTCTCCTGACATGGGGTGTCTGCGCTGATTGTTTATCAGCACAGCCCCCCTCGGATGCCCACACTGGACCACCAGGGAAGCCATCAGGTCCACCAGTGAAGCCTTAACATGTGGATGGTCAGGTACGTCCCCCCGTGGCCATCCACGTGTGCAGAGGTGGACTGACCATTGAGGAACTCGGGCACTGCCCGAGGGCCCCATGCCACTAGGGGGCCCCATCACGGTTGCCAGGCTCATTAAAACCAGGGACAGTATGTAAAAATCTGTGTTTTTTTTACATCTGTCCCTGATATGTCCAAAACCTACATGATTTTGATGTGAAAATCCCAAGATTTTAGCTGCCCCGCCTCTGTACTGCCACCTGGCTTGGTGGCCATCTGTAAGCCCAGGGGCCCCATGAGTTGTCAGTCCACCCCTGCACGTGTGCCATCATATGCCCAATATATGCCATTTAGTGCCCACAAATGGGCACTGACTGCTACCATTATGAAACAAATCCGGCGGGGACTTCCCCTTCAGGATTCATAACAAACTCCGCCCACGTGTAGAATTAGCTTCTATGACGGCTTTGTCTCCATCGCGACATCTCGCATTCGCTGGAATAGTAAAAGCACATTCCAGCGAGCGCGTCATAGAAGCGACGGGGATCCGACGTGGATTCCCGCCAATTCTACACGTGGGCGGCGTTTGTTATGAATCCTGAAGGGGATGTCCCCGCATGATTTAAAAAAAAAATCCGGCATGGGTTCCCCCCTCAGGAACATAACGGGCCCTTAGGTCTGTTATGGGTTGTAAGGAGACCCCCCTACGGCGTGGGGGTCCCCCCACAATCCATAACAGACCCGTATCCAAAGCACGCCAGCCGGCCAGTCAGGAGGGGAGTGGGGGCGAGCGAGCGCCCCCCCCCCCTCCTGAGCCGTACCGGGCAGCATGCCCTCAACATGGGGGGGTCAGGTGCTCTGGGGCAGGGGGGCGCACTGCGGGCCCCCCCCACCCCAGAGCACCCTGTCCCCATGTTAATGAGGACAGGGCCCCTTCCCGACAACCCTGGCCATTGGTTGTCGGGGTATGCGGGTGGGAGGCTTATCGGAATCTGGGAGCCCCCTTTAATAAGGGGCCCCCAGATACCAGCCCCCCACCCTAAGTGAATGAGTATGGGGTACATCGTACCCCTACCCATTCACCTGCAAGAAAAGTGTAAACACAAATAAACCACACAGGGTATTGAAATATTTTATTAGTTGGCCGCCGGGGGGGGGGGGGGGGGGGGGGTGTATGGTCCCTTTTTTTTAAAAGCGCCCCCCCCCCTCGGCGGGCTTCTTCCGACATCTTCGGCGGGGGGGGTGGGTCTTCTCCAATCTCCGTGAGTCTTCTCCGCTCTTCTGGAGTCTTCTCCGCTCTTCTGGAGTCTTCTCCGCTCTCCGGGGGTCTTCTCCGATCTCCGGGGGTCTTCTCCCGCTCTCCGGGGGTCTTCCCTGCTCTCCGGGGGTCTTCCCTGCTCTCCGGGGGTCTTCCCTGCTCTCCGGGGTCTTCTCCCGCTCTCCGCTCTTGATTCGGCGCTCTCCGGTGCCTTCTTTCTGTTCAGGACTGGCCGCCGCTTCTGTCACATCGTCGTCTTCTTCTTCTCCAGATGTTGACTCGACGCTTCCTCCCGCTGTTATGACGGATGCGCGGCTCCCAGTGACTTATATAGGCCTATCTTGTGACGTTGCAGTCCCATCATGCTCCGGTAGGTACCACGTGGTACCTACTAGACATGTGCACAGAAAAAAAAATCTTTTTTTTGTTCCGTTTCGTATGGTCCCGTCTGTTTGTTTCCGTTCGTTTTTCGTAAGACGCCCGTTTTCCCATTCGTTACCGTTAGTTTGTCGTACGACGCGATTTTTTGGTATTCCAATCGTTTCGTATTTCCGTTACCGTTTTATTTTCGTACATGCAGGATGGTTCGTTATTCTGTTTAATTCATGTTCGTTTCTTGTTAGACAATAATTATCGTGAATTTTCGTCAATTTGCATTCTGTGTATATTGAATGCTTTTCTTTTGTTAGTGTCAGTTGTATGTTCATTGTTCAATGACATCTATAACAAAAGAATTTCATTATGTATATTGAATGAATTCCTTTTTCTGTTTGTATTGTGTATTCAAAATACTGAAGGCAAATCTTTTGTTATAGGTGTCATATCAACATACGAAAATAACAAAAGAAACGGGTTCAAATGCAAATCTTTTGTTTATCGTTTTTTTGAATGGCCAGAGAGTAATGCTGGCCATACATGATACAATTTTCTGTGCAATTTTCTTTAGATTTACCTTCAACTATGTAGTGCAAGGGCCTGCTTGATTGCATACAATTGAAAGTGTTGTCTAGTTTGACCTCATATTATATTTTTTTTTTGTTAAATCTAAAAGAAAATTGTACAAGAAAAATTGAACATATATGGCCAGCCTCAGTGACTGAAAGCAGCTTCTCTTTTGTGCTGAGTAGTGAGTACACTACCTCACTAACTCTCTGGCAATGCAAAAAAAACATAAACAAAAGATTTGCATTTGAACCCGTTTCTTTTGTTATTTTCGTATGTTGATATGACACCTATAACAAAAGATTTGCCTTCAGTATTTTGAATACACAATACAAACAGAAAGGGAATTCATTCAATATACATAATGAAATTCTTTTGTTATAGATGTCATTGAACAATGAACATACAACTGAAAACTAACACAAAACGGATTCAAACAAAATACTCAATGCAAATCTTTTGATACAGATTTAATTTTAGTTATTTTGCCGTTTTCGTTTTTTCGTTTTTTCCCGTCGGATCGTTCGTTCGTATTTGCGGTCGTTCGTTATGCGGCTCATCCGTTATCCTGTCGTTTTCGTATTTTGGTGCTTTACCATTTTCGTATGTACACATTATCCCGCGGGTACGAAAATGAAAATTTTCGTACGAAAATAACATTTGTACGAACGGGAATGCACATATCTAGTACCTACCGGAGCATGATGGGACTGAGACGTCACAAGATAGGCCTATATAAGTCACTGGGAGCCGCGCATCCGTCATAACAGCGGGAGGAAGCGTAGAGTCAACATCTGGAGAAGAAGAAGAAGACGACGACGACGACGTGACAGAAGCGGCGGCCAGTCCTGAACAGAATGAAGGAACAGGAGAGCGCCGAATCAAGAGCGGAGAGCAGGAGAAGACCCCGGAGAGCGGAGAAGACCCCCCGGAGAGCGGGAGAAGACCCCCGGAGAGCGGGAGAAGACCCTCGGAGATCGGGAGAAGACCCACCCCCCGCCTAAGATGTCGGAAGAAGCCCGCCGAGGGGGGGCGCTTTTATAAAAGCGACCATACACACCCCCCCCCGGCGGCCAACTAATACGATATTTCAATACCCTGTGTGGTTTATTTGTGTTTACACTTTTCTTGCAGGTGAATGGGTAGGGGTACGATGTACCCCATACTCATTCACTTAGGGTGGGGGGCTGGTATCTGGGGGCCCCTTATTAAAGGGGGCTCCCAGATTCCGATAAGCCTCCCACCCGCATACCCCGACAACCAAAGGCCAGGGTTGTCGGGAAGGGGCCCTGTCCTCATCAACATGGGGACAGGGTGCTCTGGGGTGGGGGGGCCCGCAGTGCGCCCCCCTGCCCCAGAGCACCTGACCCCCCATGTTGAGGGCATGCTGCCCGGTACGGCTCAGGAGGGGGCGCTCGCTCGCCCCCACTCCCCTCCTGACCGGCCGACTGGCGTGCTTTGGATACGGGTCTGTTATGGATTGTGGGGGGACCCCCACGCCATTTTTTCCGGCGTAGGAGGGTCTCCTTACAACCCATAACAGACCTAAGGGCCCGTTATGCTCCTGAGGGGGGAACCCATGCCGGATTTTTTTTTTACATTTTAAAAAAAATTGCGAAATGTCGCTATTGCGAAATTTCGCGAATGCGAAATTTCGCGGATGCGAAATTGATTGCGAAATTGATTGCGAAATTGATTGCGCAATTTATTGCAAAATTTGAAAAATACGAATATTCGAAATAGCGAATATTCACCGCGATATTCAAAATATTCGCGAATACTCGAATATGCAATATTCGTAGCGAATATTCGCAATGCGAATATTCGTGAGCAACACTAATAATAACCCCCAACATTGGTGTCAGTGGCTGCAATCAGAGGAAGTTTGACTTACCTGTAATTTCCATATCTTAGAGCATGGGTCTTCAAACTACGGCCCTCCAGTTGTTCAGGAACTACAATTCCCATCATGCCTAGTCATGTCTGTGAATGTCAGAGTTTTACAATGCCTCATGGGATGTGTAGTTCCACAACAGCTGGAGGGCCGTAGTTTGAGGATCCCTGTCTTAGAGTATTGTTTCTCAACCTTTTGCATGTCCTCTGCATTCCTCTTGTCACTATTTGTCTCAGGAAAGTGCCTAGAGCTGAGAAAAGTGGACATCCCCTTCCTTGGTATGTTGTTGGGGGAAGTGTGGGGGCACCAAGCCTGACTATATAGCTAGGAAGGAGACAGGAAATCTCCGTAGACAAGCGGCTGTAAGAGGAATGCAGAAGGATGTCTCCTGCATTCCTCTTATCACTGTTTGTCTCAGGAAAGCACTGACGGTGCGCTCAGTCTGGCCTCATGACTAGTCAATCAAGATGGCTGAAGATCTGGAACCTAGAAGACGATGAAGTGAAGATTTTGAGGGTGGTAGGGAGGTGAGGGGAGGCGAGTATAGTTCCACTTTAAGTGGTTTAAGGCATGCTATTTAGACTCCTCCCCATAGCTTGCTCCTCCTCCATATTTCCTGCCAATTGTAAGTGAAGCAGTGAATGCCAGTAATTGGGATAGGTTGCTCCCTGGGGGGGGGGGGGGGGTGGAGTTTGAGATCAGACTTCTTTCTAAATGTTCTTTTGGATTGTGGGCCCTTGATGGTGGGATCCCATCTCTAGATTCTGAGCAATGTACAGGGAGATGAACTGGACACACTAGACTGATGATTCAGGGATTAGCCGATCGCCTTATGGGGTCAGGAAGGAATTTCTCCTCTTTTGGAGATAATAGGGGGGTCAGAAGGTTTAGGGTTCTGAAAAGGCCTCACCCCTGAGGAGTCAAAAGAGCACACCGACCGAACTCTGGTGTCCATCAAAGCCCTAGAATAGTTTCATTCTATGGATTTTACCTGCACATGAACTTTAATGCCACCCCAGTCTTAGTCCGTAGGGTTCAATATTGAGTTGGCCCACCCTTTGCAGCTATAACAGCTTCAACTCTTCTGGGAAGACTGTCCACAAGGTTTAGGAGGGTGTCTATGGGAATGTTTGACCATTCTTCCAGAAGCGCATTTGTGAGGTCAGACACTGATGTTGAAAGAGAAGGCCAGGCTTACATTCTCCGCTCTAATTCATCACAAAGGTGTTCTATTGGATCTCAGCTGCTAAGAAAGCCATATATCACCTGGCTGCTGGTCACATGTTTCTTTTGCACACAACAAAGACAGTCCAAACTGTTCTCTGAGAAATCCAAGAATGGACAGATGGGCTTCCATCATGGGCATGAGCAAACAGACCAAACTAGGCATAGACTGTATCCCCAGCATTCTATTTAACTATTCTTGATTAGGGTAGGTGTGTGCTGAAGAAATCTGAGCTGTAATGCTCAGCAACAGCCAGCACATAGCAAAGCTTCAAGGCTGATTATTTTGTACAGTAAGTGATCATCAAGATCATGCACATGTAAACAATTCTAAAATAAAATTAAGTAAAACATGCTAAAAAAAAACACACACACCAATTGTGCAGACCTGGTAAGCACTGGGATGGTGTGAATTCCTTCTAATTGGCACAACAGGTGTACAGACCTGGAAACTCAGTACATGGATGGGGTAACCCCTCATAATGGGCACAACAGGAGAGTCAGGACGCTATCTACATTGCAAATAAAAAAGGAGCTGTGTGTTAGTGGGCGTCCTGACTCTCCTGTAGTCCAAAGGAGGGGGCGAGCACGACACTCCACACCAGGGAGAAAGCCTTGCATTACTGTGTGTAGTTACAGACAGAAGAACAGGAAGTGAGGATTTCTCAGAAGAAATAAGGACATTTAAAAGCAAAATGGGAGGATGAGGTAAGTGAAGGAGGACTGCACTAAGGTAAAGGAAGCTATTTGGGGGAAAAAAATTGTACCTTTACAACCCCTTTAAAAAAGGGCTGAAAAACTCGGCTTATACTCAAGTATACACTGTAATACCAATAGATTCGCCAAGAGATAGATCAGGGAGGCCCGGAACGGAAAAGACAAAGGAACAAGTAGTGTAGGGCTGGGCATGACAAGGTGGAAAGGAGAGTCAACAAAGGGTTAAGTTGGGAAAGTTGAAGCGGAGGATTCGGGAGTAAAAGTGCTGGGAGGTGGAGGAGCGGTACAAAAGGTGGAGGCGGGGACTTCCTGGGAGCAGTTGGGGGAGAAAGACAGAAGGAGGAAGTTGCTCACCCCTTTTTTTGTCTTTGTGTGCCCTTCGTTTGTTTTCTTTATTTCAGGATCAATGGATTTTGGATCGCCATGTCAGCGCGGTGTAACGGCGGGGTCTTTGGTCTTTGATGGTGCCAGAAAACAGATGTGATGGAAGTGGTGGGGGGTTCATCCGTGGTATAGGCCCCTCTGGGGTATTCCAGTGGAACGCTGTCTGCTGGAATACGGTATTGGTTGCACTGAGGGAAGGGGGTGGTCTCCAAGCTGGTGATACGGCTAGAGGCCTGGTATGGTAAAAGGTCCCGCAGTGTTGTGGTGGAAAATGTTAAGTTCGGGGTACCATCAAAGACCAACAGGCTGTGTGTTTAAAAGTTGTCGTTACAAAGGTTATTTGGAAATTATTAAATTATTAAAATATTTGGTTAATAAAAAGGCTGCCATGGCCAT
Source organism: Rana kukunoris (assembly GCA_029574335.1). Lineage (NCBI taxonomy): Eukaryota > Metazoa > Chordata > Amphibia > Anura > Ranidae > Rana > Rana kukunoris. Next base: position 13,257,945 of record CM056050.1, on the reverse strand, counting down.
TTATACTCCAAACTCTTGTCTGGTCTTATCAGGGCAGGGCTGGCAGGCTTAGGCCTGGGGGGCAAGTCCAGTCAAGTGGCCCAGTGAACCGCCGAATCAGCTCACCATCCATCTAGTTTTCCAATGCAGCCTCACCAGTGCCCATCAGTGCAGCCAACTCCAGTGCCCATCAATGTAGCCTGATCACTGGGGCAGGTTACATGAGGTGTATGGGGAGGGAGATGGGGGTCAGCTAGGGGTGTCAGGGTCTCTCGCCTCAGCTCAGCAGGTCCTTGCACGCCACCGCCTCCTGGGGGGGGGGGGTAATGCTCCTGGTCCTGGGGTCAAGTTGCAGCCAGCGCCCAGCCCTGCATACCGACTCCCTGGCATGCCCTGCTTCTGCCTGCTTCCAAGAATCCAGTCCCAGGCAGTTGTAGTTTCCTTTGTGCTGTGCCCACCAGGAGCTTGACTGTGGACTACAACTCTTGGAATGCAACAGCTAGTGGTCGGCCCGACTTCCAAGACCAGAATAAAAAATAAAATGATAGTAGGCATTTTGAACATAAGTAAGGGTGGCCTGGGAGACAATTGCCACCCTGACCCCCGGCCCAGCCCTCCCCTGGGTCTTATCGTTGGATAGTGGTATGGGAATGGGGAGTTGGTGGGGTATAAGGGTGGTAAGACAAGTTGGGGATATCTTGACTACTCTCTTGACTATGCTGGTCATGTTTTTTCTGTAATGTTTTGAATATGGAGAGACTTGCCTGTCACGTGTGCATGCTCCTTGTATTATTATTATTGGTGGTATTGTTCCTTATACCAGTGCCAGAGATTGCGACGACCCTGGCACAATGCCTATACCTAGTTCTGTAGAAATGGAATTAATCATTTGGTAATAGACTCTAAAAATAGCAGACTGATAGATTTCTACTTCCTCATTCGAAAACCACAAGACCGTGTTCGGAAGCACGTTGTCTTATCCACAGTATGCTGCTTGTTTATTCCGTTCCATACCCAGCAGATGCATTTCTATGAAGACAAATTCCAATCCAAAATGTTCTGATTCCTTCATTCATTCTCACGGTGCAATGAGAACAGTTTTACTTTGTCATCTCTTTGGCATCTTTATCTAATAATATAAACAAATGGCAATGAGTCTGAAAGAACTTCAGGTTGACAGCAACCAATAAGACTTTTCTATTCTCCAAATGACAAGTGCAAACTGATTGGTCATTGTAAGCACAGATGGGTAGAGTTGAGCGGACTCCTGGATGTTCGGACCCGAACCTGAACTTTAAAAAAAAAGTTCGGGTTCGGGAACCCGAACCTGGATTTCGAACCCCATTGAAGTCAATGGGACACGGACTTTTAGTAAAAGAAAAAAAAATGCGTGGGGTCCCCCCAAATTCAATAACCAGACCCTTTAGGTCTGGTATGGATATTAAGGGGAACTCCAACGTCAATTTAAAAAAAAAATGACGTGGGGTTCCCCCCAAATATCCATAACCAGACCCTTCAGGTCTGGTGTGGATTTTAAGGGGAACTCCACCCCAAATTTAAAAAAAAATGGCGTGGATTTCCCCCTAAAATCCACACCAGACCCCTTATCCGAGCACGTTGACCTGGCCGGCTGCAGAAAAGAGGGGGGACAGAGTGCGGCCCCCCTCTCCTGAACCGCACCAGGCCACATGCACTCAACATTGGGAGGGTGCTTTGGGGTGCCCCCCAAAGCACCTTGTCCCCATGTTGATGGTGACAAGGGTCTCATCCCCACAACCCTTGCCCGGGGGTTGTGGGTGTATGCAGGCAGGGGGCTTATCAGAATCTAGAAGACCCCTTTAACAAAGGGGACCCCCAGATCCTGCCCTCCCCTCTGTGAAATGATAATGGGGTACACTGTACCCCTACCATTTCACACAGGAAGTGTAAATAGTATGTGTAAAACACACACCGTAGAACAAATTACTTTATTAATTAAACCAAATAAAAATCCAGTGGTGAAAATAGACGATCGATGCTGCTCCCTGCTCCAACGTTGTCTTCTATCCAGCGCCGGGTGATCTCTCCAGCGACGGGTGATCGGTCCAGCGATGAGAAGATCCATCTATTCAGAGCACAGCTCAGCGAATGACGCCCCGGAGCTTTGACATTTCTTTTATAATGAAGACAAAGAAAAATGCCATGAATAAGCACTGATCCAGTGCGAAACGCGTCGGCTGTTCCTTGTTTCTACTGCTGTGACCCTATTTTTGTACATGCTGTCTATTGAATAAAAGACCACCCATCTGGTTTTGGAGTGCGGCTATCCATTTTTCTTTGTCTTCATTTTGCTTAGTGCACCGCCAGCACCCTCGGTATCCTGCACCACCTGTAACCATTTAGTGATCCCACCTGGAGCGGTGACTCCTTTCTCTCTAACATTTCTTTTATAGGGGAGGCGGGCCACGCGTCACGTGACCCCGTCCCGCTCTGACGCAAGGGGCATGTCTGGGCTGTCCCAGTGACGTAGCAGAGTGTGCGTCAGAGGGGGATTGGCTAAGATATTAAGTAAGATAATCACTCACTAACTACACTGCCCAGTGCCCATTCGAAAGAACGATACAAGTACACAAATTTATGAAAAGACAAAGAAACGGATTTACAAAACACACAAATGAAAATACGAACATATGAAATTATGAACAGACAAAGGATTTAAAATACGGAATGCAAATAGTTCGTTATAGATGTCATTTTCGTTCTTTTGCTTTTTCGGTGTTTTAGTAAGATTGTCCAATCATACGTTCGTATTTTCGCTTGTTTGTTATTTTGCTTATTCGTAATTCCGTAATTTTCGTATTTTGGTTCTTTCAGCTTTTCGGATGTTCGAATTGATCCGAATGTAGGAATACTAACAAATTTGTATGAAAATCCATTCGTTACGAACGGGAACGCACATACCTACTTAATATAGGCCCAGCAGGATCAGACTGACCATTCTGACACTGCCACAGCCCTACGGATGCCATCCACTGCCAAACCCCACCCAAAAGCATAAAAAAATTAATTGTAAAAAAAATAATAATAAAAAAAGAAAACATAATAAAACTGCTCTACTGACTCCATCCATTGCCCTACTGACACTATCCAGTGCCCCCTCCCCCCCAAATGCATTGTGAAAAATGTAATAAAAAGTTAAATTGTAAAAACAAAGTAAAAATATGTAAAACAGTATAAAAAAAATCACACAGGTTCTATTGGGCATACAGTTTAAGTGGTTTGTTTAAAATACAGTAAAACCTTGGTTTGAGAGTAACTTGGTTTGAGAGCGTTTTGCAAGACAAGCAAAACTTTTTAATAAAAATTCTCTCCCACCATTTTTATATTTTTATATATTGGCTAAAGATCATTAGTGAGGAACAAGAGCCTTCTTTCACACAGAGCCGTCTTAATAGCATGATGGGCCCCTGGGCAAAGTAATGCTCTGGGGCCCCTAGCGCTTGCCCCAATTTACACATCACATCTTTCAAGAAACAAAGTATAAATAGTTGAATTAAACCTATATTCATTAGTACTTTCAATAAAATCTTACAAAAGGAAAACATTCCATAAATCAAAGACTAGTCAACACAAAAGGCATAGTACAGGGGGGAATGCAGAAGGGCACAGTACAGGGATCAGGAGGGCACAGTATAGGTTCTGGGACGCTTCCCAGCACACACGACCCTATCAGGACAGAAAACCTCCCAACTTTTTTTGAGATGGGAATGAGGGACACCTATCAGCAAAAGCATGCAGGTATAAGACACACCCCTTGCTACGCCCCCTTAAAGGAGAATTGTATAAAAAACAAGATTAGTTTAACCCACAGGTGTTTTTTAACACTACTATTCCTTTATATTGGCTTTTGGAATTGACAAATGCAGCAATTTCGAAATTGGATGAAAAGTTTAGCACTGGGAAACACTTTTTGGTAGATAAATAGCACATTTTATAGATCAGACCAAAGAGACAAATGAGGAGGAATGAGGGACAAATGGACATTGCTGCAAATCAGGGACAGTCCCTTGAAATCAGGGACAGTTGGGAGCGATTTGACAGTTTTGTAAAAAGCACGACTTTCCCAGCAAAATTGGGACAGTTTGCAAATATGATGTAATGCAAGATTATTGTGGGGTCCCCATGTACCTGGGGCCCCTGGGCACTGCCCTTGCCTAAAAGGGGAGTTCCACCCACAATTTCACTTTTTAAATATAAATACCCCTGTAATACACAAGCTTAATGTATTCTAGTAAAGTTAGTCTGTAAACTAAGGTCCGTTTTGTTAGGTTGTTACAGCATTTAGATACTATATAATCTAGAAATAGACCGTGGCCATCTTAAGTGTGGGCATCATGAAGCCAGACTGTATTGTGATAGAATTATTTTAAAATAATCTATTTGATAAGTTGAGCTTATGCTTTTATTAGAACCACTAATATGTTTCTCGGTTTAAATCCCTATAAGTTTTTTATATATATTCCTTTTTTATACCTTTTTCTTTATATCTTTTTTTTTATATATATATACACATCATATATGTATGAAATCATATTAGTGCTTTATTTTCCTTGATGATGTTACATAAGATATGTGTTAAAGAAGATTCACTGGAACTTAAGCATAAAAGGACTGTATTTTAAAGTTTATTTTGAAAAACCTGGACTTTGCAAGAGAAAGCCAAAAAACCCTTCCCCCCTACATCCTGTCTGCCATCACTGAAGGAATGTTGATCTTGTGGCCAGGAGAAGCTATCCTGGACTGTTCGTACCTTATATGGCAAATAATGAAGGACTGATTAACTCCTTTAACCAGATAATTTCTTCCAAACATGAACTCCCCCCCCTTCTCTTAGACTGTTCCTCCCCTTGTAGTCCATCCCATTGGCAAAAGGAATGTTCCATGAAGATTTGTGTGAGAAACCCTGTATAAGGACTTTAAACAAATGACTAACATGCGTTCTTGAGTGGGCGTAAATGAGGGCGTTGATGAGGGCGTATATGGGGGTGGGTCAATAGCTGGATGGGAGGGAACTGGGTGTGTCTTTATCATGTGAAGGTGTGTACTTATTATGTGAACCTATCAACATGCCTGTGTCTTGTGATGTCATCGAGCAATAAAACTGGAAGGGGCTGGCTGAGCTCCAGACACTTTTTTCCTTTTTCTCTGCTGGCAAGCATCTTGTCTACTTTTTCGCTGTTGCAGTGGGACACTACAAGCCTTTCCTGAAATTGTGTCAGGAAATCAAAGTGTCTACATCAGTATTAATTCCCAGGATTATAGCTATGCATATCTCGCACATGCTCAGTGCTGCACAAGCAATGTAATCGTTTTCAGTCAGGTTTGCAAGGGCTACTGGGAAACATGATGCCTATCCCAGAAACCCTTGCAAATAGCCTTGTGACTTAATAGCCTAGGCTGATAAGGAGGAGGAAGTAATGAAGGAATACAAAATTAAGCTATTTACAAGCAACAAAATAAATAAAAATTGTCCATTCTGAACACTATGAGATTAGGGCATGCAGCACAGACAAATATTACAAAATGGGTGGAACTCCACTTTAATATGGCCCTGCTTTCACAGCTAAATCTCTGTGTTGGGCGCGCACCCTCAGCATGCAAATATTGGCTGCCCAGCGACCCCTATGTGCGACGTATGGGAGTTGAAGCCCACTGTTTTGCCGTTGCACATATTTATTATTTTTATTTATTTCAGGTACTTATATAGCGACGTCAATTTACGCAGCGCTTTCCATATACATTGTACGTTCACATCAGTCCCTACCCTAAAGGAGCCTATGTGTTAGGCCAGGGGTGCCCAACCTTTTGAAGAACGAGGGCCACTTAAGCGACTTGGTAATCGGTCATGAGCCACAAAGAGCAGAGCTGGTGGATGGCAGGTCCGTGTCCGACATGGACACAGCCCACTCTACTCTATGGACCCCACTCTAGTCTTTTTTTTTTTTGTGGATCAGATATGAGGTAGGTGGATCCCGGATGTAAAACAGACATCTGCCACTTCTTATAGGTGAATGGAGGGTCTGATTGGGTCAGACTGACCGTGTGGAAGGGGCCTAATGCCGCGTACACGCGATCGGTTTGTCTGATGAAAACGGTCTAATGGACGGTTTTCATCAGACTAACTGATCGTGTGTGGGCCCCATCGGTTATTTATCCATCGGTTAAAAAAACTAGGAACTTGTTTTAAAACTATCTGATTATTAACTAACCGATAGAAAAAAACGATCGTCTGTGGGTACGTCCATCGGTTAAAAATCCACGTATGCTCAAAATCAAGTCGACGCATGCTCGGAAGCATTGAACTTAATTTTTCTCTGCACGTCGTTGTGTTTTACGTCACCGCCTTCTGAAACAATCGTTTTTTTTTAACCGATTGTGTGTAGGCACCACTGATGAAAGTCAGCTTCATCGGATATCTGATGAAAAAATCCATCAGACCGTTTTCATTGGATGAACCGATCATGTGTACAGGGCATAAGGCTGATTTCACACTGATGTGCTGAGGTTTACCTGGTGCACCTTTGGGTTTCCTGACGATTAGCTGCACTTTTCCATAGACTTCTATTATATTCTGGAGGTGTGGAGTATTTTCAGAAAGTGCACCAAACTCCCATGTTATAATAGAATTTGACTCAGTGCAGATAACCCGCAGGTGCGCTGCTCTGCACCTGCTGACCAGTTTGATAGCAGCCCAGTAACCACCGCAGAATAGATGCCCAATATATACACTGTGATTTTAGTAATAAACTTACCTTTAATAACAGTATCCTATTTCATTTCAGATCAGGAGGACGCGGGCCACATCAGAGGGCTCTGCGGGCCACATGTGGCCCCGGGCTACTGGTTGGGCACCCCTGTGTTAGGCGGTCATAAAAGGGTTAATGACACATTGCAGTAACCTGTTGCTTGTTAGAAAAGTCTCCACAAGAAACGCATTACCTCGGACATTTTTTGTGAACAAATAAGAGACCTACCTTTGACTTTCTATGAGGAATTACATTTCTTAGAGCTCGGTGTAGGTGTTAGTTTGATTCTAGCTCCCTCTTCTGGTGAACCAACACACACGCATTTAGAAACCTATCAGCCTAAAATGAGGGAAAAAAGAACACTGAGGTTTCTGTAGATGGTATACAGTATATGGAAAAAACATCAATAGCCAACGTTTTACCCATTGAGACCAGCATGTGGGGGGATATTTTCTTGGCACACTTTGGGCCTCTTAGTACCAATTAAACATCGTATAAACGCCAAGGTCTACCTGTGTTGTACAATACAAAAAATTGCGCTTGTCAGGGTAGAAAAAAAGGGGGGTTTAGAGTTGCGCCATGACATCCGGACTTGGTACAATCCAATAGTCCACAAATAAATAATGCACAATCCTCAGCAAAGAAAATTGTTCAGAGTCTATGCGGTTATCAGCTTGAGATGGAATATAACAGTCACCACCGTGATTCCAAAGCACACTCCACTTTTCAGTGAGGCCCAACACCAATGTTGTTAAGCAGCTTACCAGATGGACAACTGTACCAGCAGTCGGCTATAGCCCAGCCGCGGCCTTTGGGGAGAGATCTCACTCCCTGGAACAGTGATTACACCTTGGCTCCAATGCACAACGCCACCATATGATCACATATAAAAAATTATGACAGTGGTAGACATTGGGTAATTCCGCAAGAAAATTTTAATTAAAACGTATAAAAAAGTAAAACCTACTCACATTTCAAACGAGTATACAGGCATGTAAAACTTAATGTTGCCGGCAGGCGAACACATAAATAGAGCCCTTCCTCCTGAACGCGATGACGTCACCGCACGTCCTCCCAGGCGCGTTTCGTCATTGGACGTTGTCAATGGGATGTGTTGTGTTGTTGCTGACCATGTCCATCCCTTTATGACTACCGTGTCCCAGAGGCTTGAACCTTGTGGGCCCTGATATTAGAGGAAAATAACTATTAGATTATAGGTATTGGAATTTCCTTTCAAATTTGGCTGTTAGTCAACGTAATGAATACAAAGTTACGAATTATCTGAAATAACGAATGCCGCATGTAAACGAATGGAACGTAAGGAATTAACCACTTGCTTACTGGGCACTTAAACCCCCTTCCTGCCCAGGCCAATTTTCAGCTTTCGGCACTGTAACACTTTAAATGACAATTGCGCGGTCGTGCGACGTGGCTCCCAAACAAAATTGGCGTCTTTTTTTTCCTACAAACAGAGATTTCTTTTGGTGGTATTTGATTACCTCTGCGGTTTTTATTTTTTGCATTATAAACCAAAATAGAGCGTCAATTTTGAAAAAAAGCAATATTTTTTACTTTTTGCTAAAATAAATATCCCCAAAAAATATTTAATTTTTTTCCCCTAATTTTAGGCGTATTGTTCTACATATTTTTGGTAAAAAAAAAATCTCAATAAGCGTATATTGATTGGTTTGCGCAAAAGTTATAGCGTCTACAAAACAGGGGATAGATTTATGAATTTTTTTATTTATTTTTTACTAGTAATGGTGGCGATCTGCGATTTTTATTGTGACTGTGACATTGTGGCGGACACATCGGACACTTTTGACACATTTTTGGGACCATTTACTTTTATACAGCGAACATTGCTATAAATATGCATTGATTACAGCATAAATGTGACTGGCAGGGGAAAGGGGTAAACCTGTAAGGGGTGATCTAGGGGTTCATGTGTTCCCTGGGAGTGAATCTTACTGTGGGGGGAGGGGACTGACTGGGGGAGGTGACCAATGGTTGTCCCTATGTACAAGGGACGCACCATCGGTCTCCTCTCTCTGTAAGGACGTGGATCCAGAGGAGTATCTAGTGAAAATAGCGCCTATGGCAAGCACTGAAACTGCGCCCCTCTCGAAACATTTGAAACCCATCTTTCAGATAACCTTGACAAAAAAACAGCTAACAAAACTAGTGATATTTATCATCCCTTGTGATACCTTGGGTAGTGACATATCCTCTTTATGGAGAAATCTGGGGTTTATTAGACCCCTGATCCCTCCTCTGCCCTCCAAGGCCAGGTAAATGCAGAACCAATACTGGAAATGATGAAATCTTCAGTTTCACAGAGGAGAGGGAGAAACTGATGTTCCTCCTTCTTCTTTGTGTGCTTCCAATCTGACCAGATGGAATGGAAGAGCCTGGGAGAAACAGGGAAGGGCTGTGGTTGAACACAGCAGGGATAGCGCTGCCATTGTCCATTAGCAAAGGTGCTGAAAAGGAGATCCTGCCTATGCTCAGGAGGAGGGAAGAAGAGATCCTCAGACCCTGGTAAGTGCCTTGCTGCCCAGCCACTCAACAGCGCTCCCATCATATGGCGCCCATGGCACTTTCCATGGCTGCCATACCCTAGATATGCCACTGCATGGATCTCTGTGTTTACACACAGAGATCCACATCCCTAGCTCTGTGACTGCCGATCGCGGGTACCTGGCGGACATCACGGCCACCAGGCACGCGCATCGGCACCCGCGTGAAATGCCGGGCACAGCTCTTCCACAATGCGCGCCTGTGCGCGCATTGAGGAAGTTAACAAGAGGACGTCCATGGAGGTCCACCCGGCAATTGAGCGCCGTGCTGTAGATGTCTTTTGTCTATAGTGCGGGCGCGAAAAGGTTAATATTGATTAATAACAATAATAATAATAATAAAAAACTTTTTATTATTATTATTATTATTAATTCATTCTGTTCCATTTGTTTTTTTTTTAGGATAATTTGTAACTTTGTTCGTATTCGTTACATCCACAGCCAAATCTGAAAGGAAATACGAATACCTATAATCTATTTATTTTTGGTTAGCTAGTTGGTTATTATTTAGAATTTTTGGATTTTAGAACTTTCGCATTTCAGCATTTCTGAAATGTATGAATTTTTTTATTTTCTAATTTTTTTATTTTTAAATTACGAATTTGGGGATTTTTCAAATTTCAATCATAACGAATGACCCAAAACACATTTTTCGGCAGTGCACATGTCTAGGGCCACCCCCATATACATAAACGTATGAACGGAAATATATGTACACAAAAACATAATTTTGACTACACATGTAACATATCGCTGTGAAAAGTGAGTGAGATTATTAATTCCTGGCTCATTATTCATGGTCAACTAATGGGCCAGGAATTGACCTGTAGGGGGATTTTTAAAGCATCACCTATGGAAGATATAGGGTACTGAAGTTGGTGACCATTCCACAGGCACAGGCAAATTTAGGGTTTGACATTAGTGTTGAGCAGAATATGCCATATTCGATTTCGCGATATATCTCGAATATATAGTCGAATATTCGAGATATATTCGCTAAATACGAATATTCGTGATATTTTTTGGAAATGAAATTATTGAGAATTTTCGCTATTGCGAATGCGAATGCGAATTGCGAATGCGAAATTTCGAGAAATGCGGAATAGAGCACTCTGATTGGCTCAGAATATTCGTGATATATTACAATATAAAATAATTGCGAATATTCGAGAAATGCGGAAGGAGCACTCTGATTGGCTCAGAATATTCGTGATATATTACAATGCACAATAATTGCGAATATTCGGCAAATGCGGAAGGAGCACTCTGATTGGCTCAGAATATTCGTGATATATTACAATACACAATAATTGCGAATATTCGAGAAATGCGGAAGGAGCACTCTGATTGGCTCAGAATATTCGTGATATATTACAATATAAAATAATTGCGAATATTCGAGAAATGCGGAATGGAGCACTCTGATTGGCTCAGAATATTCGTGATATATTACAATATAAAATAATCGCGCGATATCGCTATTGCCGAATAATCGCATTGCGATTTTTTCGGCAATATAAAATGAGCGCTGCAGCTACTCGGCCCAAGGTCTCTAATCATACAAGCAATGCTTTTAGACGTCGATGGGGATATCTAGGATGTGATCTGTTCTAAAAAATTTTTTTTAAAAATTCGAATATTCGAAATAGCGAATATTCGCCGCGATATTCGTGTTATTCGCGAATACTCGAATATGCAATATTCGTAGCGGATATTCGCAATGCGAATATTCGTGAGCAACACTATTTGACATGTTTGGTGTCTATTTACTCAACCTCATATTTTATATCATACCATAAAATTGTTTATGCTCCCTAAGTGCTTATGCTCCCTAAAAATAAAGTGGTTCAAGGTTTTTTATCCTTTTTTATCCTTCATGCATTCTAGGGAACTGCTGTTTTATTCTCTAGGGCACAGGTGTCAAACTAAAGGCCCGCGGGCAGCTGCAGGAGAGCTCCAGCCCTCCTCTGGTCCTCCTCCAGACCCTTAGATAAGGTGACCAGATTTTTAAAATTAAATCCGGGGACATATTTTTTTTTTACTAGTAGCGGCAACAATCAGTGACTCTCTGCACGTCGCCACGCCCGCCTCACAGCCTGTCCAGTCTTTCCCTCCGGGCCCCCGTCTACTACTGGGTGGGGGGCGGAGGAAGATCACTTCGCCAGGGAAGGCAAGGAGATAAGCAGGCAGGCAGCTGGCTGGGACTTGAGCCAAGGCAGAAGAACATGCGAGCGGAGCTGAATGGGCATGTGTCGGAAACTGTAGAAATATTCCCTCCACTCCGACCAGCTCATGATCTTTAGAAAGGGTCACAGATAATGGAAATAAATACACCCCCCATAGCTAGTAGGAGCGACAGAGCGGGGTGTGTAATTCAGACTTTTCTTTTTTAATTCTGCACTGACTGTCTTTGAAATTGCCCCAGCCCCTGTTCAAATCCAATCCGGGGACAAAATCGGGGACAGTTGGTGCCCCAGACGATGTAAATTTTATGACGAAACGTACGCTGGGAAGGAGACGTGCTGACGTATGACGTGACGTTCGAGTAAGCCGGCCGGCTTTACATTTTCTGCTTTTATTTCATCTGCCTTTGTAAGTGCAAATTTTTTATTAAACTTTGGATCATCTCTACTTACTTCACCATGTGGGCATATTATTTATTTTCTTGTTAACATCGATGACGAGGTATCCGGATGACCTACAGGGCATCTAAGCCAACTTCTGATCTAAAGGCCCAGGATAGGGTTTTAGCCACAAGTCGTTTCACATTGGCTTTCTGGTAAGCCTCCATCTTATTGGGTGTTCTTGTGGTGGTGGCTTTCTTTTACATTTTAGTCACGACTGTTTGTACACACACTTATTGTCTTGCTGAACTTAACTATGTGAGTTTATATTTTTTGTTATGACCAACTGTTGATGATCCACCTGGAAGATCCCCAGCTAATTTGTTCCCGCTGCTGTCTTATAAAGGCCCTGGCTGGGGTTAAAGCTGCAAGCTGGTTATGCTTGCCTTCTGGTAAGCCTCCATTTTACAAGTGTTTGCTGGTGGTGGCATTTGAATCTGCACTGTCTGTTGGACTTCACTTTGTCAGGATTGTTGCCAATCTCACTATGCATGGTTGAATATCTGCTCATCCTAATCCACAACTTTGGACTTGTTTTGTAGCAATCTGAACTTTGTTCTAAACTGGAGTTACACTGTATTATTACATCACTTATTGTTATTTAGATTTATTATTTTTCTCACAGCGCAACTTTAGCCCTCTCTTGTATTTTTTGGTGTGTATAACACTTGTTGTTGCAGCTCATGGTGTTTAGGTTATATTGTGTTTGTATTCCTAGCGCCGTAACCTTTTTCTTTTTAAAAACCGGGGACAGACTTGGTCCGGGGACAGTCCCCTGAAACCGGGGATGTCTGGTCACCCTACTGTACACACACTGATTAATGCACTCTGAGAAAAAGCTAAAGAAAAACACTTGAGTTTTTATTTGTGCTGATTGTAGGGGGGTCAGCTTCGCTGAGCTCTGAGAAATCTGAATGTGTGCTACATGTGTGCTACAAAGGAAGTCGCAGAGGTATAAGGACAAACTGATAAAAGGTAACCATTGTTAATTCATTGTTAATAAAGTGAAACTGAAAGGATTGCCATTCTGTGTATATATATATCTCACAGGAGGCATACTGGGCACACAAGACCTGCAGACAGGTAAGATACAACCTCACCTTATTCCTCTACTCATCGTAAAGAATCTTTATCTACAACGGAAATATTTTGTTCTCAGCAATGTCAGCCTTGTTGTCTTGTAGGCTAGGTTCATACTCTTTGCATGTCCGGTACGCGCGTAAAATCAACATGCACAGAAATACACTGGCCTTTAGCAGATGCGGTTCAGTGAGGCGCCATTTTACAAAAGGGGGACATTTTTATGTCACATGGTATTTGTGCAGCATTTTTTCAAATGCAATTTTACACACTAACGCAAAAATATACTTTAATTAACTTAAATGCACACAGACATGGTATAATACTGTATTTATCGGCGTATAACTCGCACAGGCGTATAGCACGCACCCTAACTTTGAATGAATGAATGAATGAATAAAAAACTTATATAGCGCGACACATGCAAACTGAATCGCCTCTGGGCGCTCGTTGTTTCTGTCTCTCCGGGCCTCAAAAGAGCAGAGTTTTTATCTGTCTTCTGAAGCTCAGGTGGTTTTCCTCCGAACGAATGCTGGTTGGTAAAGCGTTCCATAGTCTGGGACCCTGGAAAGCAAACCTTCTTTCTCCTTTGGACTTGTATCTGGCTTTGGGTACCTTGACCAAATTTTGGTCGGTGGATCGCAGAACACGATTGGAGTTGTGGGCTTCTATCTTCTCGCATAGATATTGCGGGGCCTTCCCATGGATGCACTTATGTGTCAGACAGAGGGCTTTAAAAGAAATTCTGTCTTTTACTGGCAACCAATGAAGGGCTCTCAATGAAGGTGAGATTGACTCCCAGGGTTTTTTCCCAGTCACAAGTCTGGCGGCCGTATTCTGAACGACTTGCAGACGAGCGATTTGGTACCTAGGTAGTCCAAGGTAAAGGGCGTTTGCATAGTCCAGTCTGGAGTTCACAATTGTTCCTACCACGACTGCTACATCATCTTTGGGGATAAAGGGGATAAGTCTGCGTAGTAGGCGTAGCAGATGGTGGGATCCGCTGACTACTGACCCTATTTGTGCGTCCATAGTCATGTAGGTGTCAAAGATGACTCCGAGACTTTTGACTTTGGAGCTAGGGGTGATGATTTGGCCCAGAATGGGCGGGGGAGACCAGGTTGTTGCCCGTTGACTCTTGCGACTGGCCTGAAACAGGAGAAGTTCTGTTTTGGAACTGTTGAGTTTAAGATAACTCTTGGTCATCCAGTTTTCTATCAAAGAGAGACAATTCTCTAAACTGAAATGGTGATCCTTTTTGTTGCAGATGCGAAAATACAGTTGCGTGTCATCTGCGTATGAGTGATAAAGTAGTTGTTGACTACTAATGATTTCAAAGAGTGGGCGAAGGTAGATGTTGAAGAGCACCGGTGACAGGGGGGATCCTTGAGGGACTCCACATGACACTGTGCGTTTTTCAGAAGTGAAAAGTCCCAATTTCACTGTTTGTGATCGGTTTTCCAAAAAGGAGGAAAACCATGGTAAATCACCTACTGCGACTCTGGCTACTTCAGCTAGCCTAGTCAGTAATAGTTTGTGGTCTACCGTATCAAAGGCTGCGCTTAGGTCCAACAGAACCAGGAGACAAGATTCTCCTTCGTCTGCGGCCTCGAGAGCGTCGTCCCATATTTTGAGTAATGCTGTTTCTGTCCCGTGTCCGGGACGGAAACCCGATTGGTATGGATCAAGTAGATTATGGGTATCTAGATGCTGTTGCAGCTGTTGTACCACTACTTTTTCCATTACCTTGGAGAGAACGTTGAGGCCTGTTATGGGGCGGCGGTGGGTTGGGTCCTTGGGATCCAGGGTAGGCTTTTTCAAGATAGGCTTGATTGTGCCCTCTTTCAGCAGGGAGGGCACTATGCCTTCCTTAAATGACTGATTTATAAGCTGCATGATAGGTGGTGCCATGATGTCGGCACATTCCTTCAGCAGTTTAGTGGGAATAATATCGTTGGGCGCTGTGCTGTTTCGCAAAGTACCGATGATATTTTTTGTGGCCTCGATGGTGATGGGTTGCAGAGTGAACTTTGTTAAATGTAGAATGTTTCTATGGGTGTTGTGAGCCTGGTTGAGGGGGGTGTTGTTTTGCTGAATGCTTTCCCGGATTCCCTCAATTTTTTTGATGAAGAAATCCGATAGTTCATTGCAAAATTTTTGGGTATCTGAATTGGGGGCTTCAAGACAGTCTGGATTCATGGTCTGAGTGACCAGCTTGAAGAGTTCCCGGGGGCGGTTTAGGGCGCTGTTGATAGCCTCAGAAAAATAATTTTTCTTGGCTTTGAAGATTTCTTTATGGTATTTTTTTGTTATTTCCTTGTAGGTGATGAGGTTCTCTACTGAAGTGCTTCTCTTCCAGGCGGCTTCCGCCCTTCTGCGCTCTTGCTTCAGTAGCACCAGCTGGTTGTTAAACCAGCCGGACTTGTTTTTCCGGATGTGGGCTTTGTGTTTCGGCGCTACTAAGTCGGCTGACTGTAGTAGGGCTGCATTAATGGCATCCAGTGTTTCTGAGGCTGTTCGGAATGCTTGGAGTGTTTTAATTTTATTTTCCAAAGTAGATTTGAAGAGTTCCGAGTTCCGAATGGAGCTTCTTCTGAGATCTAGTCCAGTGTGTTGTCACCGGCTTGGGTGTTTTTATCAATGGGGGAGATTTGGAAATTATGAATTTAATTGCATGGTGATCTGTCCATGGCAATGGTTCATTTTCCAAAGTATTTATTTTCAGATTTTGTCTGAAAATAAGATCGAGTGTGTGGCCTGAAGCATGTGTGGGCCCACAGACTAGTTGCTGTAGCCCTAAACTTTCCAGGTGGTCAATACAGGCATCGGCAACGGGATCCTGTGAGGAATTGGCCCAGAGATTGAAGTCCCCGAGCAGCAGAAGGTGTTTGCTGTTTAGGGTATAAGTGGAGATAAACTCCGTCAGCGATGATAGAAGCTGCGATTTTGGCCCAGGTGGCCTATAACAGAGTAGAATCTGGACAGTCTCCTGGGGATTAGTTTGCAGCTGTAGAGTAAGGGTTTCCATGAATGGAAGAGGGTTTTGAAGGACTGGTTTAGTGATCGCAAGATGAGTCTTGTGGATCACCGCCAGTCCTCCTCCTCTTTGCCCTATTCTGTTTTCCGTTATAATACGGTAGTTTTCTGGCACCAGTTCTCCTAGAATGGTGTTACAGTCGGCTGTGAGCCAGCTTTCTGTAATAAAGAGGCAGTCTAAATCGTATTGAAGAATGAGATCATGGATTTCTAATCAGTGTTTTACTGCCGATCTTGTGTTGATCAAAGCACAAGATATGTGCTCAGGTTGGGATGGATGACTGAAATTTTTGACAGTCGATCGTCGATCGATTCTCAATAGTTGCTCAGTTCTTAAGGCCTTTTTGGTGATGGCTGGTAATACTGTGGCGAATCGCCTCAGACTCCGAATGGTGTCTGCAGAGTATCGCAGATTAGCCATTGTCATCAAGCATCGGGGGTGCCAGTGCGGTTTTAGTGGGATGGGGGGGGGGGGGGAAGATTTCTTTAAATCCTCACTCCCAGGTTGATCCAGAGGAAGGCAAAAAAACCCTGGTCGCGCTATTCGATGTGCTGCGGCAAGGGAAAAAAATTCCTTCCTGACCCCTCAAGGGCGATAAGCAAATAAACCCTGGATCAAGTGCCACAGAGGTGGTGGATATGCGGTGGGGCAGAATAGGGGGAGAAGTACCAAGCTGGCCACAATTCAGGAAAAAGCTGGGGGCTGTCAGCTTGGTGGATTTGTCCCTAGGGGAGGCTGGTGGGCAATCAGGGAGAGGATGGAGGTCCTCCTATAGTAAGAGGGGGGTTTCTGGGCGGCTTTAGGGGAATCTCCTGGGTGTTTGTGCGGCGCGCCACTAGGCCGCGGGTGAAGCCGCGGTCTTTCCTAGATTCGGCCGCCGCAAAACACCATAGGTCGGCGCGGATGGTTGGAGAGGGTGTGACTGGGGTGGAGAGGCGGCGGGGGAATGGCTCGATTGCTGATGGCTTTCTGGAGGAGAACGGGAGGCAACCAAAGTGCAATTGTTGCTCCGTTGGGGAGAGCCGTGGCTTATCCTTAGAAGGACGGCCGCGCTGTCCCAGGGGAAGCAGGGGGGCGGGGGGGGGGACACAAGCGCCCGGCGAGAAACAGGCTTACCTGTGAGACCCCAGCAGAACAAGGTAGTGGGCAAAGGGATGGAAGGAGAGCTGAAAGGCTGCGAATCCTGTGAGTCCTGGATGCAGCCAGGGGCTGGAGGGATCACCTGCCTGACTAGTCTGTCTCGGTGAGCCGACTCGTGTGAGAGCGTCCTGCTGCACCTGGCGGGCTGACTGACTGACTCAAGATCTGCTACTGACCCCTGCACTTTAAGAGGGAAGTTTCAGGAAAAATAAATTCCACAGCCCCCTGCATATAATACGCAGGCACAGTTTACCCTCTATTTTCAGGGTAAAAAAGTGAGTGTTATACGCCAATAAATACAGTACCCACTTTTTAAAAAAATATATAAAATATGGTGCTGCGTCCAGTAAATAGATACCAAACATGGCGTACTTTAAAATTGCACGCGCTTGTGAAAGGGCGACAAACTTCGGTATTTAAAAATCACCATAGGCAACGCTTTATTATCCTTTACATGTTACCTATTTAGAGTTACAGAGGAGGCCTAGTACTAGAATTATTGGGCCAGATTCACAGAGCCATTACTGTACGCTGTCGGATCTACGCTGCAATCTTTTTCCGCCCGCTGGGTGGAGTTTGCGTCGTTTTCAGCGTCGGGGTATGCAAATTAGATTTTTCCGGCGATCCACAAAGTTACGATCGTCCGTCGCATTCTCTTACGGCATCTGTAGTCATCTTTTTGCTGCGTAAAGTTAAGGATGCAAAAATCTGGTCTATAGTTAAGTATGTTAAGTATGGCCGTTGTTCCCGCGTCAAATTTCAATTTTTTTGTTGTTTTTGCGTAAGTCGTCCGGGAATAAGAATGTACGTAAATGACGCTACTCAAAAAAAATCTGACGTCACGACGTTATTTCGCGCAATGCACAGCGGGAAATTTCTGAACAGAGCATGCGCAGTTCGATCGCCGCGGGGACGCACCTAATTTAAATGCTTCACGCCTCCTAATCGCGTATTTCGATTCCACCGCGAGAAATACACTACGCCGCCGTAACTTACGGGCCGAAATCTACCAGAATTCGTCTTAGAGCCAGGTAAAATACGGCGGTGTAGTGTATCTCTGATACTCTGCGCCAGGGCAAATGTACCTGAATCTGGCCCATTGCTCTTATGCTGACGTTCACGGCAATACCTCACATGTGTGGTGCAAATGCCATTTTTTTTATGTGTACGGGACCAACGCGTGTGTTGCCTTTGCACACGAGCGCGGTGAGACAGGGACGCTTTACTTTTTTTTCAATTGACAGATGTTTTTGTGCACTTGTACACTGTGGCAGATGTTGATCGTCCACCGGTGAACACTCACAGATGTTGATGTTGCAATGTGGGACATTATTGCAGATGTTTTTTGTGCACTGGTACACTGTGACAGATATTGAAGTGACACTGGTACACTGTGACAGATATTGAAGTGACACTGGTACACTGTGACAGATGTTTTGTGCGCTGGTAAAGATATTGGGGTAGATTCACGTAGATCGGCGCATCTTTGTGCGGGTGTAGCGTATCTTCTTTACGCTACGCCGGCGCAATGTTGAGAGTCAAGCATGGAATTCACAAAGAAAATGCGCTCACTGTTGTGCTGGCGCAGCGTATCGTTGTCGATGTAAGCCCACGTAACTCAAAGTAGGTGGAAGTGGGCTGGAAGTGGGCGTGATATATTAAAATTAAGCGTGACCCCATGCAAATGATGGGCTGAGTTTCAAAAAACTAACTGCGCATGCGTCGTCTCTTGGACGCATCCCAGTGCGCATGCTCACAGTCACGTCGAAAAAACTGCCTAAGATACGTCGAAACACTGCCTACGACGTGAATATAACCTACGCACAGCCCTATTCACGTACACAGTGTAAACGGCGTACACAACGTAAATTTTTGGCGGCGTTCGTTCCCTGGTCCATACCTTTGCATGGGTTGCGCCTCCTATAGAGGAGTAACTTTACGCCGGACGTAACTCTTACGCAAATCGCTTAAAACAATCACCGGGCGCAAGTATGTTTGTGAATCGGCGTATCTCCCTCATTTGCATATTTGCCTCGAAAATCAATGGGAGTTCCAAAAGCGTCCAGCGTAAATAAGCGCCCACTATACGCCGGCGTAGGCAAGTTACGTCGGTCGGATGAAGTCAGTTTTTTGGCTTATCTTAGTTCTACGGGTACGGCGCACAGATACGACGGCGCATATGTACACTTACGCAGCGTATCTCGAAATACGTCGGCGTAAGTGCTTTGTGAATCCGGGCCATTAATAGGACACTGGTACACTGTGACAGATTATTTGTGCGCTGGTACGAATATTAATGTGACATTGGTACACTGTGACAGATATTGATGTGACACTGGTACAAAGTGAGAGATGTTTTGTGCACTGGTACAGATGTTGTTGGTGCAATTGGACATTGACAGGTAGTGCTTTGTGTATTGTTTGGGAATAGGGATGAGCCGAACACCCCTCCCCCCACCTGTTTGGTTCGCACCAGAACCTTGGAACTAGGGTTGTCCCGATAACACTTTTTTAAGACCGAGTACAAGTACCGATACTTTTTTTCAAGTCTTGCCGATACCGAATACCAATACTTTTATTTTAATCTCATGTGACAGCAGCACATGCGTCAGTAGCCGGATTTGCCACCTCCTAACCCGCTCTCCATCCTGACAATTCCAGGGGGTGGAGGAGAGGCACGGAAGGGGAGAGAAATGCGAGGGATACACGGCGGGATACACGGCGGGAAGCATGGGATACACGGCGGCATACACGGGATACACGGCGGCATGCACAGGATACACGGCGGGATGCACGAGATACACGGCGGCATACACGGGATACACAGCGGCTTTCAGCTGCTTTAAAATCAGCGGTGATCAGTGCTTGGAACTTCCCCATCAGGGCCGCCATCAGGGGGGTACAGGCATTAAACCTGTAAGGGGCCCGGGGGTCCCCAGGGGCCTGGATGGAAACCCCCTAAAAAAAAATATATATATATATATATATATATTTTTTTTTTATGGCCAATTTTTTTCTTTTATTATTTTTTAGGGGTCTGGAGGCCCCCAGGGCCCCAGATGGCTACCCCCTCTTTATTTATTTATTTTTTATAAAAATATATATTTTTAATATATTTTTATTTTATTTTTTATTAAAGGGCCAATTTTTTTTCTTTTAATATTTTTTAGAGGTCCGGAGGTCCCCAAGGACCCAGAGGTCCCCAGATGGCAACCCTCTCTGTTTTTATTTATTTTTTATAAAAATATATATTTTTAATATATTTTTATTTTATTTTTTAATAAAGAGCCAATTTTTTTTTCTTTTCTTTTTTTTTTAAAGGTCCGGAGGTCCCCAAGGGCCCGGAGGCCCCCAGGGCCCCAGGTGGCAACCCCCTATTTTTTTATTTATTTTTTATAAAAATATATATTTTTTTAATATATTTTTATTTTATTTTTTATTAAAGGGACAATTTTTTTTCTTTTAATATTTTTCAGAGGTCCGGAGGTCCCCAAGGGCCCGGAGGCCCCCAGGGCCCCAGATGGCGACCCCCTCTTTTTTAAATTTATTTTTGATAAAAAAAACATTTTTTAATATATTTTTATTTTATTTTTTCATTAAAGGGCCAGAGGTCCCCAGGGCCCCAGATATTAACCACCCTTTAAAAAAAAAATTATATATATATATATATATATATATATATATATATATATATATATATATATATATATATATATATATATATATATATGTGTATATATATATTTTTTCTCTCTTTTTTCTTTTTATTAAAGGGCCCAGAGGTCCCCAGGGCCACGGATGGCTTCCCCCTTTTTTTATATATATTTTTCTTTATTTCTTCTTTTTTTGTAAAGGCCCCCCCACTTCTCAATTCGCAGCAGCCCCCCCCCCCCCACCCGCTTCTCAATTTCAGGCGGCAGCACCCCCTCTCCCGGTTCTTCAGGGGGCCCATGCCTGAAGCTGTGTAAGGGGCCCCATAATTCCTGATGGCGGCCCTGTTCCCCATGCACTGATCCTCGCCGACAGTACAAGTATCGGGTGAAGCATCGGAAACATTTGCCCGAGTACAAGTACTCGGGCAAATGCTTGGTATCGGTCCCGATACCGATACTAGTATCGGTATCGGGACAACCCTACTTCGAATGGACCGACCGTTTGCACAAACACTTAGGACCCCATTGACGTCTATGGGACTTGAACGTTCGAATTCAAAAGTGCTCATTTTAAAGCCCAATATACAAGTTATTGTTGTAAAATGTCTTTGAGAACCCGGGTCTTGCCCCAGGGAACATGTATCAATGAAAAAAAGTTTTAAAAATGGTTGTTTTTTCTGGAGCAGTGATTTTAATGATGCTTAAATAAAAAAATAAAAAATTCCTTTCAATGTCTATAGTATGCCTGTGAAGTGGCACATGTTTAGAACTGTCACTGCACAAAATTAGATTACTATAAGAAAAAAGTAATTTAAAACTGCTTGCGGCTTTAATGTAATGTCTGATCCCTGCAATATGGATGAAAATCATTGAGAAAAATAGCACAGACACAGAGAGTACACACATCACGTAGCTTTAGGTGCACACAGGCAGTACACACCAAGTAGCTTTAGGTGCAAACTACAGAGCACACTTGCAGTACACACCAAGTAGCTTTAGTTGCAAACTACAGAGCACACGGGCAGTACACACCAAGTAGCTTTAGGTGCAAACTACAGAGCACACGGGCAATACACCACGTGAGAATACTGCAGCTAGCACAATCAACTGGCTGCCAGTAAATTAGGAAGAACTGATCTAGCTAAACTATACAGTGTATAAATATATGTACAACACCTGGGATGTATATATATCCTCTACACACTGTAACATTAACTGACTAGCCTGCTCTATCTACCTAGAAAAAAAGACAATCTCTCTCTCTCTCTTAGACAGATCTCTAACCACTGCCGCAACACACTACACAAGGCCGACCTGCAGGTTGCCTTTTATAGTGTGGGGCGTGTACTAAACCCCCTGAGCCATAATTGGCCAAAGCCACCCTGGCTTTGGCCAATTATGGCTCACCGTTTTTTGCAAGCTGTGATTGGCCAAGCATGTGGGTCATAGTGCATGCTTGGCCAATCATCAGCCAGCAATGCACTGCGATGCCGCAATGAATTAGGGGCTGTGAAACGTAACTCGAATTTGGTGCAAACGGCCAAAAACGTTCGTAATTCGATGAACGATCAAACATATGATGTTCGAATCGAACATGAGTTCGACACGAATACAAAGCTCATCCCTATTTGTGATAGCTGCACTGACTGATCTGTGTGTAGCTGAACAGTAAAATCATCAGTTACACAGAGCTGTCACAGAGGCTGCAGTATTTCCCTTCCCCCTGAATTGAGCTCTCACTGAGCTCAGCGGGGTGAGCCGACACAGAGTTTATGGGCCAGATTCTCAGTGGCGCTACGACGGAGTATCTCAGATACCCCGTCGTATCGCCGTTTTTTTTGCCTGAAGATCCGACAAGTGTAATACCATTACACTTGCGGATCGTAGATGTAATGACAACTCCGGCCACTAGGTGGCCTTTACGTTGTTTTCTCATTTGCCTATGCAAATGAGGCTACTACGCCGATTCCCGATCGCTTTAATGCCGCCCCGTCGTCGCGTACGTCGTTTTCGTTTGCGTAAGGTTACCCCTGCTTCTATGAGGGGTAACCTTACGAAGTAACGTCGGATGCCGTCAGGTGCCGTCGGATGCCATGTTAATTATGGCGTTGGGTCAGCGTTGGCTTTTTCCGTCGCTTACGTTGTTTTATTAACTTGTTCGCGAATAGGGCATTGCGTAGTGTCGATCACATCGTTTTGACGTTGGTTTCCACAACGCTTTCCAACGTGAGCTGGAGCATGCGCACTGGGCTTTTTCCCCGGCCGGCGCACGCGCAGTTCGTTCGACGCGGGGGCGCGCTTAATTTAAATACAAGCCGCAAACTACGGAGCAAGTGCATGGAGAATACGGCACTTGCTCTGTTACGTTGCGGCGGCGTAGTGTAAATGGCTTACGCTACGCCGGCGAAAATGTATGAGAATCTGGCCCTATGTTTATATTATGTGATGGCTGATTGGCTGAGGGCCCATGTCCCGATCTGTAATGTGCTGTGTCCAAGGGACACAGCCACACAGAATTGGTGCTGTTCGGCTCGAGCGCCCCCCCACCGCGGTACTGCACATCACTTTGGCCTGAATCCTGCTCGTTTTGCGAGACAACACTCGGAAACCAAGTTAGGATTTTAGGAAATACAGTGCTTGTATTGCGTAGTGCTCGTGCAATCCGAGGTTCTATATATATGGGAATGTTTGACCATTCTTCCAGAAGTGCATTTGTGAGGTCAGGCACTGATGTTGGACCAGAAGGACTGGCTCGCAGCCTCCGCTCTAATTCATTCCAAAGGTGTTTTATTGGTTGAGGCCAGTCAAGTTCCTCCACCCCAAATTTGCTCATCTCTGGGCCAGATTCAGGAAAGAGATAAGACGGCTTATCTCCAGATAAGCCGTCTTATTTCTGCGTCTGAGCCCTCCTATCTATGCGACTGATTCATAGAATCAGTTACGCATAGATTTCCATTAGATCCGACTTGCATAAGTCTCTTACGCCATCGAATCTTATTTTCATATTTAGGCTGGACGCTAGGTGGCGTTCCCGTCTAAAATATGCAAATGAGCTATACGCCGAATCCTTGAAAGTACGCCCGGCCAGCGCTATTTTTTTACATTGTTTGCGTTAGTGTAGGTCTGTCGTAGTGTTAACCCTGCTGTATGAGGCGCAGCCAATGTTAAGTATGGACGGCGTGCCGGCGTTTTTTACTCGTCGTTTACGACGTTTACGTAAAACGTTCGCGAATAGGGCTTTGCGTAAGTGACGTTCACTTTGTTTACACATCGTATTGACGTTGTGATTTGGAGCATGCGCACTGGGATCAATTCGGGGCTGGCGCATGCGCAGTACGTTCGGCGCGGGATCGCGCGTTATTTAAATAATACACTCCCCCTACCCGCCCAATTTGACTTAAGACGGGCCATTTACACTACGCCGCCTCAACTTTGCAGGCAAGTGCTTTGAGAATAAAGCACTTGCCTGAAAAAGTTGCGGCGGCGTAGTGTAAATACCATACGCTAGGCAGGTTTAGAATTAAGCCGCTCCTACCTGAATCTAGCCCTATGTCTTTATGGACTTTGCTTTGTGCACTGGTCCAAATCATTTGGTAGACACATTTCCCAGAAGAATTAAAGAGGTTGTAAAGGAATAAAAATGTTCCCCTAAATAGCTTCCTTTACCTTAGTGCAGTCCTCCTTCACTTACCTCATTCTTCCATTTTGCTTTTAAATTTCCTAATTTCTTCTGAGAAATCCTCACTTCCTGTTCTTCTGTCTCTAACTCACCACCGTAATGTGAGGCTTTCTTCCTGGTGTGGAGAAAGCCTTTTGAGGGGGGAGGGGGCGAGCAGGAGTGTCAGGACGCCCACTAACAAACAGATCCTTTCTCTATCTGCAAAGTAGAGAGTGTCCTGACACTCCTGCTCGCCCCCTCCGCCCTCAAGAGGCTTTCTCCACACCAGGAAGAAAGCCTCACATTACGGTGGTGAGTTACAGACAGAAGAACAGGAAGTGAGGATTTCTCAGAAGAAATAAGGACATTTAAAAGCAAAATGGAAGGATGAGGTAAGTGAAGGAGGACTGCACTAAGGTGAAGGAAGCTATTTAGGGATTTTTTTTACCTTTACAACCCCTTTAACTTGCAACATATCTCTAAGGCTGGAATTATTATATGTCTTATTTACACACACTGATTAATGCACTCTGAGAAATCTGAATGTGTGCTACAAAGGAAGAAAGTCGCAGTGGTATAAGGACAAACTGATAAAAGGTAAACTTTGTTAATTCATTGTTAATAATGCTAAGTGAAACTGAAAGGATTTCCATTCTGTGTATATATATATATCTCAAGCCGCGTACACACGACAGGGAACCTCGACGGGCGGAACACATCGTTCCGCCCGTCGAGGTTCTCTGCCGGCCGTCAGAATCTGCGACCCGCCCGTCGGGAATGGCAACCAGCCATTCATCCCGACGGGCCATCGAGCAAATAGAGAACCTGTTCTCTATTTGCTCGACGGGTTTCTCGACGGGCGGGGCGAGCAGAGAGCCTACACACGGCCGAGGTTCTCGCTGGAATGCAGCTCCCAGCGAGGTTCTCGCTGGTTTCTGGCGAGAACCTCGGCCGTGTGTATGGGGCCTGACAGGAGGCATACTGGGCACACAGACCTGCAGACAGGTAAGATACAACCTCACCTTATTCCTCTACTCATCATAAAGAATCTTTATCTACAATGGATATATGTTGTTCTCAGCAATGTCAGCCTTGTTGTCTTGTAGGCTAGGTTCAAATTCTTTGCATGTCCGGTACACGCGTAAAATCAACATGCACAGAAACGCCCTGGCCTTAAGCAGATGCGGTTCAGTGAGGCGCCATTTTACAAAAGGGGGACATTTTTATGTCACATGGTATTTGTGCAGCATGCCACAACCAAAATATCCATCTTTCCTGTGAGTGGTCCTGTAAACGATAATGGTGGTCTCCACGGCGGATTCGCCGCAAGATCATCGCTATCGGCGACGGGAGAGGGGTCCCCCCTCCCGCCGATCTCCCACACCCTCCGCCGCTTATCAGAGTCATCGGCAGCAGCGGAGGCGATCGGGTCCTGTCCCCTGCTCGGCTGGGATACGAGTGAGGGCAAGATGGCCCCCACCCGTCCCCATAGCATAGCAGGGCGGAAGCGACGTCAAAACATGACTTCCACCCATGCTTCTTAAAGGCATATTTTCTTGTTGTAATTCTTTAAAAATTAAAAAAAAAAATATATTTTTTTGCATTTTAGTCTAAATATGAGATCTGGGGTCTTTTTGACCCCAGATCTCATATTTAAGAGGACCTGTCATGCTTTTACAAGGAATGTTTACATTCCTTGTAATAGGAATAAAAGTGACCCATTTTTTTTTTTGTGTCTGTAAAAATTAATAAAATAAATGAAAATAAGTAAGAAAACAATTTTTTTTTTTTAAAGCGCCCCGCAACTCGCAAACCAAGTTGGGATTTTTAGAAAATACAGTGCTCGTATTGCGTAGTGCTCATGCAATCAGAGATTCTATATATATGGGAATGTATGACCATTCTTCCAGAAGTGCATTTGTGAGGTCAGGCACTGATGTTGGACGAGAAGGACTGGCTCGCAGCCTTCCGCTCTAAGGCCTCTTTCACACAGACGGATAGAATGGTGGTTTTTGCTGCAGATTTTCTCTTTTTCTACCGCAGCTAAACGCACACAATGCTTTCCGATGGCCCCATTCACACACTGCGTTTAGCTGCGGTTTCATTACATGCGGTTTGATGCAGATAGAAAAAATAGATTTAACTGCGTCCAGGAACAATTTTGCGCAGCTATCTGCACATAACTGCAGGTAATCGCAGTGCACTGTGTCAGCTGCGGATAGCATCGTGAACAAAAGAGAAAACAGGAAGCAAATCAAAATAAAAACGGTTGCTATGGGGATGACAATAATGGCCAAACGCAGCTAAACGTAGCTGCATGTAAACGCAGCTAATCGCAGTGTACAAATGCAGCCGATCGATGTGCCTGGAGTCTTGAATTTCAAAAGAAAGAAACATGCTTTTAACTGCGGCAGAACAGCCGTCCGTGTGAAAGGCGCCCAATTCATTCCAAAGGTGTTCTGTTTGGTTGAGGTCAGGCATCTGTGCAGGCCAGTCAAGTTTCTCCACCCCAAAATGTGCTCATCCATATCTTTATGGACCTTGCTTTGTGCACTGGTCCAAATCATTTGGTAGACACATTTCTAAACCTTGTGGACGGCCTTCCCAGAAGAGTTGAAGCTGTTATAGCTGCAAAAGATGGGCCAACTCAATATTGAACCCTACTGACTAAGACTGGGATGACAGGGTGACAATGCAGGAGTCATTTTGGGAGACAGTTGTCACCCTATAGCTGAAAAAAGAACCTTCATGTAGGATGACCACGTGTCCCGGATTGCCTGAGACAGTCCCGCATTTTGCCACCCCCCCCCCCCCGGGCAAATCTGATGCCCCCAAAAAAGGCCGCCACATCACCTCTTTACTCACTGACAGTACTTGTCCTGGCCCAGGAATGCCTGGAGGAGCACAATCCCCGCCCCCTGCTTGTGATTGGAGAAATCATAAAATCCCGCCTCTTGTGTCCAATCACTGTGCTGTGATTCGTTACAGCACAATCTGATTTTTGGGAAGGGGGGGGGGGGTGTCCCTGAATGGTAGTTTGGAAATGTGGTCACCCTACCTTCATGACGGATCACAAGGATTTTTTAATAAGAGATACAGATTTTAAAAGATGGAAAATTATGATGATTTGGTTTACATCTACATTGTTGTCTTTACAGATAAAGATGCTGTTGGCATGGGAAAAAATTCTGTGTGTTTTGCACCTGTTCTTATCTATCCAGGTAAACCTTATACCCTAAAATGTTTAGTCCTTTCTTATAAATGTATACATTGTTACACATGGGCTCAGGTCGCAGAGATTGGAGGCCTGGTGGCCAGAGGTTGAAGGAATGTTACATGCTTTTCATGATCTAACACTAGCGTGAAAAGCCCCTTCAATAATCAGAAGAGAAGAGCTTGGGCATCCTCTTAGCCCATCTCTAACTAAACTCAGAGGGCCAGATTCTCTAAGAAATTCGCCGGCGTAGCGTAAGCCATTTACACTACGCCGCCGCATCGTACTAGAGCAAGTGCCGTATTCCCTAAGCATTTGCTCCGTCGTTTGCGTTGGCGTAGTGAAAATGGCCCAGCGTAAGCCCGCGTAATTCAAATGAGGCGGCTTGTATTTAAATGAAGCGCGCCCCCGCGTCGAACGAACTGCGCATGCGCCGGCCGGGGGAAAAAGCCCAGTGCGCATGCTCCAGCTCACGTCGGAAAGCGTAGTTGAAACCGACGTCAAAACGACGTGAGCGTCATTTACGCAACTCCCTATTCGCGAACGAGTTAGTAAAACAACGTAAGCGACGGAAAAAGCCGACGCTGACCCGACGCCATACTTAACATGGCATCCGACGGCACCCGACGGAAGTTCGTAAGGTTACTCCACATAGAAGCTGGGTTAACCTTACGCGGACGAAAACGACGTACGCGACGACGGGGCGGCGTAAAAGCGATCGGGAATCGGCGTACTAGCCTCATTTGCATAGGCAAATGAGAAAACAACGTAAAGGCCACCTAGTGGCCGGAGTTGTCATTACACCTACGATCCGCAAGTGTAATGGTTTTAAACTTGTCAGATGTTGCAGCGTATCTATGCCAAAGTGATGCTAAGCATCACGCGCATAGATACGAGGCAAAAAAAAAGGCGATCTGAAATACTCCGTCGTATCGCCGCTGAGAATCTGGCCCAGAATGTGCAGTTTTTGTAAACACATGAGTTGGGGGCCAACAAGTGACCCAGTCTGCAGTTCATTGGACTACAATAAAGTAGAAGTTTGAGAGATGAGTTCATAAGAGGCCTAAACTCTTATAAGTACCACTGTACAGTATATTAACCACTTAAGACCCGGACCAATATGAAGTGTAGCGCTACCCCCGAAGGAGCTGCTGGTTGATTGTTGCGATTGGCACATTACGTTACCCTGGCATTGTCTAGGGGTGTGATGCAGGAACAAAGTAGTGAGCGGAGGTCCAGACAATCAATAAAGGTTTTTCCAATGCTTTATTTCCAGGCCAACACAGCCAACATCAACTTCAGTTAGGAAGGAAAAGGTTGATGAGAAGAAAGAGGTGAACTTGCGGTGTCAGGCCTGGATGTAAACGGGCAAGCCAGCCCTTAGTAGTACCGATTTGTAAGCTCGTCGTGGCTTCTGTTAAATGAATGAATAGGGGCGAATCCTTCCAATGGACTTCAGCCCAGGTCACCGGGAGACAGTAATGCATACCTGTAGCATCCCTGTCACCAGATCCCTGATTAGTTTGGCACTCAGCCTGAGATCCATTTCAATAGAACCTGAAACCCAGTAGGTCACTGGGGTCCCCTTTCGCCTACAGTTGAGGCTCGGTGAAGACTGTAAGCTTGGCCGGCGGACCCATAGGTGCATGCACCCTAAAGGTGGATGCCGCACCCAGCACCGGGACCCGCAAAGATTTTAGAATACATGACACCTGTCACAGATATATCCTTCCCCAGCATGCCCTGCGAGGGAGGAACCCCTCCAATTGGCTGCTGGGGAAGACTTGCTCTGCCAGAAACCCCGCTGGTGCCAACTGCTGGCCAGAGATGATACCACATCCCTAGAATGCAGACTGGCCCAGGAGACCTTTCTAGAATGACAGAGGTCACAATTTAGGTAAATCACGAATGGGAGCAACGTAACTCTCCCATTCCAACTAACTTTAGTGTGGTGCCCATACTTAAAGTATGGGGGCGCTACAGAAGTTTAACCACTTTAGGTCCGCGCTATTGACAAAATACGTGAACAGCGCTGACCTGAGGCGCCGGGGTCACGTCTTTGGACGTGATTTGCTTGTAATTCCCCGCGCGCGCCACAGGGTGGCGCGCGGCGGGGAAAAACAGTCCCAACGCATCACTGAGGATCCGATGCGTGTACCCGGCGGCCGCGATGTCCGTCAGGTACACGCGATCGTCGGTGAGAGAGCAGGGACGTGGAGCTCTGAGTGTAAACACAGAGCTTCACGTCCTGTCAGTGAGGTGACAGATGCTGTTTCTCTTGTACATAGGGAGACAGCATCGATCACCTCCCCCAGTCACCCCCCTCCCCCCCACACAGTCAGAACACACCCAGGCAATACATTTAACCCCTTCCTCACCCCCTAGTGTTAACTCCTTCAATGCCAGTCACATTTATACAGTAATTAGTGCATTTTTATAGCACTGGTCGCTGTATAAATGTGAATGGCGCCAAAAATGTGTCAAAAGTGTCCGATGTGTCCGTCGCAATATCGCAGTCCCAATAAAAATCGCAGATCGCCGCCATTACTAGTAAAAAAAAAAATATTAAAAAATAAATCATAATTATGTCCCCTATTTTGTATGTGCTATAACTTTTGCGCAAAGCAGTTACTTATTGTGATTTTTTTTTTTTACAAAAATACGTAGAAGAATACGTATCGGCCTTAACTGAGAAAAAAAAAATATAAAAAAAAAAATGGGATATTTATTATAGCAACAAGTAAAAAATATATATATATTTTTAAATTGTCGCTCTTTTTTTCATTATAACGCAAAAAATAAAAACCGCACGGGCGATCAAATACCACCAAAAGAAAGCTCTATTTGTGGGGAAAAAAAGGACGCCAATTTTGTTTGGGAGCCACGTCGCACGACCGCGCAATTGTCAGTTAAAGCGACGCAGTGCCGGAAGCTGAAATTTCGCCTGGGCACGAAGGGGGTTTATGTGCCCAGTAAGCAAGTGGTTAAGGACATTCGGAAGGAGGAAAATCATCGGGCCCTCAGAAAAAACTCAAGACTCATCTATTAAGTATGGCTGGACGACAACATTGGCTGCAGCGCCTTGAGGCGATTTAGTTCGAATTTGTAGCGCTATATACGTTTCTCACTCACTCAGGACCTTGCTACTTTTTGCGAATCGGCACTGCGTCGCTTTAACTGACAATTGCGCGGTCGTGCGATGTGGCTCCCGAACAAAATTGGCGTCATTGCAACGCAGAGAGGCAAGCATGGAATTCACAAAGCAAATGCTCCTAACGTTGCGCCGGTGTAGCTTATATTCGTCGGAGTAAGCCGATGTAAGTCAAAGTAGGTGGAAGTGGGCATGATACACAGTGGGGGCCCGTCCATAGGGGCGCTCGGGCGCCGCCCCCCCCCCCCCCAGCTGTAAAAAAAATGATATTTTTTTTTTAAATGTCACTTTAAGAGTGACCAGGCGCCGGACATGCGGCGGTCTATAGGAAGCTTTCCAGCCTGCAATCAGCTGATTGCAGGCTGGGAAGCTGATTTGCCCGTGTTTAGGGCGTGTGCAGGGCGCAAGCTGAGTGCCCGCACACACACCCACTTTCCTTTGATTTGCTAGCATGCACTAGTGTTGTCATGGGATTGGCTCGGCGGGGACCGGAGGAGAGGTCAGTGGGCAGTGCCATTAAGATTACATCACTTCCGGTATTCTGGTGGTATCTGGAGCGTGTGTGGGGGCATCAGAGGAGCAGCGCCAACAATTGAAGGTAAGGAACAGATGGCTCCCAGCTCTCTGCCTGCCAGCCCCGCCACCACCACCGAGCCCCACTGCAGCTGAAGACTTCTCTCTGCGTAGTCTCTAGTACTGCCAATGACAAGCAGCAGCGGCGGCCCCCCTCCCCTCCCCCCACAGTCTGTCTGATAATATATCTATCTATCTATCTATCTGTCTGATAATCTATCTATCTGTATATCTGTCTGTCTCTGTCCTATCCAGTCTGTTCGTCTGTCTGCAGGTGACATTGTCTGCGAGTGATGTTGGGCGGGGGGGGGGGGGGGCACCCCATGCAAAGGATGGGCTGAGCTTCACACAAGTACTTAAAATGAACTGCGCATGCGTCTGTACCCTCACTATTACGTCAAAACAACTGGCTAAGATACGTCGAATCACTGCCTACGACGTGAACGTAACCTACGCCTAGCCCTATTCACGTACAACGTAAACTACGTACAATTAGACGGCATTCGTTCCCTGGTCCATGCCTTTGCATGAGTTGCACCTCTAATATGGGGAATAATTTTACGCTGGGCATAAACCTTACATAAATTGCTTAAAACATGCGCCGGGTGCAAGTACGTTCGTGAATCAGTGTATCTCCCTCATTTGCATATTTGCATCGAAAATCAATGGGAGTGCCAAATGCGCCCAGCGTAAATATGCGCCCACTCTACGACGGTGTAGGAAAGTTACGTCGGGCGGCTGAAGCCTATTTTTTGATGTATCTGGCTTTGTGGGTCGGCGCACATATACAACGTACTTTGTACTTACGTTGGCCTATCTTGAGATACTTCGGCGTAAGTGCTTTGTGAATCTGGGCCATTGTGTTTTTTTTTTTAAATTTCCTGTCTTTTTGTTAATAGCGCAAAAAAAAAAAAAAAAAAAATCGCAGAGATGATCAAATATCACCAAAAGAAAGCTATATTTGTGGGAAAAAAATTATAAAAATATAATTTGGGTACAGTGTTGTATGACCGCGCAATTGTCATTCAAAATACGTCAGCGATGAAAGCTGAAAATTGGTCTGGGCAGGAAGGGGGTTTAAGTGCCCAGTAATGAAGTGGTTAATAAGTGTTTCTCCCAAACAATTTTTTTTCCCAGGTGAGCCATCAAGCGGTAGTTTTGGACATGATGCCGGATACGTTTGATGACCAGTACATCGGCTGTGCAGAAGAGATGGAGCGTGAGATGCCGAAAATTCTTGCGGAGGAACTGGAATACAACCAGTTTGCTGTAATGTGGGAAAGAGCAAGTCAGGCCTGGAATAGGGGAAGCTTGCCCCTTCCAAGCAAGTTTGATGACAAGTATGGCACAGCAGTTGTATTGTACACAATGGAAAAGCCATACCCTATATACAGTCAGCTGAATGGAAATGTCTCCATCGTGGGAAAGTCTCGAGATTGCTACATGAAAAATTTCCATTTTAAAGCTCTTCACTTTTACCTGACCCGAGCCTTACAGGTGCTGAGAACAGGCTGTGCCAACAAGACTCGGGTCTACCGGGGGACAAGGATCGGTGATGTAAGCGTAGCTAAGAAAATACGTTTTGATCGGTTTACATCTTCCTCTACCAGTATAACAATTGCTGAACGGTTTGGGAAAAACCCCTTTTTCAACATATTGACCTGCTATGGTGTGGACATTGCTGACTTATCAGATTATGAAGAACAAGAATATCTCATTCCCGTTGCAGAAACATTTAACATGGTAAGCCAGACTGGAAACACGTATGAGTTGGAAAGCACCGGAAAACTTTGCAGCTACTTCAACTGTGCTTACTTAGGAGGTGAGGACAACATTTCACTGTACGTCAGTCAGTTCATGGGCCTTCGATTCTTCTAAATCAGTGGTCCTCAACCTGTTTCGTCTCGTAGATTCAATAGAGTCGGTTCACACTCGGGCGACTTGGGATCCGACTTGAGGTCGCCTCAAGTCGTCCCAAGTCGCGCTGTAGAGAAAAACAATGTTAATACACACTACTCATGTCGCTCCGACTTCAGAAGAGGTTCCTGTATGACTTCAATCTGACTTGTCGCCTCAGAAGTCTGATTACTAGCTACATTGCAGATAAGATAACATACATTTCTCAGGCAAACCTCTCCCTCCCCCTCCCTCTCCCAGAGCTGATTGTTGTTTTATTGGCCACTGGAATGTCTCCTGTCCTGGAAGTCGTGTTGTAAATCTCCCAAGATCGCCCTGTGGTTCATGCTCAAGCCGTGTCGGAGTCACCTCTGAAAGTCGCACTGGAAGTCGTGTCGCCCCAGTGTGAACCGACTCTAAAGATTTGTAATTTCATAAGACTGATTCCACGTACACACGATCACTTTTCGGCATGGAAAAAAAACAACGTATTTCAGCATGTAGAAAAAAACAAAGTTTTTCCAACTTCATCATTAAAAACGACGTTGCCCACACACCATCGTTTTAAAAAAAAAGATGAGCAAAGCGTGGTGACTAGGGATGAGCCGAACACCCCTGGGCTCGGTTCGCAACAGAACCTGCGAACAGACCAAAAGTTTGTGTGAACTTTAGAACCCGTTAAAGTCTATGAGACTCGAACGTTTGAAATCTAAAGTACTAATTTTAAAGGCTAATATGCAAGTTATTGTCCTAAAAAGTGTTTGGGGACCCGGGTCCTGCCCCTGGGGACATGTATTAATGCAAACAAAGTTTTAAAAAACATCAGTTTTTTTCAGGAGCAGTGATTTTAATAATGTGAAGTGAAACAATAAAGTTAAACTTTAAATTTCGTACCTAGGGGGTGTATAATATGCCTGTAAAGTAGCGCTTGTTTCCCATGCTTAGAACTGTCCCTTCACAAAGTGTAATTTCTGAAGGGAAAAAAGTCATTTAAAATCACTCACCTTAGGGTCTGGTATGGATATTAAGGGGAACCCTACATCATTTTTTTTATATGGATTTTAAGGGGAACTCCACCCCAAATTTAAAAAAAAATGCTGTGGACCCCCACACATTTTTTTTTTCTGAATGACTTGTCGGAAGCCGACAATTCATTATAGCCGCGAGTGATTTTAAATTACTTTTTTTCCTTCAGAAATTACACTTTGTGCAGGGACAGCATGGGAAACAAGCGCTACTTTTCAGGCATACTATACACCCCCCCCCCCCCCAGGTACGAAATGTAAAGGAATATTTCACTTTTATTGTTTCACTTAAAAGAATTATTAAAATCACTGCTGCCAAAAAAACTGCAGTTTTTAAAACTTTTTTTTGCATTGATACATGTCCCCTGGGGCAGGATCCGGGTCCCCAAACACTTTTTATTACAATAACTTGCATAGTAGCCTTTAAAATTATCACTTTAGATTTCAAACGTTCGAGTCTCATAGACTTTAACAGGGTAATAAAGTTCACACAAACTTGCCGCGAACACCCCAAATAGTTCGCTGTTTGGCGAACAGGCAATGTTCGAGTCCAACATGAGTTCTACTCGAACTTGAAGCTCATCCCTAGTAGTGACGTACAACATGTACAACGGAACTCTAAGGCCTCGTACACACGATCGAATTTGTCCGCTGAAAACGGTCCGATGGACCGTTTCAGCAGACATCTCCGATCGTGTGTATGGGCTAGCGGACAGATTTGTCCACCTGACAGATTTCAAAGCATGCTTTGAAATCTATCCGGTGGGAATCTGTCCGCCCGACATGTCTGCTGGTTAGTACACTTACCAGCAGACATGTCGTCCCGCTCCGCCGCCGCACCGCCGCCGAATGGATTCGGCGCAAGCGCGGAAGTGTTTTACTTCCTGGTGCGGTGACGTGGCGGCGTCAACGTCACCGCCACGTCACCGACACGTCAGTGCACTCTGTGCTGGCGGGGATTTTAGGTTTGCTCGTGTGTACAGGCGAGCAAACCAAAATCCCAGCAGACAGATTTGTTCAAATCTGTCGGACGGACAGATTTGAACAAATCTGTCCGTTCGTGTGTATGGGGCCTTAGGCCTCGTACACACGATGGGATTTTTCCGCTGGAAATGGTCCGACGGACCATTTCTGCAGAGAAATCTGCTTGTCTGTAGGGGCCGGCGGACAGATTTGGACGGATTTCCCCGGCGGAAAAGTTTCAAAGCATGCTTTGAAACTTTTCCGCCGGAGAGCTGCCCGTCGGATATATCCGCTGGTCAGTTCACTCACCAGCGGACATATCCTCCCGCGCAAGCGTCGTATGCGTGGAAGTTGTTTTCTTCCTGGTGCGGTGACGTGGCGGCGTCAACGTCACCGCGCTGTCTGCCGGCGGGGATTTTGATCCGATGGTGTGTACACGCCATCGGACCAAAATAGCCCGGCGGACATATCCGATGCAAACGGTCCGAGGACCGTTTGCATCGGATATGTTCGTCCGTGTGTACGAGGCCTAAAGGGAAGTTCCATTCAATCTCCGTCTCATAACTTGCTTCTGAGCATGCGCGGGTTTAAAACTCAGTTTTTAACGTCGTTTTAGCCCATACACAATAATTTTTTACAACCCAAACAAATTAATTTTTTAAAACGACGTTAAAAAATGCAGCATGCTCGAATTTTTTTTTGTCATTTTTCAGAAGATGAAAAACGATGAGAAGCCCACACACGATCATTTTAAATGACGTTTTTTAAAAACTTTGTTTTTTTTTCATGCTGAAAAATGATCGTGTGTACGCGGCATCAAGTTTTACTATTCGTACCCGTTCGTATTTTGTAAGATGCAAGTTTTCCTATTTGTACCCATTCGTATATCGTAAGACGCAAGTTTTCCTATTTGTACCCATTAGTATAACGTAAGATGCAAGTTTTCCTATTCGTACCCGTTCGCATTTTGTAAGACGCAAGTTTTCCTATTCGTACCTGTTCGCATTTTGTAAGACGCAAGTTTTCCTATTCGGACCCGTTCGCATTTTGTAAGACGCAAGTTTTCCTATTCGTACCCGTTCGCATTTTGTAAGACGCAAGTTTTCCTATTCGTACCCGTTCGCATTTTGTAAGACGCAAGTTTTCCTATTCGGACCCGTTCGCATTTTGTAAGACGCAAGTTTTCCTATTCGGACCCGTTCGCATTTTGTAAGACTCAAGTTTTCCTATTCGTACCCGTTCGTATTTTCGTAACAGTATTATTTTCGTTTATACTGAATGATTCGTAATTCTGTCCAATTTATTTTCGTTGTTTCGAAATTCGTAATTTTGTTAGATAATAATTTTCGTCGAATGGATTCGTAATTTTGTACTTTCGTAAATACATCGCAACACGCGGTTAATCCATATTAAGATATAATTTCTCTTAACCCCGTACACACGGTCGGACTTTTTGCCAACAAACGTCAAAATTAGCATTTTCCAAAAAATCGGACCGTGTGTACGCTCTATCGGACAAACTTTTTCAGTTTCAAAAGTCTGGCCAACTCCCTTCAGACAAAAATCCACAGAAAGGTTTGTTTGAAGTCCAATCGTGTGTCTGAGGCTTTACACTGTACAATGTGACTCAGCACAAGAGAGATAAGCTGATTGGCTAAGATATAAAGTACGATAATCACTCACTAACTACACTGCCCAGTGCCCATTCGAAAGAACGATACAAGTACACAAATTTACGATCAGATAAAGAAACGGATTTACAAAACACACAAATGAAAATACGAATGAAAATACGAACAGACAAAGGATTTAAAATACGGAATGCAAATCGTTCGTTATAGATGTCATTTTCGTTCTTTTGCTTTTTCTGTGTTTCGTATTTTAGTAAGATTGTCCAATCATACGTTCGTATTTTTGCTTGTTAGTTATTTTGCATATTCGTAATTTCGTAATTTTCGTATTTTGGTTCTTTCATCTTTTCGGATGTTCGAATTGATCCGAATTCACGAATACTAACAAATTCGTACGGAAAACCATTTGTTACGAACGGGAACGCACATGTCTAATGATTTGCCAGGGGTCACCAAATCCTGGGATGTTCCTAAAGCTTGCACCACTCTTCCAGCCTCTTCGCGGCCACCCAGCTGGGCTGTTCCTGGAGTCCGCGGCTGCCAAGCTGGCCTGATCCCGGATCCTGCGGCCACCCACTTAGCCTCTTCACAGCCAACCATTTAGTTCACTACATGGGTGGGGGCAGAAACTAGAGGTCAGCTGACTGGTGAGGAATGTGAAGTGGGAGGGGCTGGATGAGACCCCACCTCCTGATTTTGGCATAGGTGTTACTGCTGCGAGACACCACAAAGCTGGAGACACAGAGAGTAACACTACCTGTGATTAGAGTTGCTATTAAAAGTCCCCACTACAGTTCTCAGATCAGCAGATGACCTTGTTTAAGAGCACCCAAGTTGGCTGATCAGAACTCCCCCCAGCATTGCCACTCATCCCAACTCCCCCCAGCACTGCCACTCATCCCAACTACTGTTAGGGGTCCCCACAACTTGGGAAATTTTATCAAGGGGTCACGGCACTGGGAGGTTGAGAACCACTGCTCTAAATGGTTCCAAATATGCGGCTGCTGAGTGGCAGAATAAAAATAGAAATGGGTGTGGTGGAGTAAACTAGGATAATACTTGTTTGCTTTGAAGGTGAAGTCCAAGTTTATTTATTACGCCGTAAACATCCAAGTATACAAAACCAACATATTTTGTGGGCTGTAAAATATATAGATCTGGACAGGGCTGCTGTTAGAGATCACAGGGCCCCGTACAGTCTTCCTGCTGGGGCCCCATCCCCAAATTCTTACCTACGCATTGGCCCCCTGGTCTACTGCTGTCCCCACCTAGTCTTTATGGGCTAGTTCACACTATTGCTCTCTAAAGAGTGATCTGCACCTGAATTGCTCTGAAGAGAACATTTGGCAGGTAGTGAGGTGTTGCATCACCTCTTCACCACCTGGTATAACCACTTAACCACTGGCCCGCCCGCCCACAGTCAAATGACGGCGGAGGGTGCGGCTCTTGTTCTGGGTGGACGTCATACAATGGCGCCCAGAACGGTCACTCTCGCGTGCCCCAGAGGGAGAACAGCGCAGCTATTATGCCCGTGCCGTGTTGCTAGGACACGGCGCGACCCTGATCTCTGTAAAGACCTGCGGTCGCGGCTCTTTAACCATGTGATCGGCTGTGTCCAATTAGCGGCATCCCCTCACAGAGGACATCTAGGCATGTAATCAGGGGACTGATAATCAGTGCCCTGATTACAATAAAGCACCTCACTGTGCCAACAGTGACTGCCTACCAGTGCCAGCAAACAGTGCCCACAAGTGGCAACAATCAGTACCCATTAGTAATGCCAGTCAGTGCTGGCTATTACTGATCCCCATAACTGCCACCCATCAATGCCCATCAGTGCCACCTATCCGTGCCCACCAGTGCTGCCTAACTGTGCCCATCAGTGCTACCCACCAGTGCCACCCATCAGTGCCACATATCAGTGCCACCTATCAGTGCCCATAAGTGTGGCATATTCGTGCCTCCTTATCAGTGCCGCCTCATCAGTGCCCATAAGTTTCGCCTCATCATTGCCCATAAGTGCCTCCTCAGTGCCCATCAGTGCCGCCTCATCACCACCCATGCAGGAATGAACAATGAAGTTGTCTGGGCCCCTCTGTCTTGCTGATGTTGCCCGGGCCCGGTACAACAGGGCCGGCTGTACTGCCTTATCAGCGGGCCTGGATCTGGATACTGTTTCCCAGAAAATAAGACCTACCCTGAAAATAAGACTTTCTGTTATTTTGCAGGAGGGCTGCAATATAAGCCCTACCCTGAAAATAAGCCCTAGTTTAAAATTCTTGTAAGATCCTTTAATCCACTCTATTACAGTATTATATGATGTACAATGTGTGCGTTTCTGTAATATAATTGTGCCAAATACCTTCGGTACAGCATCACTTGGTGCTCAGCTGACCTCCATCTGCTCTTCTCCTCTTCTCCCAGCTGTCAACGGGGGATCTGACCTCCCCTTTTGCAGTGCTCGGAAGAGTGCTCCAGCAAGTAAGGGCTCTTTCACACATGCGTTCCGTTTTTCGGTCCGCTCCATGTGTCTGTCAGCTCAGCGGGGGGGTCTCCGCTGAGCTGTCAGACGGACAGGGCGGTCCCCGCACACTGTGCAGGGACCGCCCTGTCTCTCCTCCGCTATCCCCTATGGGGAATCGGATGGAAACGGTTTGCATCCGATCTGTTTGGCCGGACGGAAGAAAAATAGAACATTCTTCCGATCCGGATGCGGATCTGGCGGATGTTAGTGGATGCATCATCCGCTAACGGATCCGCTCCCATAGGGAAGCATTGAGGTCCGTTACCGTACGTCCAAAAAACGGACGAACGGAACGGACGTGTGAAAGAGCCCTAATGGAAGCGGCAAGCGACGCTGTACCGAAGGTATTTGCCACAATTATTTTACAGAAACACAAACATTGTACATTATACAATACTGCAATATAGTGGATTTTAGGGTCTTACAAGCATTTTAACTCAGTTCATGCTTGGAATTCCAGAACATTACATGATAAGACCTACCCCGAAAATAAGCCCTACTGTGTCTTTTGTTGCCAAAATAAATATAAGATCCGGGCTTATTTTCGGGGAAACATGGTAGGAAGGAATGGGCGCTGGAAGATGATTGGATTCAGAGGTGAAATACATTGTGGTATAAAACTTGACTTCATAGTAGAGACCTCTATGATGAAGCTCAATCATTGGGGGAAATGTGTCAGAAAATGAGGTCCCAGGCAAAGCTTCATGTTTTCACACAATAAGTAAACAAACTTGACACTGTATCACTAGGCGGTTAGGCCCCTTTCACACTGCAGCGCCCTGCGGCGTTTTCTTGAAGTGATGTTGCTACGATTTCAGGGAATGCCTGTGTAAACTTGAGGTCATGGACCTCAACTCACATCAAAGTCAGACCAAAGTAGTACAGGGACTACTTTTAAGTCGGTGCAACTTGAAGTCACGCAGATCTGAAAGGTTATCATTGGGAATCATGGGGTGCGACTTTGTCATGCGACTCTGATGTCCAAAGTCCCAGGAAAAGTTGCACAAATGTTAAAGGGGCCTTAACCCAAACACATAAGAACAGCAGTGTTCAATCTGAGTGTAGTATGTTAAGAAATTTATTGTGGTGAAAAATACAAATGGTAACTCACATTGTGACAGTTAACATAGGGCTCATCACATAGTAATGTCTCACAACAGCGGGGAACCTCAGACCAAGATAGGAGTACTGGGTGGATTCACCTGCAGGACCAAAAGAGCACACTAAGAGAGACACAACTAAGTGCAACATTGATAGTACTGAGTGAGAAACACTTGTAAATTCAAAATGGCCCTTTTTGTATGTAATCCATGAGTGGTCAGCTCATGCACTTGGGGAGTCTCTGGGATGAGGAAGTGGAAACCAACAAGATGGCAGATAGCTTCTTGTGGGATGCAGAGTAGACCAGAAGTGATGTTATCTGAATGTCGGGGGCAGAGCTATGCATTTAAAGGGCACCAAAGCCTCTTTCTCAAGCTAATCATCTTCTTCATCTAAGCTGTCATCCAGCCTAACATCTGGACTTTCCAGGCTGCAAGTTTTAGGAAGAGGCTCCCCATCCCAGATCATGAGCTGACTACTTATGTATTACATACAAAAGGTGCCATTTCTTCTTTCAATGTGAGTTGCTAATTTACAAGTATTTTTTCAGTACTGTTAATTCTAAACTGTCTTAGTTTGGTGCCCCCACGCTCCGTTGTGTGTTCTTGGTCCTGTAGGATGTATCCATCCACCCAATACTCCTATTCTGAGTATTCCTATTTGTAACAGTCACCATCGCTTACGATCTTCCATCAACCCAAGACAAGACAGCTTATCTGACACTCCAAATAACAGGACCCGATCCATCCCATTTCCCAGAATAAAGAGACTCAGCTCTGTTCTCTGCTTCAAAATGAATGAACGCTTTAATGGTACACTTAGCTTGCTTATATAT
Organism: Rana kukunoris; assembly: GCA_029574335.1. Taxonomy (NCBI): domain Eukaryota; kingdom Metazoa; phylum Chordata; class Amphibia; order Anura; family Ranidae; genus Rana; species Rana kukunoris. The sequence continues at coordinate 13,216,497 of CM056050.1, read as the reverse complement.
CCAGTACAACATATTACAGTAATCACAGGAACAAAGAAATCTCCACCCCCATCATCACACACTGGGGGCTTCCATACAGATTTTAGAGAGACACTTTGGCACCGGTCTATAATTAACATGACCTGATTACTACACCTGAGACGTCACATTCCTTTAGTTAATGACATTCCGTTGAGTTAATTACTAATTGTAACAGAATGCATTATCCAGACAGCCTGGCTGGATAGAGGAGTTAATTACTACAGCTTGACACGTCACATTCCTTTAGATATAATTGACATGCTAATTCAATACACCTGAAAGGAGACTACTAACTCACAAGACATATCTATCATCTTTAGACAGACTTCTGTCTCTGACAGAAAGGTATTTACACCTGACCATCAACAGGCTTCAAACAGTGTTATCACACAATGAAATGTCTTTCAGGAGCCAGCCTCACTTAGCATTTCAACAGTCTGTTACACAGAGGAATGAGTCACTGTCCTATTGACCTGGTTGGGGGTCAGAATAAAATCACCTGTAATATCTCAAGACATCCTGCAATATGAACTATCAGTAATGTCCCATCTTTTTCAATACATGAATTATGTTTTATTAGCCACCCTATGCCCAAAAGGCATAACCCAAGAGTTATTAGTGACGCTGACACAGGAGTACCTCTCATCCTTCCAAAGTCTCTGGTTGTCACGGGTCATTCCATTACACTATTCTTCTATTTATTAGTCTGAGGTTCCTTGCTGTTGTGAGACTGTACATTGGAAGCCCTTACTATATGATGAGCCTTATTTTAACTGTCACAATGTGAGTTGCCATTTGGCTTTTCACTAGGGGTGAGCTTCGAGTTCGAGTCAAACTCATGTTCGACTCAAACCTAGCCTGTTCGCCAAACAGCGAACAGGCTAGGTTTGAATCCCGACCACGACAGGGCAGCACAGTGGTCCAGTGAGTAGCACTTTCGCCTAGCAGCAAAAGGGTCACTGGTTCGAATCCCGACCACGACACCATCTGCCTGGAGTTTGCATGTTCTCCCTGTGTCTGCGTGGGTTTCCTCCAGGTACTCCGGTTTCCTCCCACACTCCAAAGACATGCTGGTAGGTAAAGTGGATCGTCCAAAAATTGACCCAGTATATATGTATATATGTGTGTATGACTGTGTGTCCATAGCGTGTCAAGATCCTATGGGGTAAAAATGACCGCACCAGCCAAGCAGACACTGGCTGGAAAAAGCGCCCAGAGGCGATTAAGTTCGCATGCGTTGCGCTATACAAGTCATTCATTCATTCAATTTGGGGTGTTCGCGGCAAATTCGAAAAGCCAAAGAACACCCAGGAAAAGTCTATGGGAGAAATCTAAAGTGCTAATTTTAATGGCTTATATGCAAGTTATTGTCCTAAAACTTGTTTGGGGACCCGGGTCCTGCCCCAGGGAACATGTATTAATGCAAAAAAAGTTTTTAAAAAAACCTGCCGTTTTTTTGGGAGCAGTGATTTTAATAATGCTTAAAGTGAAATATTCCTTTAAATTTCTACCCAGGGGGGGGGGGGTGTATAGTATGCCTGTAAAGCAGCGCTTGTTTCCCGTGCTTAGAATTGTCCCTGCACAAAGAGTCATTTCTGAAGGATAAAAAGTCATTTAAAATCACTGCTCCCGAAAAAACTGCCTTTTTTAAAACTTTTTTTTTTGCATTGATACATGTCCCCAGGGGCAGGACCCGGGTCCCCAAACACTTTTTAGGACAATAACTTGCATATTAGCCTTTAAAATTAGCACTTTAGATTTCAAACGTTCGAGTCCCATAGACTTTAATGGGGTTCTAAAGTTCACACAAACTTTTGGTCTGTTCGGCTCATCCCTACTTTTCACCGCAATAAATCTGGTAACATACTACACTCAGATTATGCACTGCTGTTGTTCTTATCCCTTTGCCTAGAGATACTTCACTCTCTTTAGAGGTGCTGCATCTGGTGCATTGAGATCAGCGGAAAGTTAACCTAAACACTCCAATTGGGCTCTATGAACTTTTTGCTGTTCTGCATAGACATTTATGTACACACAACACATATTTCATGTATAGGGGCGTAGATAATTGGGGGTTCAGGAGAGTTCAAACCCCTCCAGAGCAACCATCCACAGTGCCACGGTCTGTCTCCTCGTCACACTAATACGCACTGCAGTGAGAGAGCATCATTTTTACTTTTCCTGTAATCTGAGCCGTGGGCACAGTAGTAGTGATGTCTACCAACAACCCTTGTGTCCAGAACATGCCGAGCATGCAGCAAGATGCCAGTCACTGGAACGCTCTCTGCATTTCAGCACACAGCAATGGAAGGAACACTGTACTGTGGGAGGAGATATCTCCACCCACAGTACAAGCAAAGTTGCAGCCTGGAGGAATAGAGAGCAGCACAGGTACCTCTCATCAGGTAAGTGATCAACAATTGGGCAGTGAAGGAGGCTAGGATTGAATGGCATTTAAATTTAACCCCCCTTCCTCATGACCACCAAGGCTGGGGGGAGGTGCGTCAACTTTCACAAATGCAGTTGGGGAGGTTGGTGGGTTAAACTGCCAATGCCTTGACCATCAATGCAGGATTGGAACTAGAAATTAACAAGTTTAAACTTTGAGTTCTGTTATTTGTAAATAAAATTGTTATTCAAATGTGCTATTGAGTTGATATTATATGCAGCGTTATATGGGGGGAAAGAACATTTTTGGGGGGGGGACACCGTGTTTTAAAGCACCAGGCGACACCAAGCCTAGTGACGTTGCTGACATTTCCAAGGCATGGTTGTATTATGCGATAATATGCGGTATCTTTGTGACTTAAGAGCATGGAGATGTTTTTGCATATATTGGGGAGTTTGGGTCAGTAGGAGTTTCACTTGTACAAAATGGTCAGGAATCGGCAAACGTACAAAGATGATTTTGGGGGATTTCAGTACATGGGGGGCAGAGTTCAAAGTTAACCCAGTTTTACATTTTGGAGAATTTGAAAACTACAGTGCATGGGTTTGGGTATGGTGTTTTTTTTTATTATTCTCTTTTATTTGTTTCCTATTTCATATTTATACAGGTGAGAAGAGAGAAAGCCCTGTGTGCAATTCTGGTAAGAGAACTTATCCTATAATATGCAACAAAGTAATAAAAATGTGTCCTGTTGTACCTGATAAATCAATCAATAAATCATTAGTAAATAATAAAGTCCCATTGGTGCAAACAAGGATACAACATCAATGCTCAAATATCCTAAATCAATCCTAACAATCTAAACAAAGGGCTGGTTTATTGTCCTTCAGACTCTTGGAGGGCCGGACTTTGACCAGCGGGAGTAGTGGCATCATTGGTAGTGAACATCTGGTATTAGGGGGAGGAATAGTGCCCCATTGCTGGTATCATAGGGAGTAATAGTGCTCTGTTAGATGTGTCAGTGGGAGAAATGATGCTTCATTGTCGGTGTCAGATGGCAGAATAGTGTCTCGTATCAGTGGGAGGGATAGTGCCCCAAGGGCCGGATAAAGGCAAGCAAAGGGCCGCATCCGGCCCTCGGGCCGCAGTCTGGAGACCACTGCTCTAGATATATTTCTTGCTGTGATACAAAAACCGTCTCCGGTCGTGCAAACTTAATTGATCTTCCACAACCTGGATAATTAGTACGACACCAAATGTGCACAAGTAGTAAATTGTGCTTATCAGACCTGGTTGACCTCTTTAGTGAAAAAGACGGTCAGATGCGCTTGAGCAGGAAAATGCCTGCAGACATATAAATGGACTGGAGCATGTACGATACCTCACCCTCGGAATGTTGAGATTTTAGAACATGAAATACAAACAGAGAGCTTCCATAGTGCAACGCTATTTTATTAAAATGGAATTAAAACACCAGCCAATTGGCTACTCACATAAAAAGTGCCTTTCTCCCGGGACTGGGGCTGCAAGCTTTGATAAAAAACACTGGCTCTCCCACCTCCATGTCGGCGTGCATTCCACCAGCTGCTGACACTATCCAGACGATCATGAAGTGACGTAGGACATAGTACACGTGACCAGGTTCCGCCGCCGACGTACGTTTCGCATAGTTAAGTTTTCAATTAATTCTCTCTGTATTGCCGGGAGCCGACAATTCATTATAGCCGCGAGTGATTTTTAAATGACTTTTTTTCCTTCAGAAATTACACTTTGTGCAGAGACAGTTCTAAGTACAGGAAACATGCGCTGCTTCACAGGCATACTTTACACCCCCCCCCCCCCCCAGGTACGAAATGTAAAGGAATATTTCACTTTTATTGTTTCACTTTTAGCATTATTAAATTCACTGCTCCCAAAAAAACGTCGGTTTCTAAAACTTTTTTTTGCATTGATAGATGTCCCCAGGGACAGGCCCCGGGTCCCCAAACACTTTTTAGGACAATAACTTGCATATTAGCCTTTAAAATTAGCACTTTATATTTCAAACTTTCAAGTCCCATAGACTTTAACGGGGATCTAAAGTTCACACAAGTTTTTGGTGTGTTCGCAGGTTCTGGCGCGAACCGAACGGGGGGGGGGGTGTTCGGCTCATCCCTAATGACTAATAATAATTAGATTTATTAATTATTATTACTAGTCAACCAACATTAGAATTCTTATGTTTTTAGCTACTTCGTCAAATCTTCATGTATCTCTATGTCGAATCTTTTCTCTCTATAATGTTCAATCTTTTCTCTCTATGTCAAATCTTTTCCCTCTATGTCAAATCTTTTCTCTCTATAATGTCGAATCTTTTCCCTCTATGTCAAATCTTTTCTCTCTATAATGTCGAATCTTTTCTCTCTATGTCCAATCTTTTCTCTCTATGTCAAATCTTTTCGCTCTATAATGTCAAATATTTTCTCTCTATAATGTCAAATATTTTCTCTCTATAATGTCGAATCTTTTCTCTCTATGTCCAATCTTTTCTCTTTATAATGTCCAATCTTTTCTCTCTATGTCCAATCTTTTCTCTATATGTCCAATCTTTTCTCTATATGTCCAATCTTTTCTCTCTATGTCAAATCTTTTCTCTCTATGTCAAATCTTTTCTCTCTATGTCAAATCTTTTCTCTCTATGTCAAATCTTTTCTCTCTATGTCAAATCTTTTCTCTCTATAATGTCCAATCTTTTCTCTCTATAATGTCCAATCTTTTCTCTCTATAATGTCAAATCTTTTCTCTCTATGTCAAATCTTTTCACTCTATGTCCAATCTTTTCTCTCTATAATGTCGAATCTTTTCTCTCTATGTCCATTCTTTTCTCTCTATGTCCAATCTTTTCTCTCTATAATGTCCTATCTTTTCTCTCTATAATGTCGAATCTTTTCTCTCTATAATGTCGAATCTTTTCTCTCTATAATGTCGAATCTTTTCTCTCTATGTCCAATCTTTTCTCTCTATGTCAAATCTTTTCTCTCTATAATGTCAAATCTTTTCTCTCTATGTCGACTTGTCGACTATGTTTCTCTTCATGTCTCTATTATGTTGAATCTTTTCTCTTTATGTAGAATAATATTGGACTAATAGAGCTAAGGTTAGGCACGTTCGACCGCAACGAAAATGAAGCATTTGTTTATGTGGGATCTTTCGGTTTTCGTTTTCTGTGCTTTCATTATCGTTTAGTAAAACTATAACCAAAATAACTGAAATTCGGATGAAAATTAATGCACATGTCTAATAATAATAATAATAGTGTGTGACTGTGGGGGGACATTAGAGTGTAAGCTCCTCTGGTGCAGAGACTGATGTGACTGGCTCAGTGTTCTCTGTACAGCACTGCAGTATATGTCAGAGCTATATAACAGTATTTTTTATAATAATAGTGTTTAACTAAATGAACACCATTATATTAATGAACAAGAATATAAACAGGCAGGTAATTATAAACAAATGTATTATTATGATTTTTATTTTATATATATACATATATATATATATACCTCTAACTAAATAAACAGGTGGAATATTGATCTTAGGTATTATCATATCTCATCTTCAGGTTCAACAGGATTTCTGAATTCTGGGCCCAGGATTTACCTCAACATTACTGGATTGGCCATTATACTTTATCTAAAGTGTGTCATCTTTTTCTGAGGTCACCTCATACTAATGTATCTCAGCACTGTGTGAAATCCACTATCACCATTTCATCTTGATAAATATTCTGACATGGTGCTATTGTGAAACTCCATCCAAAACCTCAGTTTTCGGGTTTTGTATGGAGCTGGGAAGGGTTATGACCTCTGTTGGGTTTTTGTTGATATTTTCTCATACCTACTGCTCTGGCAACAGGCAGTCAGAGGGGTAGAAATCAATCAGACATATACATGAACAAAAAAAACACTTTGGAATTAATTTGCAAAAACTGGAGAGTGCAAAATCTGGTGAAGCTCTGCATAGAAACCAATCAGCTTCCATTTTTTTTTTTTTGTTAAGACCCCTTACACACTGAGGAGTTTTTCAGGCGGTACATCGCTAAAAATAGCGCTGCTATACCGCCTGAAAAACTCCTTCACTGCATACTCAATGTGAAAGCCGGAGGGCTTTGACACTGAGGCGATGCGCTGGCGGGATCTTTGGAGTGGTGAGAGGAGCGATATACCACTCCTTTTAAAACAATGGGAAACCGCGGCAATTGCGGGCGGTATTAACCCTTTATCGGCCGCTAGCGGAGGTTAATACCGCACCGCTAGTGGCCGAATCCCGCGGTATAGCGCCGCTATTTTTAGCGGCGCTATACCGCCACCGCGGCTCCCGCCCAAGTCTGAAAGGGGCCTTAAGCTTAATTGAACAAGCTGAAGTTAGAAACTGATTGGATTCTTTGCAAAGCTGTACCATATTTTGCACTCTCCAGGTTTACTAAATCAACCCCTTTGTTATTAGTTTGTGGATTATACGCCTTCCCGTCCCTGTGACTTCTGCCCCCCCCCCCCCCCCCACACTTCTTCTTTAATACAGTCGTTTTATTTTGCATTATTCAATCTTAACTACTTGTGATCATGACCAGCATACAACGTTTTTACTTGTCATTTATTTTTATCCATAGTCTATATTATATTATTAGAAATGTCATTTTATACTTTCCATTTCATACATTATTAACTCAATAAAAAAAATGTATTATTGTTTATTGTATGCTTATTATTCATATTGTCATACATTATAATCCTTATTATTATTTTACCTTAATGGCCACTAATATAAATTTTATATTCTCTTTATTACTGACCTTATTATTATTTTGCAATCAATTTAATTCTTATCAACATTATCATTGGATATGCTTATTAACATAATGATTTCCATTTTTACCATCAATAATATTTCCAATGTAATATCTTTTTATTGATAATATGTTCCTACTGTATTTTTAGTTTGTTCCATACATTTTATAATCGTGTATTGTAATAATGTAATCATTTTTTTTCGTTATCTAGTTTTTTTTTTATGTAGTATCCTAGCTTTGATGAAGGGGACAGAGCTACATCCCCCAAAAGGCATTGACTTTGTAAATCTGTCTTTGGAATAAACTTGTACCTGGACTTGAATATTATGGCGTGGTCATCATTCCTAGATTCGTTCAGCAATAAAACCACCAGCAGAGGTTTGAACTTATAGAAAGGAGATATGAATCCGCTCAAGGAGAAGAGAAAGGGGTCCCAATAGCCTGGTACCGTATTTAAAATCAGTGTTTATTAAATAAAAAACTGGGTACTCACATTTAAAACAAATATATCAAGCGTTGTATATGAGTATCTGAGTGTGGAAGCACTGTGACCAACGCGAGGACGCACGTTGGTCACAGCGCTTTCACACTCATATACAACGCTTGATATATTTGTTTTAAATGTGAGTACCCAGTTTTTTATTTAATAAACACTGATTTTAAATATACGGTACCAGGCTATTGGGACCCTTTTCTCTTCTTCTTCTTTTTTTTAAACAATACATTTTTATTGAAATTTTAATTTGCATTGACAATGAAAATAAGTCAATCAAGTGTAATACTGAACATCATAATAGAGAAATTTCAGAGGAAAATTGGCAGTAAACAACGCCACATCAGTACAACTTAACATACTAAAAGACAAGATAGTCAAATAATTAAATATGAGAAACTACCACACCCTTTTCTCTTCTTCTTGAGCGGACACTGCAAAGCACTAACAGGGGGATAAAAAGACTTGCCAGATCGCTGCACAGAGCGCATACTGTGGATGCTTGCTACCCCATGAGGGGGTTTGGATCTGATGAGTGCGGGACCTACTAGAGCACGGAGGAAGGGAGCACGGAATGATACACTGGATATATATATATTAAGTTTGGCACGGAGTGCGTAGCACTTTAGCATGGACTAATATTATTTAAATTGAACGGACATTTTTATTTATTCATTTTTTGCCACTTAATTTTGATTATTTCTCAATCTGTATTTATTGAACGCACTGTATTTATTGCACTTTAATCAATATATGTAAGACACCAAAGCATCGGTACAGAGGTTTGAACTTATCACACCAAATAAATAAACAAATAAATAAATAAATACAAATTTTGACTGGGTTTAGGCTATATAGTGTAACTTCACTTTTCGGGGAAAATTTTCCGAAAATCCCCCAATGCAATTCTAGACCTTCCCCATAAAGTTGCCATAAAATACAGAAGTAATAATCAATGTGTCACACTAGATGTAACTATTAAAATATAAGCAAAGTCCAAAGTGTAAAACTAATAAAGCAAAAGGTCCAAAGGGAATAATTAATAAAGAGTCCCAAGTTAAAGATACAGATGAGGGTTCTTCTTGCCCCAGATTGGAGTGTGAGCCAAACCAAACACCTTTCACCTCAAAGGCCGACCACCACCAAAGCAGTCAGGTGTATGCTTACCATGTGGTCAGGACCCCCTAATTGTGTTATTTTAATACAATAAATAACAGTTTTAAAAGGTTTACATGCTTTCATTTGTACATGGTCTCTGCCGGAGTATCGGAGGTCTATCCCAACGCTGCTTGACTGAATGTGGTTCTATATGGGGGATTTTTCCAAAATCCTTACAGAGTCAGACTTTCCTTTAATTAGGGGTCCTGACCACTAGGGAAGCATACACCTCCTGTGTACAGACTCCTGTGTGCCCTGTGTATGCCGGTGTGTAGTCACACTGCTGTATGCCGATGTGTAAGCACACTGCTGTGTGTAGGGACATGTCGTCCTGGAGTTATTTTCAGGTTCGTGGGCTCCGGCGCTATGATTGGACAGAGTTATTTCCAGGTATGCGGGCTCTGGAGCTGTGATTGACCCAAGCCGCGATGACGTTACTTCGTGGAAGCTGCCAGCAGGGGCGGACTGACAACTCATGGGGCCCCCGGGCAATAGAAGATTATGGGGCCCCCAGGCTTACAGATGGCCACCAAGCTAGGTGGCAGTACAGAGGCGGGGCAGCTAAAATCTCGGGATTTTCACATCAAAAGCATGTAGGTTTTGGACATATCAGGGACAGATGTAAAAAAAACACAGCTTATTACATGCTGTCCCTGGTTTTAATGAGCCTGGCAACCCTGATGGGGCCCCCTAGTGGCATGGGGCCCTCGGGCAGTGCCCGAGTTCCTCAATGGTCAGTCCGCCCCTGGCTGCCAGTAATGGCACAGCAGCTGAAAAAATGCCACAAGTGAGCCGTTTCTTCTGGCACATGCGCACTATGATGACGGCGGATACAGTGAATATCTTCTAAACTGTGCAAGTTTAGGAGAAATTCACGGAACCTGCAGGTAAGCCTTATCATACTCTTACCTGTAGGTAAACGGTGTTATACAGGGTTTACAACCATTTTAATGTATATCTAAAGCCCAAACTCCAAAACTTTTTTTTTTTTTGGGGTACAGTAGGGAACTATAAAACCTCTCAGTTCATATTTAACCACTTGCTTACTGGGCACATAAACCCCTTTCGTGCCCAGGCGAAATTTCAACGTGGCTCGCAAACAAAATTGGCGTCCTTTTTTCCCCACAAATAGAGCTTTATTTTGGTGGTATTTGATCACCTCTGCGGTTTTTATTTGTTGCGTTATAAACAAAAAAAGGAGCGACAATTTAAAAATATATATATATTTTTTACTTGTTGCTATAATAAATATCCCAATTTAAAAAAAAAAAAAACGATTTTTTTCTCTCAGTTAAAGCGGAATTTCACCCTAAATATAAGATCTCCCATGTGATTCAGCATACTGGCGTCAGCGCCAGTATGCTGTTTTTTTTTATCCCACACTTACTGTATTATCCAGTAATTTCATTTTTTTCCCCCGCGGTGGACGGCGCCAGTACAGCGCGTCACATCTTCCGAAAATACCCAATATGGACTCGGGTAATCTCGGCGAAAATGCGGCGCCTGCGCACAGACCTAGGAGCTGACTGCGCAGGCGCCGTATTTCTCCGAGTCCTACGGCTATGGCGCGTCACGCCCTCCGAAATAGGACTCGGAGAAATACGGCGCCTGCGCAGTCAGCTCCTAGGTCTGTGCGCAGGCGCCGCATTTTCTCCGAGATTACCCGAGTCCATATTGGGTATTTTCGGAAGATGGGACGCGCTGTACTGGCGCCGTCCACCGCGGGGGAAAAAAATGAAATTACTGGATAATACAGTAAGTGTGGGATAAAAAAAAAAAAAAACAGCATACTGGCGCTGACGCCAGTATGCTGAATCACATGGGAGATCTTATATTTAGGGTGAAATTCCGCTTTAAGGCCGATACGTATTCTTCTACGTATTTTTGTAAAAAAAAAATTGCAATAAGCGACTGCTTTGCGCAAAAGTTATAGCACCTACAAAATAGGGGACAGAATTATGATTTTTTTTATATATTTTTTTTACTAGTAATGGCGGCGATCTGCGATTTTTATTGGGACTGCGACATTACGGCGGACACATCGGACACTTTTGACACATTTTTGGGACCATTCACATTTATACAGCGACTAGTGCTATAAATATGCACTAATTACTGTATAAATGTGACTGGCATTGAAGGGGTTAAGACTAGGGGGTGAGGAAGGGGTTGAATGTGTATCCTGGGTGTGTTCTAACTGTGTGGGGGGAGGGGGGTGACTGGGGGAGGTGACCGATGCTGTGTCCCTATGTACAAGGGACACAGATCGGTCTCCTCTCTCCCTGACAGGACGTGGAGCTCTGTGTTTACACACAGAGCTCCACGTCCCTGCTCTGTCATCGCCGATCGCATGTACCTGGCGGACACCACGGCCGCCGGGTACACGCATCGAATCCTCGGCGATGCAACGGCACTGTTTTTCAACAACATTGACGTCCAAAGACGTGACCCCGGCAGCTCAGGTCCGCGCTGTTGACGTCTTTTGTCAATAGCGCAGATCTGTACTGGTTAATGTCCCCTTGAGAAGGTTTCACTTCACCCCCTGCCTTGCAAATACAACAGGAAGTTAGAAAAAATCTCTTAAAATTTAGAACAGAACAGGTGCCCACATTGGATGATTCCACCTCATCTCCTGTTTTGGTGACAACTGTGACATTTTGGATTTTCCATTACTTCCTGTCCCAGTGACAGTGACCACCCAGACAAATAGATAGGGCGTTAATGATTAAAAAAATCTGACACGTGCTAACCCATCGCTACCCCATCTGAAACAAAATAAATGTTTGTCTTTGGGTCGATTTTTAATGGCTTGTAAATTGTGCCCCCTTATGGCAGCAGCTCAAAGATTGCATAAAAAGAACGGACAATTGTGGTGTCGGAGAATGAGTGTATTGTCACATTTTTCACATAGCTGAGAGCGGACAGAGACAATCTGTGTCTGACAATCTCCCATTTTACTTAACCTTCATAAAACAATGGAATGTTTGATGGTAACGCTGCTATTATGCATACATTGTATCCAGAATAACGTTTCCCTAGCAGGAAGAATACATTTGTATCTACAGATACAGATCGGAGCACAGGACCCGGGTGAGATATTTATTTGTATTATAATATTGCTGTTTTCATTTGAAATCATTGGAAGGGCTTTAGTGTAATTATAAAAGAGGGGGGCACATTAAAGCTAAAGTTTCTAAATTTTGCCTTTGCTGGTCCCTTCCTCCCCCTCCTCACCTCACCAAAATTCTGATGACATTTAAAAAAAAAATACGTTTCTCTTTTCATTACATACGTGTAGCGCTATCCCCTCAGGTAGCTGGTTAGATTTGGGATGGCGTGTTACCTCATGGCTCTTGTGAAGTGTCTAGGGCAGTGATGGCGAACCTTGGCACCCCAGATGTTTTGGAACTACATTTCCCATGATGCTCATGCACTCTGCAGTGCAGGGGAGCATAATGGGAAATGTAGTTCCAAAACATCTGGGGTGCCAAGGTTCGCCATCACTGGTCTAGGGTGAATGATGAATACAGTGGCAATGAAGGAATGTCCACAAAATAGGAAGTTTCTTTATAAGCACTCTTTATTACCCAGCCGGGTAAAAACAGTCAAACAGGTGATGGGAAGGATAGACAAAGGTGGAGGGAAATAGCAGACTCAGGCTTGGATATTTAAAGCAATTCTGCTTCCGAACAGTAATTAGTCTTTCTGCGCCACTCCAACTTGAGTGGGTATAGCGTACCTGGACAGGTCTCCCTCACAGACCTGGCAGCCAGAATATCACTTGAAACTTGAGAAGGATGCCTCTGCCACAGGCTCTTCTGAATGACCGTCAGGAAAGCGCCTCTGCCACCGGCCTTCCCTGAGTGTTGAACCGGAAGTGTTCCTCCTGAATAAAGGTTCTCGTGAGTCTTCTCTCAATGTCGCCAGGGTAATAACTAAGAGAGGAAATGGTCCCTCCGTGTACAGTACCTCGATCCCCGATGGATTGTCTGGGCCCTGTTGGATCGCCTGCTTCCGGGCCCTCTTTAGACTGACTCCCCACCGAACAGCACAACTCGCTTGGGATCTCAAATGGTGGGAACCCAGTAAGTCACTGAGTTCCCATTGTTTTCAAAGTGTTGCGGACCAGCTTGGCTCCGGAACCAGAAACTCTGCCTAGCCCCCATGCCCCAGCCAGGTAGGCCATAACGCACGGGGCGTGGCGATGTGGCCACCCTAAAGGTGGGTGCCACACCTCAGCAACCAAGAACAGGTGAAAACCCAGAAAAATTGCGTCTGCCCCATAAGTACCCTCTCCCAGCATGCCCAGCAAGGAACAAGCCTCCCGATTGGCTGCTGGAAAAGAGCACCGAACCTCAGCTTCCACTGCTGCCACCTGCTGCCTCCGGGTGTAACACCAAGCACTGCAGAGCAGGCCCACAGCACAGCCGAGCTGGAACAGAGAGCCCTAAGCAATCATAATTGAGATCAGAGTAAGTTACACTGTGATCTTTTCCCACTAAATTTAAATAGCGTCTGTAGTTGGAAGTACAGGGGCGCTACATACCTTATTTTTATACCCAATGACCTCCTTACTGGGTTTTTGTGTTTCTATCTGCAATGGTGACAAATCATAGCTGGTGGGAAGGGTTGGAAGGACACTGTACATAGCTTCCTGAAATTATCACAGCCCCCCAGGGATGGACTGGCAATCGGGACTACCGGGAGATTCCCGGTGGGCCGATGGCTCAGTGGGCCTGTCGGAGGTCTGCGGTGATCTACCTGTCAATCGCCGACAGCTGGCACCTGACGGGTAGATCGAGATTTAGCGAGCATGCAGATTAGTGCACGAAGTGTGTGTAATATGTTCTCTCTCCTGTCACAGCACTCACGCTGCTCCCCGGCGGCCCCTCCTCTCTTCTTGTCTATCCCCATTTGCTTGTGAAATCATCTGGGATGGATGATGTGCTGTGATGGGCCCTGATGTGATGTGCCCTGTACGTGTTGTGCCCTGATGTGCCCCGTGCCCTGATGTGCTGAGCTCTGTACCCTGATGTGTTGTGCCCTGGGCCGGTCTGGATGAAGTCCAGGGCCACATTTTTGTCCCAGTCCAGCCCTGCCGCCCCCTGTCTCAGTTACTCCTCTCAAGAGCCCTCAGTCCTGATGCAAGCAGTGGGTTTGTTTTTGGGAGGAGTTATGTAAATATCAAAATGCCTTGATGGATGGATGGATGGATGGGTGGATGGGTGGATAGGTGGATGGATGAATGTCAGTCTGGAGGAGTAGGCATTTTTAGGCAGGCTGTATTTCCATGCAGACCACGATAGGTAACACCTATACGTGATGCTGAGCCTCCAGGATTGGAAGAATTAAAATCCAATGAATGAAAGGGGCGAGCCAGGGACAGTCAGGCTGACAAGGAAAAGCTAGGTGATGCTGGACTTTACTCCCCAGAATAAGTAATTTTTCTGTAAAAGGTGTTTGCATACCCCATACTAACTACTATAAGTATAGCTACTAATGATAACACACCATTAGGGGTGAGCTCACAGTTCGGTCTGAACCTAGACTCATATGAATGGCCAAACTTTTTTCCTTTTTGAACATCGTGTGTTTGTTCTAAAACAAACTGAACATATGGGGTGCGCTCTGCTGAGAAAGACCATAATGGGCCAAAGGCAGGCTGCCTTTGGCCAATAGTGGCTCAGGGGGACTAAGTCCACACCGTTACCAGGTGACCCTGCCCCCTCAGACATCATTGTTAAAGGGGGATTCCAGATTTCAATAAGCCCCCCACCCGCAGAACCCCATAACCACCAGGCAAGGGTTGTGGGCAGTGGCGATGTGTCCATAGAGGGCGCAGGAACGCCCCCCCTCTCGCTCCTGCACCGCCACTGAAAAACAATGCACAGATTCATGTATTGCATGAATCTATGTATTGTCGCCACTGTCCCCTGGTGAGCGCCAACCATCTGAATAACGGCAGCTGGTTAGCTTTGGAAGTGTCTATCAGAGCCAGCGGCACAGTGGCTGCGTTTGATGGGCACAGTGGTGGCAATTGATGGCACAGTGGCGGCAGTTGATGGGCACAGCGAGGCTGCAATTAAAAGTTGTTTTGTTTTTTTTCCGTTTGTTTGCACCCCCTAAAAAAAATTGAGCACTAGCTGCCACTGGTTGTGGGGATGAGGCCCTTGTCCCCATCAACATGGGGGCAAGGTGCTTTGGGGGGACTATTCCTCAGGGCATGTGGCCTGGTACAGTTCAGGAGGGGTGCACTCTCTCATCCCCCCAATTTTCCTGTGGCCTGCCAGGTTGCATGTTTGGCTAAGTGCCTGGTATGAATTTTGGGGGGAACCCCCATGATTTTTTTTTTCATTTGGCGTGGGGCTGCCCTTAAAATCCATACCAGACTTGAAGGGCCTGGTATGGATTTTCAGGGGAGCCCCATGCCATTTAAAAAAAAAATTGACATGGAGTTCCCCTTAATATCCATACCAGATCCGAAGAGCCTAATAATTGACTGAGGAGAAACCCACACTGTTTTTATGTATATTGCTGGGAGCTGACAATACATTACAGCCGCAAGCAATTTTAAATGACATTTTTACTTTTAGAAAGGTCATTTTGCCGTAGTACTGTTATAAACATGGGAAAGAGGCACTACTTTACAGGCAGACTAAGGAGACCCCCCAGGCACAATATTTAAAGGAATATTTTTATTGTTTCACTTTAAGCATTAAAATCACTGCTCCCAAAAAAACGGACATTTAAAAAAACGTCTGTTTGCATTGATGTTCCCTGGGGCAGTGCCTGGGTCCTCATACACTTTTTTTATGTCAATAACTTACATATAAGCCTTTAAAATAAACACTTTCGATTTTTCACATTTGTGTCCCATAGACTAACGGTGTATGTTTCCACACATTTTTTGTCTGTTTGCATGTGCTAGTGCGAACCAAACTGGGAGGTGTTCGACTCATCCCTACTCTGGACCTGTCTTGGCTTCTCTCCTGGCTCTGACCTCGGCTTAATCTCGACCATGCTTCTGCTTCTGCTCCTGTTTGTCCCCCTGCGTTTGATCTCTGGTCTTCTCTGCTTCCTGCTCATCCCTGCTGTCAAGATCCATCTGCACATCCAGAGTGTCATCTGCCCTATTGACATCCCTGCTCTTCAGATGTCTCGTCATATGGAAACACCACACAACTACATCACTGGCAACAAATGCTTCTTTGGGCGCAGCACTCCCTGTCACCACTCTCAGGGGTGCTCTGCACTCAGCCACAAGGGGAGCCCTCTCATCATTTCAGCCTCCGGTCAGACACGTAACAGTAGGGCGATGGCAGTGCCCTTAGTAGTTCCCAGGTTTGGCTATAAGATATAGCCATAGCTAGTTTTTAGAATAGGTTCAGGGACTCCTTGTAGTAAGTAGGTATTGTCATTACATAGATAGCCGCTTGTCAGGAACCATGAATCAGACTGAGACAGAAAATGCAGTAAAAGTCACAACTTTTAAATTTATGGTAAAAATGTTACAGAACAGTAAACATAGTCAAAACACAGCAAGGAATCGGAAGCCAAAGCGGATAGTCAGACAAGCCAGTAAATCAGGAAACCAGAGATCAGCGTGATGGCTCTGGATACCGAACACTCGCCGCTGTCCAGTGAAGAGGAGAAAAATGTCCATGGGCCAGGTGTCTGTGAATTAATCACAGTCCATTTAGCGGTGGAGGGCCGGGTGTGGCCTGCGGGCTGTAGGTTGCCGACCCTGTTCTAGAGGGATTCTGCAGGCATGGTTTACACATAGTAACACCGGTCCCAGCTGGAACAATGTAACCATGTATAAAAATATCCATATCTGGAAATCCACTTTAGGTCATACAGGGCCTAAAAAAACGCTGCTTTGACAGACGTTTGTTGTTCTTGCTTCTGCCTGTAAACGCACCTCTATGTTAGCTTATGTGGCCATACACAGGTAAGCATTTACACACAGGCTTAATAGAAGTGGAGCGTTTAGAGCAGGGGTGTCAAACACAAGGCCCACGGGCCGAATGCGGCCCTTCAAGCCATTTCATGTGGCCCTTGCCCTCCACTGGTCCTCGAAACCCTTACTTTCAAGCAATGCATCCAGCTTCTTCCCAGCAGCAGCTTAAGGAAAGGGGGTACACTGTGATGTAAGGGAGAGTGGGGGACTCAACGTCTGATAGTGGGGTGGCATTTAACATCTAATGTAAGGGGAGGGGAGGTTGACAAATATATATATAAAAACACACCACCAGCACATTCGGGAGAGGAGCTTTTGGGCAGAACTTACCTAAACATTGGGAGCTTTTAGTTCTTGAGAGTTCATTCATTCCAATTACCAAAATGAATTAATGTTCTGGCCAATGAAATCAATGAATCCCCAAATGCTGGACGTTCCTAAATATATGTGCACAACACGGCTTTAGGCGTCTGGGGGAGGAAAAAAGTCTTGTGTGCATAAGACCTTCATCGTTGTATTTGATCCCATCTCATGAATATAATTACTGATTACACTGTGCCATTGTACTAGAAGAGTAACAAGTACACTGTATTTCCAAAAGTATTGGGACACCTGCCTTTACACGCACATGAATTTTAATGGCATCCCAGTCTTAGTCCGTGGGGTTCATTACTGAGTTGGTCCACCCTTTGCAGCTATAACATTTTCGACTCTTTGGGGAAGGCTGTCCACAAGGTTTAGAAGTGTGTCTATGGGAATGTTTGACCATTCTTCCAGAAGCACATTTCTGGGGTCAGGCACTGATGTTGGATGATGTCCACAAGGTTTAGGAGTGTGTCTAAGGGAATTGTAAGGTTGGTGGTTCAACTGGACCCAGGGTTTAGGACTTCTGGATGTATAGAGCTTTCTGATGCATCGGCAAGTCAAGATACGCACAGCAATATCGTGAATCCAAGACTAGGCTTTATTTTTCGTGCGCACTCCACCTAATCAAAACATACAAGAAAAGGGACGCCCTTGGCTCCGCCAATCGTATTTAAGTAATTAGGTTACACAAGTAATACAGTACATCACAATTATACAACGTGTGTAAAACATAGCAATCTATTTTCTGTGTGACCAGCTAAACCTTGTTTCCACCGCACGCCTAATCTATGTTATTGTTCTCTGCTCGCACACAATAACATTTGGCAAGGCTGTTCCCCGCTTCTGCGTAATTAATTCTAAGGGCTGTGGGTTAAAGGATACCTCTCTATACAAGCATTGATATTATGGGGGAACTCTAGCAAGCCTTACAATGCATTGATATTTAGGGGGGAACTCTAGCAAGCCTTACAATGCATTGATATTTTGGGGGAACTCTAGCCAGCCTTACAATGCATTGATATTTTGGGGGAACTCTAGCCTTACAGGAATGTGTGACCATTCTTCCAGAAGCGCATTTGTGAGGTCAGGTACTGATGTTGGACAAGAAGGCCTGGCTCGCAGTCTCCGCTCTAATTCATCCCAAAGGTTCTATCGTGTTGAGAACAGGACTCTGTGCTGTGCAGTCAAGTTCCTCCACCCCAATTCACTCATCCATGTCTATATGGACCTTGTTTTGTGCACTGGTGTGCATGTCATGTTGGAACAAGAAGGGTCCCGGATTGCCCGGCAGAGTCCTGCATTTTGCAGGTCTGTCCGGGGGGCACCTTCATTCCAGGACAATGCAGTGTCCTGGAATAAAACTGACACGGCCACCCCCCCAAGCCACACTAATGCCCCCAAAAAAGGCCGCCACATCAAAGCTTTTCTCATTGACAATACTTGTCCTGGCTGGGAATGCCTGGAGGAGCATAATCCCGCCCCCTGCTTGTGATTGGAGAAATCATAAATCCTGCCTCTTATATCCAATCACTGTGCTGTGATTTGTTACAACACAAGCTGATTTTTGGGAAGGGGGGTGTCCCTGAATGGTAGTTTGGAAATGTGGTCATCCTAGGCCATCCCCAAACTGTTCCCACAAAGTTGGGAGCATGAAATTGTTTAAAATGTCTTGGTATGCGGACACCTTAGGAATTAGGAATTGAGCCAGGTCTTCTTGTCCCACATCAATGCCTGACCTGACAAATGCACTTCTGGAAAAATGGTCTAAATTCCCATAGACACACTCCTAAACCTTGTGGACAGCCTTCCCAGAAGAGTTGAAGCTGTTATAGCTTCAATATTGAACCCTACGGATCAAGACTGGGATGTGATTAAAGTTCATGTGCGTATAAAGGCAAGCGTCCCAATACTTTCGGTAATATAGTGTGTGTATCTTCTCATTCCCCTATTAGTGGATCATTGTATGACCCGCCATTGTCTCTAATCTGTGTCTACTGACTCCAATTGTAGATGGAGAAATAAAAAGGTAATTCTAATTATTTCCTTCTCAGGGACGACCTCGCCATCATGATATTGAAATATCTGGAAGTACTACGTACCCTACAATTACTTTTATCAGTGCAGGTAACAGTCTATTACATCTATCTATGTATCTATCTATGTATCTATCTATGTATCTATCTATGTATCTATCTATGTATCTATCTATGTATCTATCTATGTATCTATCTATGTATCTATCTATGTATCTATGTATCTATCTATGTATCTATGTATCTATCTATGTATCTATGTATCTATCTATGTATCTATGTATCTATCTATCTATGTATCTATGTATCTATCTATCTATGTATCTATCTATCTATGTATCTATCTATCTATGTATCTATCTATCTATGTATCTATCTATGTATCTATCTATGTATCTATCTATGTATCTATCTATGTATCTATCTATGTATCTATCTATGTATCTATCTATCTATCTATCTATCTATCTATCTATCTATCTATCTATCTATCTATTCAAATATTGTGTTTTTTTTTTATTTTTTTAGAAAGGCTGTTAGAATTACAAATATGTTAAAGTAACCTAATACAAGCCTACATGCAGGGCAGTTTGAAGGAATTTGGGGGCCCCAATCAAAATGGACATGGAGGACCCCCACCCCCCCCCCCCACAGCTTCTTAAGGGCGGTTTGCAGGCGCTATCTTTAACACTATAGCGCCTGCAATACGCTCCAGTGTAAAAGGGGTCTTATCGCTTCTTTTTTGAATCAGGTAATATTTATTAAAGCTTTTTGCAAAAATTTACAAAGCAGAGAAAAGACTCTACAGTAGAATATTTTCTCTGCTTTGTAAATTTTTGCAAAAAGCTTTAATAAATATTACCTGATTCAAAAAAGAAGCAATAAGATGGAATGGGATGGCAAAGAAAGAAAATGGAAAGAAAGCTATGTTAATTAATTGTTTTGTTTATGATGTAACATAATATCCAGGTAGAGTTATTATGGTCAGCTACCATATTTTTAGTACTAAATGGTTCTTGATGACTGCCCCCCCGTATTCTTTTTAACCCCCCTCCCTACCGTGTACCGCGCGGCACCCGGCAGAAGATTCAGTTTGTTGTTCCTGGCCGGCCGGACTGAAAGGAAGTGAGCACAGAGCACTCAGTGTGTGCACTTCCTGTCAGTCTGGCCAGGAACAACAAACGGAATCTCCTGTACCGCATGGACTGCAGGAGAAAGGCTGCAGCTTATAGGACACGGCGGCGGGTATCCCCATTACTTAAAGACAGATGCTTCTGCTAAAAATCCTTTCTGCCTCATCAAGGAGCTGGACACTGTGGCCCGCCCTGCTGGGGCCCCAGGCTAGCTCGGGGCCCCAAGCAATTGCTCGTTTTGCCTGTCTTGTTGCAGCAGGCCTGCCTACATGAGTATACAGGAAGGAACAGTATAATTTCTCAGAAAGGCTCCGCCTTCTAT
Source organism: Rana kukunoris (assembly GCA_029574335.1). Classification (NCBI taxonomy): domain Eukaryota; kingdom Metazoa; phylum Chordata; class Amphibia; order Anura; family Ranidae; genus Rana; species Rana kukunoris. Next base: position 13,195,794 of record CM056050.1, on the reverse strand, counting down.
CATTGAAACGCCAGTCTTGATCTCCAATCAGTGCCTTTGCATAGCTCCCAACTGTCCCTGATTTGGAGCAGTGTCCCTCTGTCCCTCTTTCTTTCTCATGTGTCCCTCATTTTGGTCTGATCTCTATAGATGTATGTAAAATGCACTTTTTATCTTTCAAAAAAGCATTTCCCGGTGCTAAACCTTTCATCTGATCTCTAAATTGCTGCATTCGTAAATTTCAAAAGCCAATATAAAGGAATAGAAGTGGTAAAAAAAAAGGACTTGTGGGTTTAACTATTTTTTATTAAATTGTTTGTATATTTCGCCTTTAACCACTTAAGACCCGGACCAATATGCAGGTAAAGGACCTTGCCCCTTTTTGCGATTCGGCACTGCTTCGCTTTAACTGACAATTGCGCGGTCGTGCGAGGTGGCTCCCAAACAAAATTGGCGTCCTTTTTTACCCACAAGTAGAGCTTTCTTTTGGTGGTATTTGATCACCTCTGCGGTTTACATTTTTTGCGCTATAAACAAAAATAGAGCGACAATTTTGAAAAAAATTCTAAATTTTTTAACTTTTTGCTATAATAAATATCCCCCATAAATATTTAAAAAAACATGTTTTTCCCTCAGTTTAGGCCGATACGTATTCTTCTACCTATTTCTGTTAAAAAAAAAAATTGTAATAAGCGTTGAATGATTGGTTTGCGCAAAATGTATAGTGTTTACAAAATAGGGTATAGTTTTATTGCATTTTTATTAATATATATTTTTTTACTACTAATGGCAGCGATCAGCGATTTTTTTCACGACTGCGACATTATGGCGGACACATCGGACAATTTTGACACATTTTTGGGACCATTGTCATTTTCACAACAAAAAGTGCTATAAAAATGCACTGTTTACTGTGAAAATGACAATGGCAGAGAAGGGGTTAACCACATGGGGCGCTGAATGGGTTAAGAGTGACCTCATGTGTGTTTCTAACTGTAGGGGGCGGGGCTGGACGCGTGACATCATTGATCGTCTTTCCCTATATCAGGGAACACACGATCAATGACACTGCCACTGTGAAGAATGGGGAAGGTGTGTTTACACTCACCCCTTCCCATTCTTCAGCTCTGGTGACCGATCGTGGGACAACGGCGGCGATCGGATCAGCGGGTCCCATGGCCGTGGTCACGGAGCTTCGGACGGGGTCACGTGGGTGCGCGCATGCGATCCACGGCTGGGCTCTTAAAGGCAACGTACCTGTCCCCAGCCATGCCATTCTGGCGACGTATATGTGCAGGAGGTGGTCCTTAAGTGGTTAAAGGGGCGTGACAGGGGGTGTGTCCTATGCCTACATACTTTTGCTAATAGGTGTCCCTCAATCCCATCTCAAAAAGTTAGGAGGTATGCCTTTGCCTAGCCTAAGATGACATCATCGTGGGGCTGCAGGCAGAAGGAAGCATTTCCCTCCCCCAGTGATAAACATTGCAACATTGTAACTTTGCAGGTGAGAGGCTGATCTGATGTGTGTCCAACATTTTGGGAAAACAGATACAAGGATTTATATGATTATGTTATCTCGTAGACACAACCGTTTTTTCGGGTTGTAAAAAATCAAATTTTTAATAGTCTAGAAAAAACAACGTTTTTTTTAAACCCGATCATTAAAACGGCCTTTGTGGGGGTGGTGGCGCTGTCTAAGATACTCCTAACGTATAGGAGAGGTAGTGAGAAGAGAGAGTACGGTTCTAATGCACCTTTCCTAATCCCAAGCTGGGAAAGGCAGTGTGGTAACAAGAGGCCGTAGCAGCAAATTATCTGTGGGCCAGTCTTACAAGAACGGTGTGTGTGTATAAAGTGCACAAGAAAAAAATGTGTGTCATAAATTATAAAGACATCCAGTGTCTGTGAACACCGTGAATATATAAAATAATGGACGAGCGCAAGCTTATGCGCCAGAAAGTGGTTCAATAATGGTAAGAGTGCTATATGTCACTGTGATTGGTGTAAAGACCTAAAAGTGTGTCTGCTAAGACCTCCTATGTAAGGCTGCGTACACACGTACGAGAACCTCGTCGGGCTAAACTCATCGTTCCGCCCGACGAGGTTCTCGGCCAGCCGTCGAGTTCGTCGACCAGGCTGTCGAAAAAGCCATTAGTCCCGATGGCCCATCGAGCAAATAGAAAACCTGCTCTCTATTTTGGCTCGACAGTTTTCTCGGCGAAAACGTACACACGATCGAGCTTCTCGGCAGAATATGGATCCCAGCGAGCTTCTCGCTGGATTCTGCCGAGAAGCTCGGTCGTGTGTACAGGGCCTAAGACCTATGGTGGAGGTGTATATGTGGTCAGATGTAAACAATATTAATGGCATGTACACATATCATCTGACCACTATAACCATTCCTAAACATAAATAGCATCACGTGTATATAACATGGAAAGTCATACAATCCTGAAAAAGAAAATTGTGTCCAGCATAAACACCAATGTACGAAACAAATATATATATATATATGAAGAATTTATATACACTGTGGTGAAAACCAGAAAAAGTCCAAAAATAAGAAATAAGAATTAAGAAGTTGCTTCTATGTGTAACAGTCCATAGTGATTAGGTGATTGATAAATGCAGTAGGTGCTTTAGCTGTGGTTCCGGTGCTCCCCCACCAGGGTCCCCACTCACCAGAGACACTCACCCCTGCAGGGGTAAAGTGCATATAAATCCACGCTGTGGTAATACTGCCGGTCCTTTACTCCCGTTATCTTGTCACTCAGCGCCAAAGGTCCAGTGCGTGTGGCGGGGGAATGTCCTAGTGTTCCAAGATCCTCAGAAGGAGATGCTGCCTCTCTGGATGCTTGAACACTTGAATACTTGGACAGGTAATGAATGTCTTTGCTATTCAAGCATCCAGAGAGGAACAATTGAGCCTCACTGTGCCCATCAAACGCAGCTACTGTGCCCATCAATTGCAACCACTGTGCCATCAAAGGCAGCCACTGTGCCCATTAAATGCAGCCACTGTGCCATCAATTGTTGCCACTGTGCCATGCCATCAAATGCAGCCACTGAGCCATGCCATCAAACGCAGCCACTGTGCCATCATTTATCGCCACTGTGCTCGTCAATTGTCACCACTGTGCCATCAAACGCAGCCACTGTGCCATGCCATCAAACGCAGCCACTGTGCCATCAAACGCAGCCACCGTGCCATCAATTGTCACCACTGTGCCCAGCAATTGTCACCACTATGCCATGCCATCAAACGCAGCCACTGTGCCATAAATTTTCGCCACTGTGCCCAGCAATAGTCACCACTGTGCTAGCAATAGTCACCACTGTACCATCAATTGTTGCCACTGTGCCCAGCAATAGTCACCACTGTGCCCAGCAATAGTCACCACTGTGCCATCAATTGTTGCCACTGTGCCCAGCAATTGTCACCACTGTGCCAGCAATAGACACCACTGTGCCAGCAATTGTCGCCACTGTGCCCAGCAATTGTCGCCACTGTGCCCAGCAATAGTCACCACTGTGCCATCAATTGTCGCCACTGTGCCATCAATTGTCGCCACTGTGCCCAGCAATTGTCACCGCTGTGCCAGCAATTGTCGCCACTGTGCCCAGCAATTGTCACCACTGTGCCAATCAATTTTCGCCACTGTGCCCATAAATTTTCGCCACTGTGCCCTGTAAAAATCTGCCACTGTGCCTTGTAAAATGCCCCCTCCCCCCGCCCGGCACTTACCTTTCTGGGGTCGGCCTTCCTGCTTCTACGTTCCTCGATATCTTCTCCCACCCTCGATGACGCTTCAGAAACCAGAACCGGTGAACCTGATTGGCTGAGACGCCTGTCAGTCTTATCCAAGGAACGTACCCCCCCTACTTCCACTGGGTGAGCATTTGGAAGTCTATTAGGGCTGTAATCGGAAAGTCTATCAGAGCTAGCGGCTCTGATAGGCACTTCCACAGCCAACCAGCTGCCGTTATTCAGATGGCCAGCGCTCGCCAGGGGGCCGGCCATCTGAATAGTCTGCGGCAGTGGCTATACATAGATTCATGCAATGTGCGAATCTGTGTATTGTATTTAGTGGCGGTGCGGGAGCCAGAGGGGGCGGCTTAGTAAATGAGAGAAAACTCTGCTGACTTACTTCATCCAATTGTGTGCAACAAATGTGGTGTTTTGATTTAATTTTTCCCTTGCATGTGATTGGGTATTGTTTGCAAAGTGAAGCTTCACCCCATTTATTTGCATTAGTCTGTCTTTGATTTTGTCTTTTGCAGATCGTTTGCCAGGCCGTGGATCTCACCATGATGAGCAACGCCTTCGATGATCAGTACCTCGGCTGTGCGCGGCAGATGGAGCGGGAAATGGCGAAGGTTCTGGAGCAGGAGAAGAAATACAAGCCATTGGCCATAATGTGGTACTTGGCAGAGCAGAGGTGGGCGATCGTAAAACAATCCAACGTTTTCCCACCCGACTTCAAGGACGAGTACGGGATATCACTCATCGTGTACACCAGGGAGAGCCCCTTCCCCATCTACCAACAGCTGAACCGCAACGTGTCCATCGCAGGCCGATCGAGGCAGCACTACATGGACCGATTCCATTTCAAGGCTATTCATTTCTACCTCACCAGGGCGCTGCAAGTGCTTGGGGGCGGCTGTGATGATGGCTCGCAGGCCTACCGTGGATCTTGGATGAAGTACAAGAACGTGTCATTGGAACTGCGGTTCGGGCAATTCGCATCGTCATCTCTGAACCGAAAGACCGCCCAGAGGTTTGGTGTCAACACCATGTTCACCATATTCACCTGTTTTGGGGTAAAAGTAGAGGCGTTCTCTGACTTTATGGAAGAGGAGGTCCTGATTCCGGTGGCGGAGACGTTCCATACTATAAAAAAGTCAGAAACTTTGTATGTCCTGAGAAGCAGCGGGCAGCAGTGCAGCTACTACAACTGTGCGTACCTAGGAGGTGAGCAGAGTGTCACTTCCCTGTCCTGATGTGTCAACCACTACATCCCATTATTATGGTGGACCTGGACCTATTTCTCCCTTCTTTAGTGGAATACTAGCCCTATATACCACTACTTCCCATTACTATGGTGGACCCAGTCTTATTGCTCCCTACTTTAGTGGAATACTAGCCCTATATACCACTACTCCCCATTACTATGGTGGACCCAGTCTTATTGCTCCCTACTCCCTACTAAAAAGCCCTGTATATAATGTTTTGGAGTACTAAGTCATTTTCAAGGAAAAAATACAGATTTTTAGTTGTAAACAACAAATGTCAGAAAAAGGCACGGTCCTTATTTAGCTGTTTGCCTGGAATTCAGATTTACATTATATTCAGCCAACAAAGACAATGACTACCCTGTTGAACCTTTTTAAATCACGTTTTTTTTTTCTGCAGGTAAAAAAAGAAAAAATCCGATTTGTAACTCAGGTAAGACAGAGTCCCTCACCTATGCAGCCATGTCCCTCCAGCCATTTCCCCTATACCTTTCCCGCCAAGTAGCCGCCGCAGCATGGAGAAAAATAATCACAGCATTCATTTGAATAGCTGTTTTGCCCGCGCGTATAGACACTCCCCCTTGCTCGGGATTGGACAGATCACGATCACCCATCCAATCCCGAGCACAGGGGAGTGTCTATACGCGCGGGAACACTACAGCTTTTCAAATAAAAGCTGTGATGTTCCCGCACGCCGTTTAACCCATGCGGCGGCTTTCGATGCGGCGGCGCGATGCGGCGGCAGCGGCGGGGGGGGGGAAGTATTCTATTTAGGTATCGGGGTATTTCCGCGAGTACAAGTATGCCACGATGCCGATACTGGTATCGGTATCGGGACAACCCTAATTTTTACATTTCTGCTATGGGCAGTTTAATCCAAAACATATTTTTTTTAGGGCCAAAAAATGCTTTCTTTTATTGTCTTGCAAAAATTGTTTATGCAATTCATAGACAAAAAATCTAAAAAAATTTAAAGCAAAAATGTATATTTTATATTAGTTAAAAAAATTAATAAAAAAAGTGTTACTATAAACAAAAGTAGGAGATCATCAGCATTCAGTTAAAGATAAAAAAAATAAAAAGAGGGGAAACAGAATTTATAAAAAAAAGGAAATTGTTTATGCTAAATAATACAGTTATATACAGGAGTATGTCATTAAAGCGGAGGTCCGGCGTTTAAAAAATAAATAAATAAAAGTCTTCAGCTACAAACACTGTAGCTGCTGACCTTTAATAAGGACACTTACCTGTCCAGGGTGCTCACGGCAGCCGAAGCTGAGCAGTCGACCGGGTCTTAGCTGCCCCGCCATCATTCTCAGTGAGGGAATCAGGAAGTGAAGCGTTGCGGCTTCACTTCCCGGTTCCCTATGCGCATGCGCGAGTCATGCGGCGCTATGTGAATGGGCGGATGTCTCATGGTACACACACAAGGTCCCAGAAGACACCGCTCCTGAACAAAGATGGCTCAGCACAGTCCTTCTGGAGAGAAAAGCCTATGAAGACATTGTCAGAGGAAGCACTGAGATGTCTTTGAATAAATACCTGGAAGCGACATTTTTTAGCAAGCTTGACTATTGACTATTGTGTGTGATGAGAGGCCCAACACCTGTGTATCATATCTAATATTAATTACATTTATTTTTTCAGCTGCGGGACTCTTGTACACTGATAACAGAATTCTGCTAATCCTTCCGGCACTGACCCTGGCCCTGAGCATCCTATTGGTCAGTTCCTCCTGAGGTCATGAGACAATATGGAATTCCACCATGGGACCAACTATGTCCACCATATACAGGGCCCGGCACCAGGCTCTGCTGTCAGCAGTATGCTGTTAAATTACTTGTGTTACCTACTGGATTGTTTTTTTATATATGACATATATTGGGGCTTATTTACATCAGGACCAGAGGCGGACTGTCCATTAGGGGCGTATGGGGGCCGCCCCTCTATCCATGCATCCGGCCCCCTGGTCTATATGCAGGGCACTGGATGCATTGATTTCAATGGAGGGGGTGTTGTTTTTTTAAGGCTTTTTTGAGGCTCTAATAGGCTTCAAAAAAGGGTGGGCTGGGGGTGCAGAGCACTGCACTCTGAACCCACCCACTTGTGTAACCATAGCGAATGAATATGCCACACAGCCACACGTTTGCCAAACTGATCCTCCTCCCAGCTAATCAGGAAGTGGGTCTTAAGACCCATCACCCGATTGGCTGAAAGTACAGGCAATCCTATTGTACGTCTAGAAGGAGAGAGAAGATGCATGGTGGAAGCCCCGTGATAAAGGAGAGAACACAGGAGCCGCCGCCCCTAGGAGCCCGCAACCTGCCTGCTGCCTGCCGCCCGTAGGAGCCCGCAACCCGCCACTCATAAGAGCCTGCAAGCCACCGCCCATAAGAGCCTGCAACCTGCAGCCCTTAAGAGTCCTCAACCCATCGCCCGAGAGAGCCTGCAACTGGCCGCCCGTAAGAGCCCGCAAGCCACCACATGTAAGAGCCTGCAACCTGCTCCCCATGAGAGCCCACATCCCGCCTGCTGCCTGGTGTAGGGGGGGGGGGTGGTGTGGTTGTTTGCTGCCCTCCCCCAAAAAAACACCATCCGTCACTAATCGGTACCATATTTTTTATTTGGGAAAATTCATTTTGTTTTAAACTCCCATAAAACCTGCCTACGAAAAGGAAGCTGCACATCGCTGTTCTGTTAGTCATAAAAACAACTTTATTAATCCATCAGTGTTGAGGACACGACATCCATCTCCCCTCCCTAAAATGCGTCACAGAGCTCTATGATTAGGCCCAGTAGATGATGAAACACGTGAGTGGGTAAAGCTGGGTGGAGCGTCCTCAACAGTGCCGGAATACTAAATGTAACGGAATGGCCAGTGCAGAGACGTATCTAGTGAAAATGGCGCCTATGACAAGCACTGAAACTGGGCCCTTGTTAAAATGTTTAAACCCATCTTTCAGATAACCAGGGACATGGCGGGGACAGAGAGGGACACTGGGGACCACTGGCAGCTGGTACTGAACATTTTTGGGGTGCGCAAACAAACTGAAACCCCCCAGAAGGAGAAATAGGAGCTACATTTGTGCGGGAGGTGGCCATGGGAGGACGGGTGTTTTTTTTTATGCAGGGGTGGCTTTTTGTCACCCCCCTCCCCATGGCGCCCATGGCACTTGCCATGGATGCCTTACCTTAGATACGACACTGGGCCCGTGGGACCCAGAGGCTCTTGAAGGGTGTGGGGTACTCCTGTTTCAGATATAGCACAGTCTAAAGGTCAGATATCTGACTTGTCAGCTTTAGTTAATTAGCTCCTGTAAATTATGTCTACTAAAGGAATGTGTATTGTATAGCAGGTGAGAGAAGCCGGAGTCATGATGTCTACCAAAAGATGTCTATTGGACTCATTGTATAATGTTGTGGGTGGAGTTGGGTCATTGTTCATTGTGGTTCCTAACTGTATATAAGAAGCCTGATTTTCTCATTAAAGTCTATTCCTGTTGAACCAGAGAACAGAGCTGTGTGTCTCGTTTCTGAGGGGGAAATCCGTATGTCGTGTCACTGGATTGTGGAGTGTCGATAAGCTGTCTTGGGTTCGGAATGGATTTAACCCCTGTCCCATTTGGGGTTCCGTTACACTAAAGTTGTTTTTATGTATAAAGGGACAGCGGGGTGCAGCTCCCCAATAAAATGACACAAAAAATTGGATTCTGGTACAAAGCAAAGCTATTTATGGATGATATTAACCACTTGCTTACTGGGCACATATACCCCCCCTTCCCCCAGGTGAAATTTTAGCTTCCGGCACTGCGTCGCTTTAACAGACAATTGCGCGGTCGTGTGACGTGGCTCCCAAACAAAATTGACGTCCTTTTTTCCCCACAAATAGAGATTTCTTTTGGTGGTATTTGGTTTTTATTTTTTTGCACTAAAAATAGAGCGACAATTTTGAAAAAAATGCTAAATTTTTTACTTTTTGCTATAATAAATATCCCCCAAAAAGATATAAAAAAAAGTGTTTTCCTCAGTTTAGGCCGATACGTATTCTTCTACATATTTTTCATAAAAAAAAAAAAAAATCAATAAGAACCTGTCTAAAGGGATGCAGGCCCAGCAGATTTCCTCATTAGTGCCCTGTAGCTGCCACAGCTGACTGATAATTATTAAACCACGCCCATTAGACACAATCAAGAAGCACAAAGACAGGTGGATTTCTTCAGAATAACAAAAAAGTAGGAATCTGCAACAAAGTTTGTTATAATCCTTGCAATAATGGTAAATGGAGGGGGCGCTAATATTGAATAAAAAGAGAATAAACAATAAAGTGAAATCTAATAAATGGTCCGTCTGAACCAACAATAACAGACTTAGTGAGCAGCAACACACTGAAAATAGTGAAATAGAAATAGATTGTACAAAAAAAAAAAATTATGAATGAATAAATAAACTCAAGTCCATTCAAAGAGTGTTAGATAAAGTCCAATCAAGGCTAATCTTTCTCAGATGCAAATTGTTGAAAATTCATTGTAAAAGGTGTCCACCTCCACCAAGAAGATCCCCCCCAAATGTGCACCAATGGATGGCTCCTTACCGCACGATGTTGACCTGATTGTTTGGAAAAGGTCAAATACAGCAGTTGGTCACTAAACCAGTTGAATGATTCAGCTTCGCAGCTCTGTTTCCCGGAATCAAACACTCTCATGAAGGAGGGAGAGGGGAAACCACCATAGTGAAGTACAGTTTATTTAAAATATGTCACAGATAAAACAGCGTAGCCAAATGGCCTCTTACTTTAGTAGTGCCTAGGACCCGGCACTGAGGCTAGTCAGCATGGCAGGATGGGCTATGATGAGTGTTCCTCGCTGGGGAACTGGGGTGAAGTCCAAGCCGGATACGAGTTCCTCGCTAGGGAGCTGGCGTGCGTTCCAGGCCAGGGGACCGGAAGTGCGTTGTTTTTACGTATCCAGGCGCTTCGACGTACGTTTCGTGATTAACACGTCGTCAGGAAGCATGCCTAGTTGCATAATGGACCCATAGAAATAGGTCTAGCAGTTGGAATGGGTGGGGTTGGCCTATGACGAGCCTCAGTTCCCAGGTGCAAACAGTTAGTTAACCCATGCTGGGTTCCACATAATATAAATATAAAAACATGTGTTCAAACCCACATTTAGAATATCATACACACATATAACCATTGATTGGCTGATAAATGTATAAAATATAAATATATAGAAGAGAAATAAAATAAAATAAAATCATTATTCATTGGTTAAAAGGCAGTTTAAATCCAACTCAATGTTTAACCCTAGTGGCTGCATTGTCCTTAAACGATGTATCCATTCCGTTTCGTTTTGCGATACGGCTTTTTTGAGGTCAGTGCCTCTCCAATGTTTAGTGACCCTGTCTATGCCATAAAAGGTCAGCTTGCGAGGGTCCCTATCATGGCAGTCTGCAAAATGTTTGGAAACACCATGGTTAGGAAACCCTTTGACTATGTTTGCCACATGTTCGTTGATTCGCACTTTAAGTTCACGAGTTGTGCGTTCCACATATTGCATTCTAGGACATAAGTCACATGATCTGAATGACAGGTGATAAGTGGTTTTATCGTGAATTCCTGTTGGGTGACAAAAGAAATGAATTTCCTCTTTTTCTTTCCCTGTCTGGTGGTATTTTTACATGATCTACATCGGGTGCAGTAATTGAATGCAGATCCATCCAGAAAGGTCAGAGGTCTCTCAGGTGGATCTGGGACATTGGCCTCAATTTTATTTCTAAGGCCCAGAGCTCGCCTGTAAATGAAATTGGGCTTGGGGGGTAATTATTTGGCCAAATCTATATCCTGTAATAGGATAGGCCAACATTTTTTGAAAATATTTTCCACATTCCTGTACTGTCTGTGAAAGCCAGAGAGGAAAGGCACCTGATCCTCCCGTTTGGTGCTTCTCTTAGGCCGCGTACACACGATCGAATTTGTCCGCTGAAAACGGTCCGATGGACCGTTTCAGCAGACATCTCCGATCGTGTGTATGGCCGAGGAGACAGATTTGTCCACCCGACAGATTTCAAAGCATGCTTTGAAATCTTTCGGGTGGGAATCTGTCCGCCCGACATGTCTGCTGGTTAGTACACTTACCAGCAGACATGTCGTCCCGCACCGCCGCCGCGCCGCCGCCGAATGGATTCGGCGCATGCGCAGAAGTGTTTTACTTCCTGGTGCGGTGACGTGGCGGCGTCAACGTCACCGCCACGTCACCGACACGTCAGCGCGCCGTCTGCTGGCGGGGATTTTGGTTTGCTCGTGTGTACACGCGAGCAAACCAAAATCCCAGCAGACAGATTTGTTCAAATCTGTCGGACGGACAGATTTGAACAAATCTGTCCGCTCGTGTGTATGGGGCCTTAGACTCAAGCAAGGTTAAACGGTCCATACTTAACACCTCATCTTGAGTGGCCTGTAACGTAGGCAAAGGATATCCTTTTTCAGCAAACCGTTTGGTGAGTATGTTTGCTTGTAGGTTGTAATCAGTAATTGAATCACAGTTCCTTCTTATGCGCATATATTGACCCTTGGGGGTTGCTCCCAACCATTTAGGATGGTGGCAGCTGGAGGTGGGCACAAAACCATTTCTATCCGTAGGCTTGAAATAGGTTTTTGTGCCAAATCCTTGCAATGTATATAGATCACCCAGAGGGGAATGTGTTTTTTTTTTATTATTTTATATGTTATGCTGTGCTTTATTTCCTAAATTTTCGGCCTTTTACAAAAAAAAAAAAATGATAAAAAATTTAAATAAAATAAATGTCACTAATTAGAAAAGTAGAAAGAAAAAACAAGTAAACAAACAAACAAAACAGGAAGGAAATTAATAGTTAGGAGGAGAAGAGAAACAAGGAGTTAATTATGGTTGTTTATGAAAAACCAAGGTTTAACCACTTAAGGACCGCCTCCTGCAGGTATACGTTGGCAGAATGGCATGGCTGGGCACAAGCACGTACCTGTACGTCCTCTTTAAGTGCCCAGCTGTGGGACCCGAGGACCCGATCGCCGCTGGAGTCCCGCGATCGGTCCCCGGAGCTGAAGAACGGGAGAGGTGTGTGTAAACACAGCTTCCCTGTTCTTCACTGTGGCGCTGTCATTGATCGTCTGTTCCCTGATATAGGGAAACACAATCAATGATGTCACACGTCCAGCCCCGCCCCCCTACAGTTAGAAACACAGATGAGGTCACACTTAACCCCTTCAGCGCTCCCCTGTGGTTAACTTCCAAACTGCAATTGTCGTTTTCACAGTAAACAATGCATTTTTAACCACTTAAGGACCGCCGAATGTACATTTACGTCGGCAGAATGGCACCGACAGGCACATCAACGTATATATACGTTGGTGCCTTGGGGGGGATCGGGGGTCCGATCGGACCCCCCCCCCGTACATGCGGCGGTCCGCGCGGCTGCAGGAGCGATCCGACAAGTGGGGGCGGCTATCCGTTTTCACCCGCCCCCTCCGGATCGCTCCCAGCCAATGCGCGCGCCCGCCCGCCCTGTCACTTCCTCCTCCTGTGTAAACACAGGAAGGAGGAAGCGACGTGATCTCTCCCTCGGCGTTTGTTTCAAGCGCCGCTGAGGAGAGATCACAACACAACAAGTAAGTCCTGCACCAACAGCACACTTACGCACAGACGCAAACACATTTAACCCCCGCGATCGCCCCCCCCTCCCCCCTGTCACAGTGTCACTGAATGCAGTAATCATACATGTATGATTACTGTATTTAGTGTCAGTGTGACAGACAGTGTGACAGTCAGTCAGTGTTAGTGTCAGGGTAGCCCCCCCACCCCCCCCAATAAAGTTTTAACCCCTTGATCACTGCCCTAGTTAACCCTTTCACTCCCTATTGCCAGCATCACTAAGCGATCATTTTTCTGATCGCTGTATTAGTGTCGCTGTTCCCGCTAGGTAGCTAATTTTTTTTTTATGCGATTTTTTTTTTACTAAAGACATGTGGCTAAATAAATTTTGGCCTAAATGTTTGACTAAAATTTAGTTTATTGTTTTTTTATTATAACAAAAAGTAAAAAATATTGATTTTTTTTTCAAAAATGTCGCTCTATTTTTGTATATAGCGCAAAAAATAAAAATCGCAGAGGCGATCAAATACCACCAAAAGAAAGCTCTATTTGTGGGAAAAAAAGGACGCGAATTTTGTTTGGGAGCCACGTCGCACGACCGCGCAATTGTCTGTTAAAGCGACGCAGTGCCGAATCGCAAAAACCCCTTGGGTCATTTGCCAGCGTATTGGTCCGGGTCTTAAGTGGTTAATACATTTTTTGCTGTGAAAATGACAATGGTCCCAAAAATGTGTCAAAATTGTCCGATGTGTCCGCCATAATGTTGCAGTCACGAAAAAAAACAGGAGTATTACACAATTTTACAGGGGTATTACACAATTAGTAATTTACAGGAGGCGCTAAGAGCGGGCAGAGCCTACCTTTCCTGCACTGCTCCACTAACCCCATCTATTGCCAATCCATGTAGAAACGTATGTAGCACCCTCTAGTGCTAGAATAGTATAAATAGGTTTATTAGTGTATGTAGGTCAATTGTTAGCTTGGCTGAGAGCCAGGCTGGGTTGAATCTGGGTCAGGGTTAGTGACTTGGGGAGGCTGGATAACTCATCAATTATATAGGAGAAAAATACAGCGCTAATAAACAATTATAAATAACAGTAAAGCTGCAGCTCAAAAATGTGAGATATACACATAAATATAGGGGAACAAGGGAAAAAACTGCGCTAAAATAACCAACATTACAAATGTGACATGATATAAAATATCTATTGTGATTGATAATGATCAAATATAGTCCCAATATTGCAAACAAAGGTGTGAGAATTCTTGAAGACAAAACACCAACAAAGGGATGTGCACCTCCACCACATAGACTATGCGCTTACCAGAAGGCAAGCTTAACCACTTGCCACCCGCCCTATTACAAAAGGACGGTGGCAAAGTAGTTTCAATATCCTGACTGGACGTCATATGACGCCCTCGGGGGCGCGCATCGTGGCGATCATTGTTGCAGGGTGTTAGTCTAACACCCCGAAGAACCGATCTAGGTAAAGAGTCTCTGACGGAGACTCTTTACCACGTGATCAGCCGTGTCCAATCACGGCATATCACGATGTAAACAAGAAGAGCCGGTTATCGGCTTTTCCCCACTTGCGTGTAGAGGAGAGAGCCGATCGGCTGCTCCTCTGACGGGGGGTTTATGCTGATCGATTATCAGCACAGCCCCCCCCAGGATGCCCACACTAGACCACCAGGGATGCCACTAGACCACCAGGTATGCCACCAGACCACCAGGGATGCCCACCACCAGGTATGCCACCCTAGACCACCAGGGATGCCAATCAGTGCCCACAATGAATGCCAATCAGTGCCTACAATGGGCATTGCTGATTGGCAGGCATTGTTGTTTGCCACTGACTGGCATGCATAAGTACAATACAGTACATCCGTGCCACCTATCAGTGCCCATTCATGCCGCCTATCTGTGCCCATCCGTGTCGCCTATCTGTGCCCATCTGTGTCGCCTATCCGTTTCCATCTGTGCCGCCTATCTGTGCCAGCTATCTGTGCCCATCTGTGCCACCTATCTGTGCCCATCTGTGCCGCCTATCTGTGCCCATCAACGTTTACCCAAAATGAGAAAAGCTCACCATAGTGTAAAGGTTTATTATGAAGCATAAACAAGTTACACTTACTAAAAGGCGGAAGTTTAAAAGCATTGAAAAGAATGCCGGTTGGCTTGCAATCATGGAGGAGAATGAAGAGGAGTTCCTGTAATGAGATCACATTGTTGTATAAACTGAAAGCTTCATTCGATACAATCTATGCTGGTAACATTTGTTGGTATGGAAAGGTGTGCTGTCATGATCACATTGCTCTCTGATGGAGATCAAACTTTCCACTCTCTATATTTACAATCAGATCTCCCGATAACAATGTATGTGGGGCTCTTTGTATGGAGAGGTGAGTGACTCTGAGAAAAGCTTTTGTGTTGTATATGTAGCGCCTGTGTACTTTATAGTACCGGTGATAGTCAAATTTAAGGGTAAGATCAGAGTGAAGTTCGACTCTGATTCAGATTAAGTACAAAACAGGGTCTCTGTCTCAGCTTGGCTGTGCTGTGGGCTATTCTCTTGCTTTGGGGTGTTCTTCCAGCCCCGGTGCTGCAGGTGGCAGCAGTGGAGTCAAGGTTTGGGTGCTCTTTCCCAGCAGCCAATCAGGAGGGTTTGTCCTTGCTGTGCATGCTGGGGAGGTATATTTATGGGGCAGACGCCATTGGTTCTGGTCTTCTTCATCCAGTGTGACACCCACCTTTAGGGTTGCCACATCACGGCTCCCCGGCATTATGGCCTACATGGCCACGTGGTGTTCCTGGTTCCCGGGGCCATGCTGACCCAGAGTGTCTAAACATCGACGGGGACACAGTGAGTGATTGGGTTCCCACCTTTGAGGATCCCAAGCTGTACTGCTGTTCGGTGGGGAGTCAGTCTGAGGAGCGCCATTGAGAGGCTGGCGATCCAAAAGGGCCTCGTCAAACCACCGGGGATCAAGATAGCCGGACACCGAGGGATTGATCACCTGTCGGTCGGTACCTGGACGACAAGTTGAAGGAGATCCAGGCATAATTCATCTAAGGAGGGTTATCTCTGAGAATTCAATCCAGAGAGGGCCTGTAGCAGAGGTGTCTTTCTGAGGCTCACTGAGGGAGGTCTGTGGCAGAGACTTTTCCTCACATTTAAGTTCACCAAGGAGGGTCTGTGGCAGAGACTTTATCCTACAATTTGTCTGAGTGATACTCCGGCTGCCAGGCCTGTCTGGGTACGTTAAACCCACTCCGGCAGGAGTGGCGCAGAAAAGTGTTATGTTTGGGAGCAGGACTGTTTCCTATCATCATGCCTGAATCTGCTATTGTCCCTTCTTCTTCAAGCTTACTTTCCTCACCATACGTTTACTGTTTTTACCCGGCTGGGTAATAAAGAGCACAGGAAAGAGCACCTGTCATGGACATTCCTTTACTTCTACTAAATGCAATCACTCCCCTAGGAATACGGAGGAGCCACGAGGTAATGTGCCGCCTAAGAATCCAGCAGCTCCTCCGGGGGTAATGCTACATATAGAAGAAATGAATTAAGAGCCACCCACTGACAACAGATCAGAGCTGACGTCTCAGTCTAACCATGTACAAAATGATTGTGGATTATTCGACGGGTTTTGCTAACCACCAGGTATATCTACACTGCCCCCCCCCCCCAAATAAAAATAAATAAAATATGTCAAGTATCTAGATGGCTGCTTGTGTTTCCAATTCACTAGGTCCCCAGATATTGCTTTGGTTCAGCTACCAAAGTCTACATTGTAAACACATCTCGGGAATTAGGAAGGGAAAAGTTACAATGAATCACATTTGGGCTGATTTACCAAGCCTGTGCGCCAAGACTCATGGTGCACAAGCAGGAGTAAACCTGTTTTTGACATTTACCAAAGAAACACGCTGCCAGTGCAGCGTGTTTCCTCATTTACTAAAGTGCCTAATGCGCCCAGAAGAGGGCGCACAGCACGCCAGTACAGAGCTGGCGTGCGGCATTTAGTAATGTAAACATCGGGGATTCGGGCGGGAGTTTATGAGGGGAGGGAGGGGGGTGATGCAGGGGAAGTGTAGTGACATGTGTTTCAACTTGTGTGGCGGGCCGATTTGAAAGGGAAAGTGACTTTTGGGACCCGATCCCCGTGCCCTTGCAAAGTACGCTAGAACCGGAAGGTTCACTTGCATACTGGGCATGCGCAGAGGGAAAAATCGGAGCTTACCGCGCGCCTCTTCAGTACGCCGGGAAATCCTTGGTAAATACCAGGCGGCGTAGCAGTGTTTGCACTGCCTGGAGCGGCGCACGGCAAGCTCCGAGCTGTTCTCGGGCTGCGCTGACACTGAAGGGGAACTCCGCGCCAAATTTCAAATGTGAAACCGGCGCGGCTTCCCCCCCAGGGGTACAATAGGCTCTCCGGCTTGGTCCGGAACGTGAGGGGTTAACCCACGCCAAAATCGGCGTGGGGTTCCCCCCCAGATCCGTACCAAGCCCTCATCCCAGGCATGCAGTCTGGCCGGACAGGAATGGGGGTGGGGACGAGCGAGCGGCCCCCCCCCTCCTGAGCCGTACCAGACCACATGCCCTCGACATGGGGGAGTGTGTGCTTTGGGGGAGGGGGGCGCTGCCCCCCCACCCCAAAGCACTCTTGTCCCCATGTCGATCGGGACAAGAGCCTCTTCCCGACAACCCTAGCCATTGGTTGTCGGGGTATGCGGGCGGGAGCCAATCAGAATCTGGGAGCCCCGTTTAATAAGGTGGCCCCCAGATTTCGGGCCCCCACCCTATGTGAATGAGTATGGGGTACATCGTACCCCTACCCATTCACCTGGTGAACGTTTTCACTTTTGAGGGTCTTCCGCCGCCCCCTTCAAATTCTTCTGCCTGGACGGGGGTCGTACATCCCATCCAGGACTTGGACGTGGCGGGCTTCTCGTCGCTGTCTTCTGCCGCTGCCCCCTTCACCACGAAGCTCCGTGCTTGTTTGATGAGGGCAGCGGGCTTCCGTCGTCTTCTCCGGGGCGAGGGTCGTACATCCCACCCCGGATTTCGTCGCCGGGTTCTGCCTGGCTCCTACTAGGGGCCAGGGCTTCTTTTGCCGTCTTCCGCCGGAGGGCGCCACTCTCCGGGCTTCTCGACGTTGTCTTCCGCCGCGGGGGCCAGGCCTTCTTCTTTGCCGCCCCCCTCGATTTTTTCGGCCTGGACGGGGGTCGCACATCCCATCCAGGACTTGGACGTGGCGGGCTTCTCGTCGCCGTCTTCTGCCGCTGCCCCCTTCACCACGAAGCTCCGTGCTTGTTTGATGAGGGCAGCGGGCTTCCGTCGTCTTCTCCGGGGCGAGGGTCGTACATCCCACCCCGGATTTCGTCGCCGTCTTCTGCCGCTGCCCCCTTCACCACGAAGCTCCGTGCTTGTTTGATGAGGGCAGCGGGCTTCCGTCGCAGTCTTCCGCCGCGGGGTGACACTCGTGGGCTTCTTCTTCCATTCGATGTTGACACGGCGAGGTCCGGCGCTGAAATGCCTTCTGAGCGGCGGGCAAGGACTTATATTGGCATTGGGCGTGGGCGTGGTTATGCCAACATGTGACCTTAACCCATGTGACAGTGATGTCACGTCACATCACTGTCACATGGGTTAAGGTCACATGTTGGCATAACCACGCCCACGCCCAATGCCAATATAAGTCCTTGCCCGCCGCTCAGAAGGCATTTCAGCGCCGGACCTCGCCGTGTCAACATCGAATGGAAGAAGAAGCCCGCGAGTGTCACCCCGCGGCGGAAGACTGCGACGGAAGCCCGCTGCCCTCATCAAACAAGCACGGAGCTTCGTGGTGAAGGGGGCAGCGGCAGAAGACGGCGACGAAATCCGGGGTGGGATGTACGACCCTCGCCCCGGAGAAGACGACGGAAGCCCGCTGCCCTCATCAAACAAGCACGGAGCTTTGTGGTGAAGGGGGCAGCGGCAGAAGACGGCGACGAGAAGCCCGCCACGTCCAAGTCCTGGATGGGATGTGCGACCCCCGTCCAGGCCGAAAAAATCGAGGGGGGCGGCAAAGAAGAAGGCCTGGCCCCCGCGGCGGAAGACAACGTCGAGAAGCCCGGAGAGTGGCGCCCTCCGGCGGAAGACGGCGAAAGAAGCCCTGGGAGGAGCCAGGCAGAAGCGGAGGAGCCCGAGGTGGGGCGACACCCCCGTTGTTCTCCGCTGTTTTCGGCCGGCCCCCCCCGGATGTAAAAGAGCTTCATTTTGGGGTGGGGGCACAGTCGAGCATGGCGGAGAGCATGGGTGGGTGTTTCCCCCCCCCGGCAGAAGACGGCTAGAAGACCGAGGAGTGGCGACGCCCCCGTTGTTCTCCGCCATTTCCGCCGGCCCCCCCCGGATGTAAAAGAGCTTGATTTGGGGTAGGGGGCCTGGCCGAACATGGCGGAGAGCATCGGTGGGTGTCTCTCTCCCCGGCGGAAGGCGGCGGCGAAGACCGGGGGGGGGGTAGGTGTACCCCCCCGGCGGAAGGCGAAGACCGAGGAGGGGTTTCGCCCCCGTTGTTCTCCGCCATTTCCGCCGGCCCCCCCCGGATGTAAAAGAGCTTGATTTGGGGTAGGGGGCCTGGCCGAACATGGCCGAGAGCATCGGTGGGTGTCCCCCCCCGGCGGAAGGCGGCGGCGAAGACCGGTGCGGGGCTGGAGCCCCCCCGGCAGAAAACGTCTGGAAGACCGAGGGGCTCCGCCCCCGTTGTTCTCTGCTTTTTTCGGCCGGCCCCCCCCGAATGTGAAAGAGCTTATTTTGGGGTGGGGGCCTGGCTGGACATGGCGGAGATCATCGGTGGGTGTCCCCCCCCGGCAGAAGACGGCGAAGCCCGGGGCCCAATGGGCTGGTGGTGGGGGGTCCCGGCAGAAGACCCCCGGAGCTGACTAATAAATTATTTTTTTCTGTGTGTTTTTTTTGGTGTTTACACTTTTCCACCCGGTGAATGGGTAGGGGTACGATGTACCCCATACTCATTCACATAGGGTGGGTGGCCAGAATCTGGGGGCCCCCTTAATATAGGGGGCTCTCAGATTCTGATAAGCCCCCCGCCCGCATACCCCGACAACCAACGGCCAGGGTTGTCGGGAAGAGGCTCTTGTCCCGATCGACATGGGGACAAGAGTGCTTTGGGGTGGGGGGGCAGTGCCCCCCTCCCCCACAGCACACACTCCCCCATGTCGAGGGCATGTGGTCTGGTACGGCTCAGGAGGGGGGGGGGGCGCTCGCTCGTCCCCACCCCCATTCCTGTCCGGCCAGACTGCATGCCTGGGAGAAGGGTTTGGTCTGGATCTGAGGGGGAACCCCACGCCGTTTTTTGGCGTGGGTTTAACCCCTTATGTTCCAGATCAAATCTAAGAGCCTGTTGTGCACCTGAAGGGGGACCCCCACGCCATTTTTTTTTCTAATTTGGGGTGGAGTTCCCCTTTATCCCGGTCCTGTCAGGGGGGGGGGGAATGCCTGCTCGTCTGTCCCTACAATGTATGAACAGCGATCTGTCATTTCCCCTACACAGTCCCACCCCCTTTACAGTTAGAACACACCCAGGTAACATATTCAACCCCTTCCGCGCCCCTAGTGTTAACCCCTTCCCTGCCAGTGTCATTTTTATAGTAAGCAATGCATTTATATACCATTGCTCGCTACAAAAATGCCAAATCTCACAAAAATGTGTCCGCCACAATGTCGCATTAGACAGAAAAAACAATGATAGCCACCATTACTAGTAAAACAAAAAATTATTCCAAAAAAACCCATAAGACCAACCCCTACTTAGAACTTTTGCCCAAACCAATCAAACGCTTATTGTGATTTTTTGCAACCAAAAATATGTCCAAGAATACTTATCGGCCTAAACTGAGGGCAAACATTTTTTGAATATATTTTGGGGGAGATTTATTATAGCAAACAGTAAAAAAGATGTTTTTTTAGTTACCAAATTGTCGCTATATTTTTGGGTCAAGCAAAAATAAGAAAAAACGCAGAGGTGATCAAATACCACCAACAAAAAAAAAATAAAAAATTTTTAGGGGGGGGGGGGAGGATGAGGACGCCCAATTTTTTTGGGGGCCACGTCGCACAACCACGCAATTGTCAGTCAAAATGACGCAGTGTTGAAATGCAAAAAATGGCCCCGTCAGTGACCAGTAATATGCTCTGGGGCTCAAGTGGTTACAAATTAAGAATACACTAAAGTTAGCCCAATTTATGGCCATAATGTGAAAGATGATGTTACACCGAGTAAATAGATACCCAACATGTTACACTTTAATATTGCACACACTCATGGAATGGGCCAAACTTCAGTACTTGAAAATACCCATAGGCAACGCTTTTTTATGTGTTTCAGGTTACCAGTTTAGATTTACAGAGGAGGTCTAGTGCTAAAAGTATTGCTCTCGCTCTAACGTACGCTATGATACCTCACATGTGGGGTTTGAACGGGGGTTCAATATGTGGGCGGGGCTTACACATTTAAGGCCCGCCCCCATATATGGAAACATTCTTCAAACCACACATGTGAGGTATCATAGCGTGCGTAACAGCAAGAGGAATATTTATAGCACTAGACCTCATCTGTAAATCTAAACTGGTAACCGGAAACAATAAAAATGCTGCTTGTTCGCTTCTGACTGCGAGCTACTAGGGACAGGGGCTTTTAAATTATTACTATTTAGGTTTGTTACGTAAAAATTCTATAAGACCTCCCGTTCAGCTTGTAAAGCATCACTTCATGGGGACCAAAAAAAAATTTAACACCTCTAATGCTTTCATCCGCCATTGCAGATTTGATTCTGGTACTGCATTTCGAGTGAACTGGGCATGCTCGAACAGTTAGAAAAAGAAGTTGGAAGTTTCATCCTGAAAATGACTTGCATCTTTCTGAGCATGCTCAGAAAGCTCTTTTTTTGGCTTAGTAATTTAAGGACATCCTTAACAGGTGTAAGCAGTTCCAAGTGCACACAAACTAGAGGCTGACATTTCTTCATGTGTTTCCAATTGGTTCATTAGCACACATGTTATAAAAAGCGTGGATACTGCACGTGTCAGCTGCCCCTCAGAGGGGGCAGATTTGCTGGCTGGAAGGAATGGCGGAGTGAAACAGAGATGTTTTGGAGCAAGTTTTGTATTTTTTGATGTTTTCTCTGCTACATAATTTTGCTAAATGTTTCTCAAGATGTTAATGACTAATGTTTTAATCCTGTGGGTCTATCCTGTTATTTCAAAAGCATGATTTTTTTTCCAATGACTGTGAAATAAACGTTGGTCTTTTTTGTTTTTAGGTGTTTTTATATATTTTTGGTGTGTTTATTTGTAATTTTTTGTTTTGCTTTCCTTGTTTTGTGGACCAATAAAATTACTTTCAAATTTTGAAGTTTGTTTTGTGATATTTTTTTCCTGCTATGGATTTCAACCGCTGCAGCTGAACTAGTTTGGGCCTAAACCATCAAGTGTGATTTGTCTCTAAGCTCTTTCCTGGTGTGTATGCATGAAATGTTTAGTCACCAGAAAAGGAAGGACAAAGCGGTAAGTATTGTTTCCTAGAACTGATGTCCAGACTGACTTTTTAAAGCACATGTGCAAGATGTAGGAAAAGCTGCAAACAGGGCCTGTTGGAGGGGGGGGGGGGGTGGTGTATTGGTGGACAGGCTTGAAGTGCTGATTTACAGCGCTGTGCTTGAAACTAGCACAAGACAATCCTATTCTAATTGTGGGTTGTTTGAGGGAAGCCAATTGAGTGTTAGAACCCCTGCTAGTGTTTTTAGGTTGGGCTTTGTGTCCCTTTTCCTAAAATTGGCTTCACTTCCTGTCACACAGCTGAACAGGAAGTGAGGTTAAAACCCTACCAATGGTCTTTTCTTTGGGACACAGGTCAATCTAACTAGTGTCACCATTAAGCAAATTGCACTGCAGTGTACACCCCAAATGATTAGTTATTTTGGGGTTTAGTAAAGGCAAAGCCGCTCTGCAGTAGAAGCGTAGGCAATGAAAATCAGAAGGGAAGCACTGATGGTTTTTACTTCCAATCCCGCCAAGTTTTGAGTTTTCTTCCTTGCTTGTCCACTTGTAGTGCAAAGTGGATTTGCCTTTAGTAAATGGACCCCAAAGTCCAAGATTCCTACTAATTTGGGGTGTACACAGCAAAATGCCATTTCCAAAATGGGAAACTATTTATATTGATCTGTGTGTCCCCAACAAAACATTACTCAGGTGTTTCCCTCACTTCCTGTTTGGCTGTGTGGCAGGAAGTGAATGAATTAAGTAGAAAGTGACAACATTTGTGAGGTGTCTTTACCCTATCAGGGGTGCAGGCATCCCCAAAACAAACAAGAAAATAGTTGATTTAACATTGGGTGGTGTTTGTGGGGGTCCCTAACACACATTCATACATATTAGCAACGCTGGATCCTGGCCTATTGGCATGGTTATATTTTCTTAAGCCTCTCAATAAAATGATCTGAAATTTGGGGTTAAACTGGAACAATAATCATCACTTTTATTTTTTGGATTTCTTTCATTTTGGATAGAGTTGGTGGGGGGGGGGGGGGGGGTTAGAAGCTCTGTCAGTTTATTTTGTATTATCCCTGTCCGTTTGGGGAGATTGGCCTTCACTTCCTGCCCCATAGCCAAACAGGAAGTGATCGAAAAACTAGGCAAATTAAGGGTCTCCTGTGCCCCCCCCCCCCCCACAGAACTTGTGTGTGTCCCCTGAAAATTCCTGGGTGGGTCATAAAAAAACAGGGTGTGGCCTTGACAGGAAGGGTGGGTCATTTTTCTATTAGGGGGGTGCCAAAATTTGGTCAGGCCTAGGGAAGCACAAAACCTAAATATCCTACTGCATATTAGGGCTTATTTAGACAGGATCCAATTTACAGCATGTTTTTAGATTGTGGGAGGAAACCCACACAGGGAGAACATGCAAACTCCAGGCAGATAGTGTCACGGGCGGGATTCGAACCAGCAACCCTTTTGCTGCTAGGTGAACATGCTACACACTACGCTACTGTGCTGAACGAACATGATTGCAGCTGAAAGCATGAGATGTTTTTTTTTTTAAACCAATTCCATGCTTTCCAGCCTGGAGGACAGATGTGGGGTCTAATTGACCCCGCCTTTCTCTATAAAGAGGACCTGTCACACACTAGTCCTATTACAAGGGATGTTTACATTCCTTGTAATAGGAAGAAAAGTGAAAAATAATACAAACAAAGGGACAAACAAGTGCAAAAATTAAAATATTAAGTAAAAAAATAAAATAACAAAGGAATTTAAATGCTCCTGTCCCTAGTAGCTCGCACTCAGAAGCGAACACGCATGCAAGTCCCACCCACATATGTAAACATCCTTCAAACCCCACATGTGAGGTATCATAGCGTGCGTTAGAGCGAGAGCAATAATGTTAGCACTAGACCTCCTCTGTAACTCAAAAGTGGTAACCTGAGAAAAAAAGTCAAGCGTTGCCTATGGAGATTTTTAATAACGAAGTTTAGCGCCATTCCATGAGTGTGCGCAATATGAATGCGTGACAAGTTAGGTATCTATTTACTCGGGGAACATCATCTTTTACCTTATCCCTAAAAATTGGGCTAGCTTTACTGCTTTCTTATTTTGTCATTCATGAAACAGGTTTTTTTTTTGAAAGCCAAAAAAAAAAAAAAACGTTTGAAAATTTTTGGCACAAATACTGTTGGAAATGTGTCCGAAAAAATGGCCGCCACTTTATTCCCTAGGGTGTTTGTTAATAAAATATATATAATGTTTGGGGGTCCTGAGTAAGTTTCAAGGAAGAAAATATAATTGTTACATGAAGGAGAGAAGTGCCAGAATAGGCGCGGTATGGAAGTGGTTAAAGTGCAACAATAAAAGTGAAAAATTCCTTGAAATTTCGTACCATGGGGGGGGGGAGGCAATTAGGGGCGCCATCAGGAATTATGGGGCCCCTTACACAGCTTCAGGCATGGGCCCCCTGGAGCAGAGAATAGGGGGGGGTGCCGCCTGATATTAAGAAGGGGGGGGGCTGCCGCAATTTGATAAGCGGGGGGTTCCTTTACCAAAAAATACATATAGAAAAATATATATTAAAAAGGGTGGTAGCCATCCGGGGGCCCTGGGGACCACTGGGCCCTTTAATAAAAAGAAACTTCTGGGCTCTTTAATGAAAAATAAATTACAATATCTACATATATAAAATAATAAAAAAGGGGGTTGCCTTGGGAGCTCTGGGCCCTTTAATAAAAAATAACTACCAAAAATCAAAAAAAAAAATAACATTGGGTGGGAGCTGTGGTGGCTCAACGTGAATGGCACTGCGCTGACAAGCCGTTCACCTCTGCAGCCAAGGGTTCGGATCCCGGTCTCGGCTACATGTGAATTGAGTTTGGTGGTGTCAGCCCGGCTCCCGATGGGTGTGCTATGCAAGGTACGCCTGTGCTTAGTACGCCCACCCCCCCCCCCCAAAAAAAAACACCACACTTGCACACACTTTGGCCATGAGGTCTCCTAAAATAAAGGGAGGCGAAGGACCTACAGGGCTGGCTGGGTGGGCTACACTCCTTCATAGGGGGAGTCCCTCTGTCCCATCGGGGACAGGCCCCCCTCACACCCACCATTGCCACCGGGGGCATGGAGAAGGATGGCGATTGCAAGTCCAGCTCCTCTCTCTCGACTTCACGCACAAAATACACTTTAAAAAAGAAATTAAAGTAAAAAGTAACAAACCTGGGGAAAATGTTTATAACATTTTTAGAAGCAAAAAGGTTGTCATCTGGGGCCCTCTGGGAGCTTTCAAAATTATATTATATATATATATGTTAAAAAAATAACCAAAAAATATATAATTTTTTTTTTTTTGATTTTTTTGTAAAGGTGGGGGGTTGTCATCTGGGGCCCTCTGGGAGCTTTCATAATTATATATATATATATATATGTTAAAAAAATAACCAACTAATATATTTTTTATTTTTATTTGTTTTTTTTTTAAAGGTGGGGGGTTGTCATCTGGAGCCCTGGGGATCTCCGGGCCACTGGGGACCTCCAGACCCCTAAAACAAAACATTGGCCCTTTAATAACAAAAAATTTGGGTGGTTGCCACCCGGGGCCCTGGGGACCTCCAGACTGCTAAAAAATATTAAATTCCAAAAATTGGCCCTTTAATAAAAAATCCTACAAAAACCAACTAACAAATATATATACAAAAAAAAAAAGAGGGGGGTTACCATCTGGGGCGCTGGGGGGCCTCCAGGCATCTGGGCACCTCCGGACCCCCGGGCGCCCTTACAGGTGTACAGGGCCGCCATCATGAATTTTGGGGCCCCTTACACAGCTTCAGGCATGGGCCCCCTGGAGCAGAGAACCGGGGGGGGGGGGGGTGCTGCCGCATGAAATTGAGAAGCGGGGGGGGGGGTGGTGCCACAAATTGAGGAGCGGGGGGGCCCTTTACAAAAATTTGGACAGAAATAAGAAATAAAGAAAAATATATATATAAAAGGGGGGTAGCCATCCGGGGCCCTGGGGACCTCTGTGCTCTTTATAAAATAAAAATAAAAAAGAGAGAAAATACATATATATATATATTTTTTAAATATAACATTTCGAAAAAAAAGTAAAAAAACAAGGGGGTAGCCTTCCAGGGCCCTGGGGACCTCTGGGCCCTTTCCTTAAAAAAAATAAAACAAATATATTAAAAAATTATATATATTTTTTTAAATATATATCTTTTATTTAAAAAAAAGGGCTTGCCATCTGGGGCCCTTAGTGGCCTCCGGGCCCCTGGGGACCTTCGGAAGCCCTTAAAAAAAATAAAAAATAAAAAATATTTTTTTTTGTTTTAGGGTGGTTCCCATCCGGGCCCCTGGGGGCCCCTGGGGACCCCCGGGCGGTGTAATGCCTGTACCCCCCTAATGGCGGCCCTGCAGGTGTACTGCCTGTACCCCCCTGATGGCGGCCCTGGGTGTAATGTCAGCATGTGAAAAATGACATTCTGAAGGAAAAAAGCCATTTAAAACTGACTCGCGGCTATAATGAATTGTCAGCTCCTGGAAATTGCAGGAGAATTCATTCATTAAAAACACCAAAAAAAAAGCGTGGGGGTCCCCCCAAATTCAATAACCAGACCCTTTAGGTCTGGTATGGATATTAAGGGGAACCCCGCCATTAATTTTTAAAAAAAATGACGTGGGGTTCCCCCCAAATATCCATAACCAGACCCTTCGGGTCTGGTGTGGAATTTAAGGGGAACTCCACCCCAAATTTTTAAAAAAATGGCGTGGAGTCCCCCCTAAAATCCACACCAGACCCCTTATCCGAGCACGTTGACCTGGCCGGCCGCAGAAAAGAGGGGGGGACAGAGCGCGGCCCCCCCCCTCTCCTGAACCGCACCAGGCCACATGCCCTCAACATTGGGAGGGTGTTTTGGGGTGCCCCCCAAAACACCTTGTCCCCATGTTGATGAGGACAAGGGTCTCTTCCCCACAACCCTTGCCCGGTGGTTGTGGGGGTCTGCGGGCAGGAGGCTTATCGAAATCTGGAAGACCCCTTTAACAAAGGGGCCCCCCAGATCCCGGCCCCCCCCCTGTGTGAAATGGTAATGGGGTACCTTGTACCTCTACCATTTCACGTGTAAAAAAAATGTAAAGGGTTAAAAAAGACAAGAGCCGGTTTTTGACAAGTCCTTTATTATCTTCTTTCTTCTTTTCTTCGGGTTTCTTCTTCCTCCTCCTTCTTCTTCCTCTGCTTCTGTCTTGGGTCTTCTATTCCCGCATCTTGCCCGGCGTGTTCTTCCATCTTCTTCCGCTGTCCTTCTCGTCCGCATCTTCTTCTCCTTCTTCTTCTTCGCCGGAGCGGCCGCTTCCAATTGAAATCCCCGCTGTCTGCCGGACCACGCCCCCCCCTCTGACGCCTCGGGCAAGCTCTTAGGAGTGTGGTGCCTGTGCGTCAGAGAGGACGTGGTCACATGTCAGAGGGCGGCCAATTCAATTTGAAGCTTGTGCGCGGCTTTTTCTTTGCCAGAGTCGCCGCTTCCAATTGAATTGCCCGCTTTCTGGAACATGTGACCACGCCCCCCTCTGACGCACTGGCACCACACGGGGACTTTCCTAAGAGCTCGCCCGTGGCGTCAGAGGGGGGGCGTGGTCCGGCAGACAGCGGGGATTTCAATTGGAAGCGGCGCCTCCGGCGAAGAAGAAGAAGGAGAAGAAGATGCGGACGAGAAGGACAGCGGAAAAAGATGGAAGAACACGCCGGGCAAGATGCGGGAATAGAAGACCCAAGACAGAAGCAGAGGAAGAAGAAGGAGGAGGAAGAAGAAACCCGAAGAAAAGAAGAAAGAAGATAATAAAGGACTTGTCAAAAACCGGCTCTTGTCTTTTTTAACCCTTTAAATTTTTTTTCTCGTGAAATGGTAGAGGTACAAGGTACCCCATTACCATTTCACACAGGGGGGGGGCCGGGATCTGGGGGGCCCCTTTGTTAAAGGGGTCTTCCAGATTTCGATAAGCCTCCTGCCCGCAGACCCCCACAACCACCGGGCAAGGGTTGTGGGGAAGAGACCCTTGTCCTCATCAACATGGGGACAAGGTGTTTTGGGGGGCACCCCAAAACACCCTCCCAATGTTGAGGGCATGTGGCCTGGTGCGGTTCAGGAGAGGGGGGGGGCCGCGCTCTGTCCCCCCCTCTTTTCTGCGGCCGGCCAGGTCAACGTGCTCGGATAAGGGGTCTGGTGTGGATTTTAGGGGGGACTCCACGCCATTTTTTTTTTAATTTGGAGTGGAGTTCCCCTTAAATTCCACACCAGACCCGAAGGGTCTGGTTATGGATATTTGGGGGGAACCCCACGTCATTTTTTTTTTAAATTGACGGCGGGGTTCCCCTTAATATCCATACCAGACCTAAAGGGTCTGGTTATTGAATTTGGGGGGACCCCCACGCTTTATTTTTTCGTTTTTTTAATGAATGAATTCTCCTGCAATTGCCGGGAGCCGACAATTCATTATTGCCGCGAGTCAGTTTTAAATGGCTTTTTTTTTTTTTTTTTTTCAGAATGTCATTTTGTGCAAAGACATATTTCTAACCACTGGAAAAGTGCGTTTTTTTTTCACCTGCTGACATTCCCCCCCCCCCCCCCCCATGGTACGATTTTTAAAATAATTATTCAAATGACGTGGGGGTCCCCCCAAATTCAGGTCCCCTTCAGGTCTGATATGGATATTAAGGGGAACCCCGCCATCAATTTTTAAAAAAAATGACGTGGGGTTCCCCCCAAATATCCATAACCAGACCCTTTAGGTCTGGTGTGGAATTTAAGGGGAACTCCACTCCTAATTAAAAAAAAAATGGCGTGGAGTCCCCCCTAAAATCCACACCAGACCCCTTATCCGAGCACGTTGACCTGGCCGGCCGCAGAAAAGAGGGGGGGACAGAGCGCGGCCCCCCCCCTCTCCTGAACCGCACCAGGCCACATGCCCTCAACATTGGGAGGGTGTTTTGGGGTGCCCCCCAAAACACCTTGTCCCCATGTTGATGAGGACAAGGGTCTCTTCCCCACAACCCTTGCCCGGTGGTTGTGGGGGTCTGCGGGCAGGAGGCTTATCGAAATCTGGAAGACCCCTTTAACAAAGGGGCCCCCCAGATCCCGGCCCCCCCCCCTGTGTGAAATGGTAATGGGGTACCATTTTTTTTTTTAAATTGACGGCGGGGTTCCCCTTAATATCCATACCAGACCTAAAGGGTCTGGTTATTGAATTTGGGGGGACCCCCACGCTTTATTTTTTCGTTATTTTAATGAATGAATTCTCCTGCAATTGCCGGGAGCCGACAATTCATTATTGCCGCGAGTCAGTTTTAAATGGCTTTTTTTTTTTTTTTTTCAGAATGTCATTTTGTGCAAAGACATATTTCTAACCACGGGAAAAGTGCACTTTATTCACCTGCTGACATTTCCCCCCCCCCCCATGGTACGAATTATAAAAAAATTATTCAAATGACGTGGGGGTCCCCCCAAATTCAATAACCAGACCCTTCAGGTCTGATATGGATATTAAGGGGAACCCCGCCATCAATTTTTAAAAAAATCCACACCAGACCCCTTATCCGAGCACGTTGACCTGGCCGGCCGCAGAAAAGAGGGGGGGACAGAGCGCGGCCCCCCCCCTCTCCTGAACCGCACCAGGCCACATGCCCTCAACATTGGGAGGGTGTTTTGGGGTGCCCCCCAAAACACCTTGTCCCCATGTTGATGAGGACAAGGGTCTCTTCCCCACAACCCTTGCCCGGTGGTTGTGGGGGTCTGCGGGCAGGAGGCTTATCGAAATCTGGAAGACCCCTTTAACAAACGGGCCCCCCAGATCCCGGCCCCCCCCCTGTGTGAAATGGTAATGGGGTACCTTGTACCTCTACCATTTCACGAGTAAAAAAAAATGTAAAGGGTTAAAAAAGACAAGAGCCGGTTTTGGACAAGTCCTTTATTATCTTCTTTCTTCTTTTCTTCGGGTTTCTTCCTCCTCCATCTTCTTCTTCCTCTGCTTCTGTCTTGGGTCTTCTATTCCCGCATCTTGCCCGGCGTGTTCTTCCATCTTCTTCCGCTGTCCTTCTCGTCCGCATCTTCTCCTTCTTCTTCTTCGCCGGAGCGGCCGCTTCCAATTGAAATCCCCGCTGTCTGCCGGACCACGCCCCCCCCCCTCTGACGCCACGGACAAGCTCTTAGGAAAGTCCCCGTGTGGTGCCAGTGCGTCAGAGGGGGGCGTGGTCACATGTTCCAGAAAGCGGGCAATTCAATTGGAAGCGGCGACTCTGGCAAAGAAAAAGCCGCGCACGAGCTTCAAATTGAATTGGCCGCCCTCTGACATGTGACCACGCCCCCCTCTGACGCACAGGCACCACACGGGGACTTTCCTAAGAGCTTGCCCGAGGCGTCAGAGGGGGGGCGTGGTCCGGCAGACAGCGGGGATTTCAATTGGAAGCGGCGCCTCCGGCGAAGAAGAACAAGAAGGAGAAGATGCGGACGAGAAGGACAGCGGGAGGAACAGAAGATGGAAGAACACGCCGGGCAAGATGCGGGAATAGAAGACCCAAGACAGAAGCAGAGGAAGAAGGAGGAGGAGGAAGAAGAAACCCGAAGGAAAGAAGAAAGAAGATAATAAAGGACTTGTCCAAAACCGGCTCTTGTCTTTTTTAACCCTTTACATTTTTTTTACTCGTGAAATGGTAGAGGTACAAGGTACCCCATTACCATTTCACACAGGGGGGGGGGCGGGATCTGGGGGGCCCCTTTGTTAAAGGGGTCTTCCAGATTTCGATAAGCCTCCTGCCCGCAGACCCCCACAACCACCGGGCAAGGGTTGTGGGGAAGAGACCCTTGTCCTCATCAACATGGGGACAAGGTGTTTTGGGGGGCACCCCAAAACACCCTCCCAATGTTGAGGGCATGTGGCCTGGTGCGGTTCAGGAGAGGGGGGGGGCCGCGCTCTGTCCCCCCCTCTTTTCTGCGGCCGGCCAGGTCAACGTGCTCGGATAAGGGGTCTGGTGTGGATTTTAGGGGGGACTCCACGCCATTTTTTTAAAAATTTGGAGTGGAGTTCCCCTTAAATTCCACACCAGACCCGAAGGGTCTGGTTATGGATATTTGGGGGGAACCCCACGTCATTTTTTTTTTAAAATTGACGGCGGGGTTCCCCTTAATATCCATACCAGACCTAAAGGGTCTGGTTATTGAATTTGGGGGGACCCCCACACTTTTTTTTTCCTTTTTTTAATGAACGAATTCTCCTGCAATTGCCGGGAGCCGACAATTCATTATAGCCGCGAGTCAGTTTTAAATGGCTTTTTTCCTTTGAAAAATGACATTTTGTGCAGAGACATTTCTAACCACGGGAAACATGCGCTTTTTCACATGCTGACATTAGAGCCCCCCATGGTACGAAATTTAAAGGAAAATTACACTTTTATTATTGCACTTTTAGCATTATTAAAATCACTGCTCCCGAAAAAACGGCCGTTTTAAAAAATAAAAAAAGCATTGGTACATGTCCCCTGGGGCAGGACTGAGGTCCCCAAACACTTTTTAGGACAAAACTTGCAGATTAGCCTTTAAAATTCACTATTAAGATTTCCCCCCATAGACTTATACAGGGAGTTCGGCGGCGGCTTTACTTATCAATCACATCGCGCTGCTGCTGCCGCCGGTTCATGCGCCTAATTAGGGCTTCATCCAGCGCACTAATTAAGGCATGTACCGGCGCAGCGCAGATTCATTAGTAAATCAGCCCCATTGTATCTCTTCTCCGATCTCAGTACAGATGTCATGTATCCTGTCACCGCCAGGTGTCAGTGTTGCACCTTTCTTTGGAATAGAGTGGGATCCGTTTTTTTTATTATTCCTTTTTATTGAATATTGTCAGTGAGTAAATCTCCAGAGGATCATTTCCAGGCCCCTCCTTGGTAAAAACAACTTACAGGACTTGCATAACATAACAATAGTTCATGCGAATTATTTGTATACCGCAAATATGGTAAATAGAGCAAAATTTACTGCTGGTTGCTGGTGCTCAAAATTTTTTGGGGGGCGCAAACGAAAATATAAAATAAAATAAAAATTGCAGCCTCACTGTGCCCATAAAATGCAGCCACTGTACCATCAATTGTCACCACTGTGCCATGCCATCAAATGCAGTCACTGTGCCATGCCATCAAACGCAGCCACTGTGCCATGCCATCAAACGCAGCCGCTGCCACTGTGCCATCAATTCGCACCACTGTGCCATGCCATCAAACGCAGCCACTGTGCCATCAATTCGCACCACTGTGCCATACCATCAAACGCAGCCACTGTGCCATCAATTCGCACCACTGTGCCATACCATCAAACGCAGCCACTGTGCAATCATTTCGCACCACTGTGCCATGCCATTAAAACTCAGCCATTGTTCCCATCAATTGTTGCCACTGTGCCAATTGTCACCACCATGTCCTTTAATTGTCGCCACTGTGCCCATTGTCCCCACTGTGCCAATTGTCCCCACTGTGCCCATTGTCCCAACTGTGCCCATTGTCGCCGCTGTGCCCTGTACAATGTCCCGCCCGGCACGGCACTTACCTTTCTGGAAGTCAGCCATCCTTCCACATTCCTCAATGTCTTCTCCCGCCCTCGATGACGCTTCAGCCAATCAGGTAACCGATAACCAGAACCGGTGAACCTGATTGGCTGAGACGCCTGTCCGTCTTATCCAAGGAATGCACCCCTCATACGTCCCCTGGATAAGCATTCGGAAGGCTGAGGGCTGTACTCGGAAAGCCACTGGCTCTGATAGGCACAACCGCACAGCCAACCAGCTGCCGTTATTCAGGTGGCCGGCGCTCTGAATAGACCAGTGACCGGCAACAATAACAGATTAATGCAATGCATGAATCTATGTTATTGTACTCAGTGGCGGTGTGAGAGCCAGAGGGGGCAGGGCTCCGGCGCCCTCTATAGATGCACCGTCACTGCCCAGTTGGATGGATTGGTCCTTGTAACGGTCACCACCATTTACGACCTTCCATCAACCCAAGACAGCTTATCCGACACACCGACAAAGCAGCAGACACGATCCATATCAATCCCCCAGAAAATGAGACTCACAGTTCTAACCTCTGGTTTCAAATGAATGAAAAACTCTTTAATGGTTAGCTTTCTTATGTACAGTACAAGGTACGTTTCAGTAATCACAGGAACAATTAAACTCTCCACCCCCTACTTCACACCATGGGGGGGCTTCAATCACATTGTTTTAGATAATGACATCCAGTTGAGCTAATCATTAATCATCCCCCCAGACATCCCGTCTTCGCAAGTCACATTATTTTACTAAACATAATTGACATGCGAATTCCCTAACCCTGAAAGGAGACATCTGACCTTTAGACTGCTAACTCACAACACATATCTATCATCAATAGACTTTTCACAGTGTTGGCATCACGCAATTAGTTCCCCTCAATCCACATCTTAGACAGACTTTCTGTCTCCGACAAAAAGGTATTCACACCTGATCATCAATGGGCTTTAAACAGTGTTATCACACAATGGAAAGGTCTTAGGAGCAGACCTGAATTAACACCTCTACAGCCTTACACAATGGACAATGGAATATCTTAGAGTCCATTGACCTGGTTTGGGTCAACATTAACCAACACCTGTAATATCTCAAGACATCCTGCAATATGAACTATCAGTAATGTCCCATCTCATGTAATTTATAATTAATATTTCCCAGTCACCATATGGCCCTATTGGACATAAGGTGACCCTAGACATAAGAGCCATTGGTGACGCCGGCACAGGAGCACCCCGCATCCCTCAAAAGTCTCTGGGTGTTACGGGCCATTCTGTTACAGTCCTCTTTATGGAGATAGTGGTGGTGTTTTCAGCCCCAATGTCTCCCCTCCCCCTATGTGATAGTATTGGTCAGGTGACAGGTCCTCTTTATGGGGATATTGGTGGAGTCCTGCTAATTAGGATGCAGTGGAGAGGTGCTATTCGGGATGTATATGAGCGATGCTTTTGTACATACGGTGAATCGGTGCTATTTATTAGTGATAGGAAGGAGCGGTGTGCTATATATTGAGTATAAATCAGAATAAAGTTGGGGGAGGAGGCAGACATTGTGTGTGAAGTTTATGGGCATCTATCTATCTATCTATCTGTCTGTCTGTCTGTCTGTCTGTCTGTCTGTCTATCTATCTATCTATCTATCTATTTATCTTTTCCCCTTCCTTCTGAAAAATCCAGTAGTTATCTGGTACTTATTTAGAATTCATATCATATCTGTGTCTCTGGAGATTTGTTGTATTATGAGATCCATGTACTTGCCATTAGTGATGGACGAACATCCAACGGGACGGTTCGCGAACGATCGCAAATGTCCGCGAACCACAAGTTTGTGGCGGGCCCCATTGACTTTAATGGCAGACAAATGTTACAGTTTTTCTCTATTGGTTTGGCTCATTTCTTGAAACAGAAATGACATTCTCAAAACAACATGGACAAATGTCCAAACCACTTGGCAATTGTTCACAACTGAATGGCATTTCTCATTCATTTCATCAAATTGCAAATGTCTCAGTACATGTCTCAATGTCTCAGTACATTTTTCAAATGATTTAGTACAAGTAACCTACATTTAGCACAATTTCCAATTGAATAGATCATGTTGATCCAAACTGATTGTCATTTCTCAGTCTAAATGGTCGTTCTCTCCAAAACGTGTCAGCGTCATTTCATTGTTTGAGAGGTTCTCGCTGGTTTTCAGCGAGAACCTCGGCCGTGTGTACAGTCTCGGCGAGCTTACCGTCGGGAAGCCCGTCGAGCAGAAATAGAGAGCACGCTCTCTATTTCCTCGACGGCCCGCCTGGATGAATTGCTGGTTGCCATTCCCGACGGGCGGGTCGCCGATTTCGACGGCCGGCAGAGAGCCTCGACGGGCGGAACGATGTGTTCTGCCCGTCGAGGATCTCTGCCGTGTGTACACGGCCTAAGTCATCACATGCACAATAGTCTGTTCAATTGTCAAAATATTCAGGAACACAATACCATGAATACCATATATGAATCTCTTGGAACATTTGATAAAATCATTACAGCAATTGACAGTCAGGTAAAACTAGAACTTGAACGAAGGAGGAGTTGGTCTCAGATGACCAAACAAACAGTATGTTTAGTTACCCGACAGGTACTGTCCATTACTGCATTGTGAATGCTGCCAAACATGTATATATAGAGATTGACTATGCAGGACCAGTACAATGTCTGAACATGGAGGCACCTGGCCAAGTAGATGAACACGGGCAACTGCCTGCCCGAGGAAGAGGAAGAGGAGGAGGAGTAAGGGTGCGTGATGGTGGAATAGGGGGAAGAAGCTGAGGAGCACGAAGACACCATGCTGTCCCTAATGAAATTTGGGCAACAATTATAGACCATGTCATCAACCATGCCCTCACAATCAATGATGGAATTATATAATGTATAGGACAGGACACTGTGCATAGAGCAACAAATATGTTTATTTATTCATTTGCGTATTCATTTAGTGTGTGTGATAGGCCTACAGTATTACAGTATCTTACTTCAGTGGGATGTTACGTATGATACTAACCATGACAAGAAAAATATTGTAGAAAATAAACTATGGAATAGTATGGAATAGTTTATTTTCTACAATATTGATAATACAGTTTACAGTAGTATTCCAGTATTACAGTAAAAACTGCAGCTTACTGTATGATGCAATTATCATTATAATCCTTATTTTGAAGAATATAATCTACAATACAGTAAGAAAAGGGGTCAAAGAGCTGCAATTACAGTAGTGCCTCCCATGGAAATCTATCTAATAATGTTACTGTAACATTTCAGTAATTTCATAATTTTTCCCCTCCCCTTTCTGTCAAATACCCCCTGTAGTACCTCTGCATAGGGTACATGTACCCCAGGTTTGAATCCACTGGAATACTGGCCAGTAGTATATTGACCTTGTGCAGAACATAGAACATTCCTATGTAGCTGTCTGTAACTGTATTGTATGGCGATGAGGCTGGCTTCAACCTGGCCAAGGGCCAAAAACGTGGCCTTAATTTTATTGACCACTGGGCCATGGTGGATGTCCCAGGCCAGCGAGGGGGCAATATAACTATGTGTGCTGCCATTTCTGAGAATGGTGTGGCCACTCACATGCCCAGTCTTGGCCCATACAAAACACAGAAGCTCCTCATCTTCTTGGACCACTTTCATTTGGATTTGATCCCAGAAAATGAGAGGTCTCATAGGGCCTCACCTACCACAATATATAATTGTATGGGACAATGTGAATTTCCACCGTGGCCCGCTTATCAGGGCCTGGTTCACTGCTCATCCAAGGATGGATATTGTGTTCCTACCACCTTACTCTCCTTTCCTCAATCCTATTGAGGAGCTTTTCTGCGCTTGGAGGTGGAGAGTGTATGAACATCAGGCTCAAGATCAGAGGTCCCTGTTCCATGCAATAGACGCTGCCTGTGAGAATATTACAGGAGATCAGTGTAGGCGATGGTTGCGACATCTCCCTTGTTTCTTCCCTCAATGCATCGCAAGGGAGGATATACGCTGCAATGTTGATGGGAATCTGTGGCCAGACAGTCAGCAGCGTGTGGATGGGCAGGAGGGTGAGGACAGTACCCAGGAGAGGGAGGGTGAGGACAGCGACCAGTGAAGAGATGTTAGGGCTCTTTCACACGGGTGGCCTGTTCAGGTCCACCTGCCAGTTTTTTAGGCGGACCTGAATGGGCACTTTGTGCTCCTCTATGGAGCTGCGGATGTCAGGGGTGACATGCCCACTGACATCCGACCCACTCCGGTCCGCCAAAGTGTGACGGAGGAAAAACCTACTTTTCCATCCGTCTGGCGGATTGGATTGGGTGAACACGGACAGACGGTCCGTGTTCATCCGATCCCCCCATAGGAGAGAGCGGATAGCTGGCAGGGCAGTCCCTGTACAGTGTGCGAGGACCTCCCTGTCATCCGCCGGCTTAGCGGGGATCAATGGAGCGATCCCCACTAAGCAAGTGGAGGTTCACGGGGCGGATCATTACTGATCTGCCCCGTGTGAAAGGGGCCTTACAGTAGTTGTGAAACTCGAGCTTTATTTACAGCATTGGGCCAGATTCAGGAAAGGTTACGCTGGCGGATCGAGTGATCCGCCAGCCTAACTGTGGCTTTGAGCCGGCGTTTCTGTTTTCTGTAACCAGAAAACAAGAAACGCCAGGTTGAAGTTCCGATGCGAGCAGCGTAACTGAGTTTCGCCATCGCATCGTTACTTCAACTTAAAAATGGCGCCGGGGGCGTTCCCGCCGATTTACGCTCAAAAAATATGTTAATGAGCGGAAATCGGCAATTCACGATCGAAATCCGGCGCGACGCAATGACGATACGACGTTTCCGGACGGGATACGCGGCGCATAGATATACCTACATGGGGTTGGAGTATCCTATGTTAGGTATAGGCGTCGTCATCGCGTCGTAAAAAAAAAAAAAAACGTCGCTTGCGTAAAACGGTCATGAATGGGAATGTGACGTCATTGACGTTCATTCACAGATTTTGGAGCATGCGCATGGGGATGTTTTGACACTCGACGCATGCGCAGTACGTTGGCGGCGGGATCGCGCGTAGTTAGCATACTACACGCCCCGTACCCGCTACATTTGAATTCCGCCGGCTCATTTGTGATGCGCTGCCGCAACTTTAGGAGCAAGTGCTTCGTGAATGACAGCACTTGCTCCTAAAATTTCGGCAGCGCAACGCAAATGAGAAGCGTTACTCCAGAGCAAAG
This sequence comes from Rana kukunoris, assembly GCA_029574335.1. Taxonomy (NCBI): domain Eukaryota; kingdom Metazoa; phylum Chordata; class Amphibia; order Anura; family Ranidae; genus Rana; species Rana kukunoris. The sequence goes on along the minus strand of CM056050.1, from coordinate 13,157,800 downwards.
ATGCTCTGGACTACGTGAATCTGGCCCATTGTAGGCTAAATTTACAATAATTGTCCTTGTTTTTTGTTTGTGTGTTTATATTTCCATATATTATGCTGTGTACGTTTTCTTTTTAGTCTCATGTATGGAAGTTACTTTGTGTGTGAATGATAATGGTTACAATACTGTAAAGTAATTTTTCCTTGGCAGTATGAGTGCAATGTGTGATGTCAAACCTTGGAGGCTACTCTTACCCTAAAATCTTTTCTAATTTTTCAGTTTTATACACAATTGTATTCAGTTAGCTAGACAAAAACTGTACAGTAACTGTTGTCAATGAAGGACTGGGCTAAGACTGAAAGGTGGACATGAGGGATATTTCAATGGTCCTCTGCCATAGAGATAAAACATCTAAACATTTTTACTTGCAGTGCTTACACAATGCCAAAGGGATGAAGCATTTTGGGGGCACTGACTATTTGAATGAAAAATAAATTTAGTTTTGACACAGAGTGAACTGTTTTGGGAAGGATATGAGATTTTGAAGGTAAACCATGGTGTTGTGCCGAACCATCCAGGTTATTTTGGCAAAAGCACCAAGAGAGCTGAGAATGTCTGTCTGGTCTGTTTCAAGAAATGAGCCAAAGCAATTGAGAAGAATCTTTGCTATTTTGGAGGCACTGACTCTTTATATGGGAAAGGAATATGGTTTTGAAGCAAGAGTGAACAGTTTTGGGAAAGATATGAGCTTTTGCAAGTGAGTTATAGTGTTGTGCTAAACTGTAAGACTGTTTTGCCAAATGATCTTAGAGTTTTGAGAATGTCATTTCGGTTTCAAGAAATTAGCCAAAACAATAGAGAAAAACTGTAAAAACCTTCAGGTCATATTTGCAGCCCCAAAATACTTACTACCTGTGCACAAATAGTCCCACAACATGGACACTGACCTACCAGAAGTATCAAGTGAAAAACCGGATACATAATATCGGATACATTACAGGCCCCAAAAATTAGCCAACAGGCGTTCATCTGACAGCAAACAACTTTGTATTCTGTGGCTGGAGGTACATTAAGCCATTTACCGGATACAGAAGTAAGTGTCGGCCAATTACAGGCCCTAAAAATTAGCCCACAGGCATTCACCTGACAGCAAACAACCTTGTATTCTGTGACTGGTGGTACATTAGGCATTCACCGGATACAGAAGTAAGTGTCAACCATTATAGGCTCAAAAAAATTGGCCCACGGCCACAGGCGTTCACCTGACAGCAAACAAATTTACATGGGTGCCACGGGTTACATGCTTGACGGCCGTCAGAAGGTTCACCCAGTGGGCAGTGAAAGTTATATACCTTCCCTGCCCGTATTTGCTAGACCACGTGTCTGTGGTGAGATGTATCTTGGCACCGACACTGTGTGCCAGAGATACATTCACTTGCCGCTGAACATGGCCATATAGCTCTGGGATGCCCTTCTGTGAAAAAAAATTCCTTTCTGGGACCTTCCATTGTGGTGTTCCAATGGCTACACATTTTCGAAAGGCCTTCGACTCCACCAGTTTATATGTCAGTAGTTGGTGGGCTATCAGTTCTGACAAGCCAGAGGTCAACCGTTGGGCAAGAGAGTTATCCGGCGTCATGTTTTTTTTTTGCGATTGAACATTTGGGCCACGGAAGCCTGTCTTTTTGCAGAAAAACGTGAGGAAGGCATGATGGAAGGTGGAGTGGAGGACAATTGTGAGCATAGAGGGGAAGGAGAAGGAGAAGAGGCTGGATGATGAGAGCCTGGAGTGTGGCTTTGTGGGTTCTGATGGCGTTGCTCTCACTGGGCTCGGTGATGGGAGGCCAGGTGCCTTCTTAAGGCGGTCATCCCTAGGTGAGTGTTGGGCTTACCGCGACTTATGCATTGACTGCAAAGGCTGCAGATGGCAACACCATTGTCTGCAGCGGACACGTTAAAAAAAGCCCACACTGTGGAGCCATGGGTCCTGGGAGTGCCAGATGTGACCGTACATGGTTGATGGCTCACTCCTGATACATTAGGAGTCTGGTTTGTCCCTCCTGTGCAATGTAAGTTCGGCCTGCTTCTCCTCCCTATCTGCTGGTCCATCTCTCTCTCTGAACTCCCCTCCTCTACCTCTCTTGTGGGCACCCATGTGACGTCTGTAGACACGCCATCATCGACGTCACCTTACCCATCACTAACAATAGAGATTTCGGAGTAGGCAGCAACCAACCTACTTGGGCTGTTTTGAGTACTGTCGTCAGACTGCTGAGTGCCGGCTGTTGCTACCTCCTCTTCCTGATCCAATGCCAAGAATGGCTGCGCATCCGAAATGTCTTCTGATGGATCGGAAAATAATTCCTGTGACTCAAGTGGAGGGTATATGGTGGTTGTGGTGGTGGCGAGCCACTCAACCAAGTCTGGTGCGTCCTTTGACCTAATCCAATGAACATTGTGCCACTTCCCACTTTGGCTCCTGCCTGGTGCTCCTGCCCTACCCCTACCACCAGTGCTTGAAAGGACTTTTGTGGCCTTGTTAGGTAGCGATTTGTGTCGCTAAACTCTGTCCCTGCTCCAAACAGCACCCTGTCCCTACACTGACAAAAAGTATATGAATGTATTAGAAACCTATGTACTAGAGCAAGTAGCACACCTATACCGGTGCTTGAAAGGACTTTTGTGGACCTTTTAGATAGCTATATGAATACAGACTGTCCCTGTTCCAAACAGCACCCTGTCTCTACACTGACAAAAAGCAGAATGGCCGCCAGATCAGGTCTATTTATAAGGTAGGGGGTATGTCCGTGTGCTGAAATGTCTCTGTGACAGAACCCACTGTCACTGTGTGTTTTGGAAGGGACTGTGCCCGTGCCTCCTACCGACAGACTAAGGGCCAGAAAAGATACTGGAGACCTGGGACATGCAGGCATTGAGATAAAGTAAGATAATGTAATGCTACCGCCCCCCCCCCCCTCCCCTTGGTGCTGTGCCTAATTGTGTTGATTCATGTCACATAGACAATGGAGCATGGACTGGAGACATCTCTCCGCATGGGGGTGTGTACTGAGAGGCTGCCTACTTACCATAATCTCATTAGGTACCTGTAGCCTGTTTCAATGTCCAAATGTTCAGTTCCCGTTGGTTGTTCTTTGTCCCCCTCCCCTCTATGACAAAGATAAGTGGAGTGTCCCTAACTGTGTGTAAAAGTTTACGTCTTGGAATTTAATAAACTGTTAAAGCTCTACATGTTTAACCCTCAACACCTGTGTGGATTGTCTTGTGATTGAGGGGTTAAGGGCTGGTTATGGCGAATATGCAGGCTGCGGGTGCGTTTGGAGGACAGGAGACACAGGTCTGGCGGATGTGCCCACCTGGGGTATCTGAGATCCGTCACAGTCTCAATTAGTGGTCCTGCACCTCCTGATGGATGTGTCATAGGTCAAAGTTCTTACTCATGTAACATTGCGGACTGTCTCGCGAACATCGCCAGATGTACGACGGTTTGGCGGACCGCGACCGACCAAAGTTTGCGGCGAAACGACTGCCTGGCGAATCGATGGCCTGGCCATCTATAATCAATGCATTTTTATAGCACTTTTTGCTGTGAAAATGACAATGGTTCCAAAAATGTATACAAATTGTCATATGTATCCGCCATAATGTCGCAGTCACGAAAAAAAATTGCTGATTTTGTAAACACTATAAATTTTGCGTAAACCAATCGATAAATGCTTATTGCGATTTCTTTTACCAAAAATAGGTAGAAGAATACGTATCGGCCTAAACTGAGGGAAAACATTTTTTTTTAATATATTTTTGGGGTACATTTATTATAGCAAAACGTTAAAAATATAATTTTTTTTCAAAATTTACGCTCTATTTTTCTTTATAGTGCAAAAAATAAAAACTGCAGAGGTGATCAAATACCACCAATAGAAAGCTCTATTTGTGTGAAAAAAAGGACGCCAATTTTGTTTGGGAGCCACGTCACACGACCGCGCAATTGTCAGTTAAAGCGACGCAGTGCCGAATCGCAAAAAGGGGCCAGGTCCTTAACCTGCATAATGGTCCGGGGCTTAAGTGGTTAAATGGAAGATTCCTGCACTTCAAAGGTTGCAATCAAACCTATTTGGGTGATGGGTCATCCAAAATTCCTTCAGATCCACAAGAGAGAAATTTCCACTTCAACCTCACAGTGGTTATGTTTGTTTTGCCACCAATGGAGAAGTGACTTGATTCCCCCAAAGACTGTTTTAGTAATCAAGACCCCAGTGTCAGCCCACAAGGTACATGACAGCATACCGCACTCACAAAACCTGTACAGAGGAGACCTCTAATACGGGACTTGCTGCCATCTACTGCCCAGAGCGGAGTATATAATGTCTATAATTTCCTTCTAAAATTACATGTCCCAATATAATGGATCTACAGCCAACTTATATACAGAAAACTGAACCACCAGCAGCCTACAAAGACTACAGGAGTCCACCTCCAGCAGCTCACAGTTGGCCATAAGTGAGTATAAAGAGCCCACTCACCAGGGCCAATCCTAGGGTCACAGGCGCCTGGGTGCAGAAATATTGCTGGTGCCCCCTCATGGGTGTGGTCATTTTACTAACTCCTCCCCATTACACATGTTTCTATGGCAATGACTCAACCACAGAGATGCTCCCCCACGAAGTCTTCATTACCCTCTGATTCTTTCATGATCTCTTAACAATAAACAAAATACAGGAAGAGAAGTAGAGTATTTTATTGGGACCTGGAGGGGGGACTCTGTGATGGACACAGAGAGGGCTTCTGTTAGAGAGTCTGTTAGAAAGAGCCCCAGACATACTACAGACATCATACAGGAGATGGTCAGAGACTGTAGACATAGTACAGGAGATGGTCAGAAACTGCAGACTTCGCACAGGAGACAATCAGAGACTGCAGACATAATACAGGAGATGATCAGAGACTGCAGAAATAGTAAAGTAAAATGGTCATAGACTACAAACATAGTAGAGGAGATGGTCAGAGACACATGAGTTCTGGACGTACACACACCTATGCTCAGTTCAGGACTGACACAAACAAGGAGAGAAGGAGGGAGGGGAGAACTCTGCCCCTTTGGTGCCCCAACCTCTGCAGGCGCCTGGGTGCACTGCCACTCACATAACACCAGTGGCGTAACCAGAGTCATGGGCGCCCGGGGCAGATTTTTTTTTCCCGCCCCCCTTATATAAACATGATATCAGGGCTGCAGTGTGGAGCTCCCTATTAAGCTATGGACCAGGCCGGGCCAACACTCTACTCCAACGGAGTCCCAGCCTCAGCCTGTGGCAGAGGCAGGGTGTGCGCTGGGCAAGACTTGGGACAGGCAGCCTGTCCCAGGTCTTCCCCAGCACACACCCTGCCTCTGCTAAACCATTCTCTCCCTGCATCACATCCCAGCGACACTTACTTGCTTGGCTAAGCGGGAGTCCCTGCAGGCGCCGCCGGACTGCAGAGCGTGTCGCCATCTTGGAGCCTCCGCAGCGCGTGCCGGTGTTATGCCAAACAGGGCATCCCCTGTATCCTTCCAGGCGTGCCCGTGCCGGCCGCTGGGAGGTACCGGCGGGGGGCTGTGCGCTCAGTGGAGGAGCCGCTCACTATACTATCTGCAGAGCTGCCGGTCGCTGGCGCCCCCCTCCGCTCAGCGCCCGGGGCAGGCGCACCCCCTGCCCCCCTGGTTGTTACGCCACTGCATAACACCAACCTACCACCATCTGCTGCCCAGAGAATAGTATATGTTGTCCACACCCTTTACAACAGCCTTCTGCCACCAGCTGACTGCAGGAGAGAAAGCAGCATCCACACACTTCCAACACTAGGTCCCGGATTCACAGACATCGGCGCCTATATATGCCGCCGTAGCGTATGTCTTTTACGCTACGCCGGAACAGCGCGGAGAGGGAAGCATGGAATTCACAAAGCAAATGCTCCCAACTCTGCGCCGGCGTAACGTAAATTCGTCGGTGCAAGCCGACGTAAGTCAAAGTAGGTAGAAGTGGGCTCGAAGTGGGCGTGATACATTTAAATGTAGCGTGACCCCATGTAAATGATGGGCCGAGCTTCAGACAAGTACTTAAAACGAACTGCGCATGCGTCGTACCTTGGACGCATCCCAGTGCGCATGTTCACAATCACGTCGAAAAACAACTGCCTAAGATACGTCGGATCCCTGCCTATGACGTGAACGTAACCTACGCCCAGCCCTATTCACGTACAAGGTAAACGGCGTAAAATTTGACGGCATTCGTTCCCTGGTCCATACCTTTGCATGAGTTGCGCCTCCAATATGGGGAATAACTTTACGCCGGACATACGACTTACGCAAACCACGTAAATTATGCACGTAAAATATTTGCTTCGAAAATCAATGGGAGTGCCACATGCGTCCAGCGTAAATATGCGCCCACTATACGCTGGCGTAGGAAAGTTACGTCGGGCGGCTGAAATCTATTTTTCGACATATCTTGCTTTGTGAGTCGGGGCATAGATACGACGGCGCACATTTGTACTTACGTCGGCGTATCTGGGGATACGTCTGCGTAAGTGCTTTGTGAATCCGGGCCTAGCTTTCTACAATATGCTGGCCAGAGGACAGAATATACCACCCACAAACAACTGGTATAGGTCTACCGGACCTGTTGGATTCTAACATTTGTCCACTGCCACCTGTTGGCCAGAGCAGAGTATAGACCACACACACACACCTCCAACTGCAGCATGCATACTATAGGAAAAAGGTAAACCACATGTAGTGCAATAAAAGACACAAAAAAAGAAAGTAGGGCATAACACTCCACACCTGAAATATCGTTTCATAAGGGATGACATATCCTAGGACCTAAAAATAAACAATAGACAGAGAGAGTGTAAAATCATATATACACAAGTCTAAAAAACATCAACTAAAACTTGGGTTGTCTTGACTAGGGATGAGCCTGATGTTCGACTCAAACATCGGGTGTTCGTCTGTTTGCCAAATAGCATTCAATTTGGGGTGTTTGCGGCAAATTCGAAAGACGCGGAACACCCTTTAAAAGTCTATGGGAGAAATCAAAAGTTCTAATTTTAAAGGTTAAAGTAATAGTAAACCAGCTACTGTTTTTTTTTTAACAAAAGCCATAATGAGCTAGTATGCACCGCATACTAGCTAATTATGAAATACTTACCTTGAAACGAGGTGTGAGGAACTTACCTGGTCCACGCTGAGGGAGATGTCATCTTGCCTCGACGTGTCTTCCGGGTATCAACGATCCAGCGCATGTCATCATGCATGCGCGCAGGAGACTTCTCTCCGGGCTGCGGGGCCTTTAGCAGAGGATCTCCGCTGCACATGCACCACTGCAATCAGCGGCGCATTGAGAGGGGAATATATTCTTTATACCTACAGGTAAGCCTTAGGGCCCTTTCGGGGCGGTTCAGTAATGATCCACTCCGTGAACCTCTGCTTGCTCAGCTGGGATCGCTCCATTGATCCCCGCTGAGCCGGCGGATGACAGGGCGTTTTTCCTCCGTCACACTTTGGCTGATCGGAGCGGGTCGGATGTCAGCGGGCATGTCACCGCTGACATGCGCAGCTCCATAGAGGAGCACAGAGCGCCCGTTCAGGTCCGCCTAAAGAACTGGCAGGTGGACCTGAACGGGCGCTTCGTGTGAAAGAGCCTTTATTATAGGTAGGGTTGTCCCGATACCACTTTTTTAGGACAGAGTACAAGTACCGATACTTTTTTTCAAGTAGTCGCCGATACCGAATACCGATACTTTTTTTAAATGTGTCCCCATGTCCCCCCAGCCATGTCCTCCCAGCCATGTCCCCACAGCCATGTCCCTCCAGCCATGTCCCTCCAGCCATGTCTTCCACATATGCAGCCATGTCCCTCCAGCCATGTCCCTCCAGCCAAGTCCCCACATACCTTGCCGCCCACACGGAGATCATCACAGCATTCATTTTGAATAGCTGTTTTGCCTGCGCGTATAGACACTCCCCTTGCTCAGGATTGGACAGATCACGATCACCCATCCAATACCGAGCAAAGGGGAGTGTCTATACACGCGGGAACACTACAGCTATTCAAATGAAAGCTGTGATGTTCCCGCAAGTTCCCGTTTAACCCATGCGGCGCGGCTTTCGATGCGGCGGCTTTGGCGGCGGCGACGGCGGCCGGGGTGGGGGGGGCGGCTTATTCTATTTAGGCATCGGGGGTATTTGCGGGAGTACAAGTACTCCCGCAAATACTCGGTATCGGTCCCGATACCGATACTGGTATCGGTATCGGGACAACCCTAATTATAGGCTTACCTGTAGGTTAAAGTGGTAGTACAGAATTTACTACCACTTTAATATGCAAGTTATTGTCATAAAAGTCTTTGGGGACCCGGGTCCTGCCCCAGGGGACATGTATCAATGCTAAAAAAGTTTTAAAAACTGCATTTTTTTGTGGAGCAGTGATTTTAATAATGCTTAAAGTGAAACAATAAATTTTGTACCTGAGGGTGTCTATAGTATGCCTGTAAAGTAGCACATGTTTCCCATGCTTAGTAAAAGTCCCTGCACAAAATGACATTTCTAAAGGAAAAAAAGTAAATTAAAAATACTTGCGGCATGACCCCCACCCCCCCCCCCCCAGTCCATTACCAGGCCCTTTGGGTCTGGTGTGAATATTAAAGCAGAGCTCCACCCTAAAGTGGAACTCCTGCTGGGTGATTGTAACCCTCTCCCCCTCCGGTGTCACATTTGACTCCTTTCAGGGGAGAGGGGCGTGCAGATACTTGTCTAAAGACAGGTATTTGCACCAACTTCTGGCCACACAGTCTCGGGTAAACTGCGGGCATGACGTCACCTCCCCCCGTTGTGTTCTGGGAACACATCGGGAGCCAATCGGCAGGCGTAGCACGACTCGCCCATGCGCTGTAGGGAACCGGGCAGTGAACCCGGAGCGATTCACTTCCTGGTTCCCTCACCGAGAGTGGCAGGGGGGCAGCAGAGTGATGAGCGATCGCTCGTCCTCTGCTGCGGACGGCGCCGGACTCCAGGACAGGTAAGTGTGTTAATATTAAAAGTCAGCAGCTACAGTATTTGTAGCTGCTGGCTTTTAATATATTTTTTTTTCAGCGGACATCCGCTTTAAGGGGAACCCCCGAACCAAAATGTAAAAAAAATTGCGTGGGGGTCTCCCCAAATTCCATACTGGGCCTTTCAGGTCTGGTATGGATATTAAGGAGAACCCTTCACCATTAAAAAAAAAATGGCGTAATGGTCCCCCTCAAAATCCATACCAGACTTTTATCTGAGCACGCAACCTGGCAGGCACAGGAAGAGAGGTGGGATGAAAGAGCGCCCCCCCTCCTGAACCATACCAGGCCACATGCCCTCAACATGGGGAGGATGTCCCTATGTTGATGGGGAAAAGGGCCTCATCCCCACAACCCTGGCCGGTGGTTTCGGGGTCTGTGGGCGGGGGGCTTATCGGAAAACTGGAAGCCCCCTTTAACAAAGGGGACCCCCTCATGTGGATTGGTAATGGGGTACATTGTACTCCTACCATTTCACAAAAAAAAGTGTTGAATTAAAAAAAAAAAAACACACATCGAGTTGTGACAAGTCCTTTAATAAAATTAAACAACTCCAGCGCCGTAATCGTTCTACGATCCTGGTTTCCGGACCCGCCGCTACGAACGATACCACCTCTACCGGAGGCACCCGGCTGAATGACGTGCAAGCTGTTTGACAGTTCTTTTATAACCGAGGGCGGGGCCACCTACATCTAGGTCACCTCACCTAGTGTGATCATTCAACCTCCACCCTATATCTATGGTCCTTTATATGGACGAGGATAGAAGATGAACCCTCCTCCCCCATATGTGACATTACGCACATCAAGAGGAGATGAAAGAGGAAGCGGTGGATACATAGTTCCCAGAAATTCTGTTGTAACAATCTGTATTCATAGGATGTTGGAATGCTGGAGATGTTTTTGCAAATAATATAGTTGGATTGTGATGGTAAAAACAGGGTGAAAACCCAGAACTTAGACAAACCTTCATATGTACCGTGACACGGTAATGCTTTTGCTCTCTGCTATTTTTATCTATATGTAAAGCTACATTTATATGTCCATATCAGTATACAGTGGAACCTTGGTTTACTAGTAACGTGGTTAACGAGCATTTTAAAAAGACAGGCAATTTAAAAAAAAAAAAAAAGTCTCGGTTTGCGAGTGATGTCTTGCAAAATTATCCGAATTGGAGCGATTGGGGTGTGCAGTACCGCATTTGGCCAGAGGTGTGGGGGCACCGGAGCCGAGCGGAGCCGTTTGGAATGACTCGGAAATACTCCGTTGCCGTGTTTTTCCAAGGTCAGCCGAGCTGTCCCCGAGTATTTCCAAGGCTCTCCGTTGCCGCCCCCCACCTCTGGCCACATGCGGTATTGCACAGGGCCGGACTGGGACAAAAAGTTGGCCCTGGACTTCATCCATAGACAAAAGACAAAAGTGCGCAACAATGTAACATATATATAAAAAAATATGTGTAGGTACTTCCACAGCAAACTAATAATGATGGAAGAAAAGTAAAGTAGAAATATATAGGTGCAAATACAAAAAAAAAAAAAATTAAAATGCAATGTCCCAAATAAGATTCCAATTGATGGGTGTAGAAAAACTTATTTCATAAAAAGCCTTTGAAAACACAGTTCATAGGGAATTTCCAATGTAGTATTTGCAGAGAATTCCAATACTGTTGCTTAGCTGTTCCTATGTAGGTTAGTAATAGGTGGCCGCTTACCGCAATGTTGGACCCTTCCAGGGGTCAATAAGGCATTCAGAAACACTTATCCCAAGCCGGGTCTGAAGTTCCCTCCGCTGCTGACAGCTCAAAAAATACTTCGGACAGCTGAAAGGATTTTCCACTTCAAAGGGTTAACTCACTCCAAATTGTGGCTCAAGCTTTCAGCTTGTTTAGGATATCGTGGAAGATAAAGAAAAAAAGGAACTCCATAGTGTAGCAAGTTTAAAAGAAACTGACAGTTTTATTCAGTTGACACTGACATGATTAAAAAACAGACAGTCCTTCATCCTGCATAAATCCAAGTTTCTTGGCGTAGATACAAAAAGCAATGTGCAGATGCTTCCAGCTAGGCGTGCAAACGATCAGATCAGCCAGCTGGCAAGCTCATGAACGTGGTGACGTCTGCGATACTTAGCTCCACCCGACGCGGCGTTTCATCCAAACGGGCTTCTACGGGGAAAGGAGACTCAAGTGTCGGACGTCACACACCTCGTTCTTATTTATGCGATCACGCAGGAGAGTGACACCGGAACAAGCAAATGCCGGGATCTGCTCTACTCTGCAACCAACTTGGTTTTGTATAGGAGCGAGATCTCTACATTAAAGAAGCGAGACGTCACTCATAGCAAAACCATCAATGGGAATCAGTGCACCGTGTTGTTAGAAAACAAATTACTGTAAACAACAACATAATGCTACCTGGGAAGGTATATAGTTTGAGGAAAAATATCTGTTATTTTTAAAAGACAAAAAATATAAAATAAATAATACATAAAGATAGACATATGGACCATTACTGAATGTGCAGCCTAATATCACATAATAACAAACATAGGATGCCACATTACATTCACTGTGGGACAAGCCCAATGGGAGGATGGGGGAGGGGGTCAATGTATATTATTACTTGTGACTACATATTAAAGGGGAAGGCTAGGAGGAGGAAAAAGTGTCAATGGGACTCAGCTGTTATCTATGTAACAGTTGACGTCCCATTCTATGTTGAAACCTAGGGGGCTGTAACAGGCCATATCAAAGATCCAGCGTGTTTCTCTACGGGATATTTGCCGTACTAGGTCGCTCCCCCTCCAGTGTGGGGTATATTTTTCAATACCAATGACTTTGAGTCCGGAGGGGTCACGATTATGGTGTTGGTCAAAATGTAGAGACACACTGTGTTCGGTAAAACCGCTACGTATGCGAGAGAGGTGTTCCCCTATCCTTATCTTCAGGGCCCTACATGTTCTCCCAACGTATTGGAGCCCGCAAGGGCACCCCAAAAGGTAGATCACCCCCACTGTATCACAGGTAATGAATTCAGAAATAGAATATGTTCTAGAAGTTACGTGTGAGGTGAATGCAGATGTTCTAGTTGTCTTACAAGAGGCACAAACTTTACATCTCTTGCACGGGTAGAAACCTTTCAGATTCCCAAACATAACCACTTTTGGAGGGGGGTCAACTACACTGGGTGCCAGTAGGTCCTTTAGATTTTTATTTCTCCTGAACAAAACTTTTGGGGTGTCAGGAAGCCGGGGGCCCATGATCTTATCACTTTTCAGAACTGCCCAATGTTTCTTCATTATCTTTCTGACCCACCAATGTTGCAATGAAAAAGTGGTCAGAAAAGCCCACTCAAAAGAATCTCTGCTTGTCTCTATTTTACTAGCTTTAGGGACTAGCATATCTGCTCTGTCCATAGCGGCCACTTCCTTAATGTCCTTCTCTAAGACCTCTGTCACATACCCTTTTTCCTCAAACCGTTGCTTGAGAATTTGGACTTGGGAATGGTAATCTTCTGTTTTAGAACAATTCCTCCTGATTCTTTGAAACTGGCTTTTTGGAATAGCTTTAAGCCAGTTAGGGTGATGACCACTATCCCTGGGAATGTAACCATTCCGGTCCGTGGTTTTGAAAAAAGCCTTAGTGAGGAGGGAATTCTGTTCTCTAAAGATTACTAAATCAAGGAAATTGACAGACACTGGGCTAGACTCATGTGTAAATTTAATACCCCAGTTGTTATTATTGAGACTAGACATGAAGTCCACCAAGGAAGGTGTATCCCCCTTCCACAGAAAGAAGGCATCATCAATGTAGCGCCGCCAAAATAGGAGGCGGGGCTCCCCTCGGGAAAAAAGGCAATCATTTTCCCACAGGGCCATGAAGAGTCCAGCGAGGCTGGGGGCAAATTTAGCCCCCATAGCAACGCCAGTACATTGCAAATAGAAGGATCCACCATAATAAAAATAATTATGTTCCATGGCGAAATTAAGTAATTTCATCACAAACTCTAAGGTTGAAGGTTTGAGAGTGGGATCTTTCCTTAGGAAATGTTCGGCTGCAAGATACCCCAAATGATGGGGGATTATGGTATATAAGGAGGAAACATCCGCTGTTACCAGCAGGACGTCCTCCTCAATATTGAGCACTGATATTTCCTTAATAATCTGCATTGAATCTCTTAGAAACGCAGGGGTCTTGGCTACTGCGGGTTGCAAGAAATGGTCCACATATTTCCCTACTCTTGAAGTAAGGGAGTCTATGCCACTTACGATAGGGCGACCGGGGGGATGGGTGGAATTTTTATGTATCTTGGGAATGTAGTACATAATAGGTGTTTTTGGTGCCAATGGGATCAGGAAATCTTTTTCTTTTTCATTTAGAATTCCCTTCTTATGACCTTCCTTTACCAAACCCATGAGAATTTTTTGATATTTACCCAAAGGGTCATTCCCAAGAATAGTATATGTGGCCCTATCTGATAATAAATTGTCCATTTCTTTGAGATAATCTGCCTTCTTAAGTAGGACTATCCCTCCCCCCTTATCTGCAGGTCTGATAATCAGATCTTTCCTTTTGCATAGAGTTTTGATGCCTTCCTCTGTGTTTTTGGTTCTATCCTTCCTGAACTTGGCCTTCGTTAAATCCTGTAACACCAAATTTTTAAATACAGTGATACTGGCAGCTGTTTTGGTTGAAGGATTAAACAAAGAGGCATTTCTCAGTCCTGTCCCTGCTTGCTGGCCGATATCACTACTGTTCCTAAGGATAGGATTGGTCATAAAATGCCGCTTGATGCTTAATTTCCTAATGAATTTTTGAAGATCTATGAACATTTGGAATTTGTCCATTGATCTTCTGGGGGCATATTTCAATCCTTGATTCAATGTTAGGGTTTCTGCTCTGGATAGTACCTCCCCACTAAGATTAAACACGCCTTCGCATGTTAGTTGCGACTTTTCTTTGGAGTGGCACCGTTGCCCTCCCCTGACTCCTCTCTTCGTCTTCCCTTTTTTCCCATACCCCTTCCTAAAAAACTATCCTTTTTATTTCTTAAGGGAGCTGGACCTGGTGGGCCCTCATGTGTCACACTATATGGATGATAGGAGCCATTACCATAGGAGTTGGTGCGCGACGTGCCCTCTCCAGTTCCCTGTAGCGGCTCATACCTATTCTCTACTGGTAGGTCATAACCCCATGGTGCCCGATACGGGGGCTGGATTTCTCCTCTATATCCGTAATCTTCATGATTATTATAGTGGTCATGATATTCCGTATATGCGGGCCTATTATGATGGTACGAATTCGGATGACTGTACGGAATTCCCTCTGGTTGTCTAGGACCTTTAGTACCCCCCTGGATAGAGTACCTCCCATGATTTCCATTGGCTGTATTTGATGGAGGGTGGGTGTTGGTAGAACTAGACTTGGGCTGATGTCCATTGTGTTTCCGCTTGGTGGAATGGGGTGTTTTATTTGTCCCTGTTCTATTAGGTTCCCGTTCCCTGAACCCCACCTTAGGAGTAGAGGGACCCAAAAGGGGCCTGATGGGTTCAGAGGACTGAGATACCAGGCCACTGGAGGTGGCTCCCCCCACTTCCATTTGTAAATCATCATTGTGTTGGCTTGTATTGCGATTGTTTTCCTGCCACTTGAAGACATTGTGTGCTTTATAGTCCTCAACGTCTCTCAAGTACTTTTTCCTTTTCTTAATTCTCTGCTCTTCCTCTTCCTCAATCATAATTTCTCTAAGTTCTTTAGAATAAACTTGGTAGAGTCCCTCCTTGGCCATGGGGGTCAGTTTTTCTTGGATTTCACTAATTTCTAGTTGCAATCTAGAGACCTTAGCCTGTTTGCGGGCTACCAGAAAGCCAAGGAAGGATATACCAACGTCATTAAAATATAGATACCAATCTGCCAGATCAGTGTCCCCCCTGTCTGGGAAGACATGCCATCTAAGGCTTCGGGGAATCATCCTTTCTTGGATATATCGTTCCAAGAAGATGATATCCCAAGTGGCGTGTAATTCAGATATAAGTACATTTTTGAGTCTCATGAAAATACCACGCATCCCTTCTGTTTCTGTGCTACTCTGGTCAAAAACCTCATCAGGATTGATTTTCCTATTTTTATGTAGCTCAAAAATATCCATAGTGATTAAGGGATAATATATTACCCAGGTGAGTGCAGAAAGTGAATTCTGTGGGGGCGGGGGAAGCTGCGGGATAGAAATATTTCAAACAAACACTAAAAACAAAAGACAATCCGCGCTAACACCCCTAAAACTAGTTAATATGTAGATATAAAAAACCGTGAAACCGTGAACAATAATAAATGAAAATATGCTGCACCTTAATACAAAGAAGCCCAATATAAGGCTCCACAAAACATATATAGACAAAAGACAAAAGTGCGCAACAATGTAACATATATATAAAAAAATATGTGTAGGTACTTCCACAGCAAACTAATAATGATGGAAGAAAAGTAAAGTAGAAATATATAGGTGCAAATACAAAAAAAAAAATTAAAATGCAATGTCCCAAATAAGATTCCAATTGATGGGTGTAGAAAAACTTATTTCATAAAAAGCCTTTGAAAACACAGTTCATAGGGAATTTCCAATGTAGTATTTGCAGAGAATTCCAATACTGTTGCTTAGCTGTTCCTATGTAGGTTAGTAATAGGTGGCCGCTTACCGCAATGTTGGACCCTTCCAGGGGTCAATAAGGCATTCAGAAACACTTATCCCAAGCCGGGTCCTGAAGTTCCCTCCGCTGCTGACAGCTCAAAAAATACTTCGGACAGCTGAAAGGATTTTCCACTTCAAAGGGTTAACTCACTCCAAATTGTGGCTCAAGCTTTCAGCTTGTTTAGGATATCGTGGAAGATAAAGAAAAAAAGGAACTCCATAGTGTAGCAAGTTTAAAAGAAACTGACAGTTTTATTCAGTTGACACTGACATGATTAAAAAACAGACAGTCCTTCATCCTGCATAAATCCAAGTTTCTTGGCGTAGATACAAAAAGCAATGTGCAGATGCTTCCAGCTAGGCGTGCAAACGATCAGATCAGCCAGCTGGCAAGCTCATGAACGTGGTGACGTCTGCGATACTTAGCTCCACCCGACGCGGCGTTTCTCCAGCGTGATCGCATAAATAAGAACGAGGAGTGTGACGTCCGACACTTGAGTCTCCTTTCCCCGTAGAAGCCCGTTTGGATGAAACGCCGCGTCGGGTGGAGCTAAGTATCGCAGACGTCACCACGTTCATGAGCTTGCCAGCTGGCTGATCTGATCGTTTGCACGCCTAGCTGGAAGCATCTGCACATTGCTTTTTGTATCTACGCCAAGAAACTTGGATTTATGCAGGATGAAGGACTGTCTGTTTTTTAATCATGTCAGTGTCAACTGAATAAAACTGTCAGTTTCTTTTAAACTTGCTACACTATGGAGTTCCTTTTTTTCTTTATCTTCCACGATATCCTAAACAAGCTGAAAGCTTGAGCCACAATTTGGAGTGAGTTAACCCTTTGAAGTGGAAAATCCTTTCAGCTGTCCGAAGTATTTTTTGAGCTGTCAGCAGCGGAGGGAACTTCAGGACCCGGCTTGGGATAAGTGTTTCTGAATGCCTTATTGACCCCTGGAAGGGTCCAACATTGCGGTAAGCGGCCACCTATTACTAACCTACATAGGAACAGCTAAGCAACAGTATTGGAATTCTCTGCAAATACTACATTGGAAATTCCCTATGAACTGTGTTTTCAAAGGCTTTTTATGAAATAAGTTTTTCTACACCCATCAATTGGAATCTTATTTGGGACATTGCATTTTAATTTTTTTTTTTGTATTTGCACCTATATATTTCTACTTTACTTTTCTTCCATCATTATTAGTTTGCTGTGGAAGTACCTACACATATTTTTTTATATATATGTTACATTGTTGCGCACTTTTGTCTTTTGTCTATATATGTTTTGTGGAGCCTTATATTGGGCTTCTTTGTATTAAGGTGCAGCATATTTTCATTTATTATTGTTCACGGTTTCACGGTTTTTATATCTACATATTAACTAGTTTTAGGGGTGTTAGCGCGGATTGTCTTTTGTTTTTAGTGTTTGTTTGAAATATTTCTATCCCGCAGCTTCCCCCGCCCCCACAGAATTCACTTTCTGCACTCACCTGGGTAATATATTATCCCTTAATCACTATGGATATTTTTGAGCTACATAAAAATAGGAAAATCAATCCTGATGAGGTTTTTGACCAGAGTAGCACAGAAACAGAAGGGATGCGTGGTATTTTCATGAGACTCAAAAATGTACTTATATCTGAATTACACGCCACTTGGGATATCATCTTCTTGGAACGATATATCCAAGAAAGGATGATTCCCCGAAGCCTTAGATGGCATGTCTTCCCAGACAGGGGGGACACTGATCTGGCAGATTGGTATCTATATTTTAATGACGTTGGTATATCCTTCCTTGGCTTTCTGGTAGCCCGCAAACAGGCTAAGGTCTCTAGATTGCAACTAGAAATTAGTGAAATCCAAGAAAAACTGACCCCCATGGCCAAGGAGGGACTCTACCAAGTTTATTCTAAAGAACTTAGAGAAATTATGATTGAGGAAGAGGAAGAGCAGAGAATTAAGAAAAGGAAAAAGTACTTGAGAGACGTTGAGGACTATAAAGCACACAATGTCTTCAAGTGGCAGGAAAACAATCGCAATACAAGCCAACACAATGATGATTTACAAATGGAAGTGGGGGGAGCCACCTCCAGTGGCCTGGTATCTCAGTCCTCTGAACCCATCAGGCCCCTTTTGGGTCCCTCTACTCCTAAGGTGGGGTTCAGGGAACGGGAACCTAATAGAACAGGGACAAATAAAACACCCCATTCCACCAAGCGGAAACACAATGGACATCAGCCCAAGTCTAGTTCTACCAACACCCACCCTCCATCAAATACAGCCAATGGAAATCATGGGAGGTACTCTATCCAGGGGGGTACTAAAGGTCCTAGACAACCAGAGGGAATTCCGTACAGTCATCCGAATTCGTACCATCATAATAGGCCCGCATATACGGAATATCATGACCACTATAATAATCATGAAGATTACGGATATAGAGGAGAAATCCAGCCCCCGTATCGGGCACCATGGGGTTATGACCTACCAGTAGAGAATAGGTATGAGCCGCTACAGGGAACTGGAGAGGGCACGTCGCGCACCAACTCCTATGGTAATGGCTCCTATCATCCATATAGTGTGACACATGAGGGCCCACCAGGTCCAGCTCCCTTAAGAAATAAAAAGGATAGTTTTTTAGGAAGGGGTATGGGAAAAAAAGGGAAGACGAAGAGAGGAGTCAGGGGAGGGCAACGGTGCCACTCCAAAGAAAAGTCGCAACTAACATGCGAAGGCGTGTTTAATCTTAGTGGGGAGGTACTATCCAGAGCAGAAACCCTAACATTGAATCAAGGATTGAAATATGCCCCCAGAAGATCAATGGACAAATTCCAAATGTTCATAGATCTTCAAAAATTCATTAGGAAATTAAGCATCAAGCGGCATTTTATGACCAATCCTATCCTTAGGAACAGTAGTGATATCGGCCAGCAAGCAGGGACAGGACTGAGAAATGCCTCTTTGTTTAATCCTTCAACCAAAACAGCTGCCAGTATCACTGTATTTAAAAATTTGGTGTTACAGGATTTAACGAAGGCCAAGTTCAGGAAGGATAGAACCAAAAACACAGAGGAAGGCATCAAAACTCTATGCAAAAGGAAAGATCTGATTATCAGACCTGCAGATAAGGGGGGAGGGATAGTCCTACTTAAGAAGGCAGATTATCTCAAAGAAATGGACAATTTATTATCAGATAGGGCCACATATACTATTCTTGGGAATGACCCTTTGGGTAAATATCAAAAAATTCTCATGGGTTTGGTAAAGGAAGGTCATAAGAAGGGAATTCTAAATGAAAAAGAAAAAGATTTCCTGATCCCATTGGCACCAAAAACACCTATTATGTACTACATTCCCAAGATACATAAAAATTCCACCCATCCCCCGGTCGCCCTATCGTAAGTGGCATAGACTCCCTTACTTCAAGAGTAGGGAAATATGTGGACCATTTCTTGCAACCCGCAGTAGCCAAGACCCCTGCGTTTCTAAGAGATTCAATGCAGATTATTAAGGAAATATCAGTGCTCAATATTGAGGAGGACGTCCTGCTGGTAACAGCGGATGTTTCCTCCTTATATACCATAATCCCCCATCATTTGGGGTATCTTGCAGCCGAACATTTCCTAAGGAAAGATCCCACTCTCAAACCTTCAACCTTAGAGTTTGTGATGAAATTACTTAATTTCGCCATGGAACATAATTATTTTTATTATGGTGGATCCTTCTATTTGCAATGTACTGGCGTTGCTATGGGGGCTAAATTTGCCCCCAGCCTCGCTGGACTCTTCATGGCCCTGTGGGAAAATGATTGCCTTTTTTCCCGAGGGGAGCCCCGCCTCCTATTTTGGCGGCGCTACATTGATGATGCCTTCTTTCTGTGGAAGGGGGATACACCTTCCTTGGTGGACTTCATGTCTAGTCTCAATAATAACAACTGGGGTATTAAATTTACACATGAGTCTAGCCCAGTGTCTGTCAATTTCCTTGATTTAGTAATCTTTAGAGAACAGAATTCCCTCCTCACTAAGGCTTTTTTCAAAACCACGGACCGGAATGGTTACATTCCCAGGGATAGTGGTCATCACCCTAACTGGCTTAAAGCTATTCCAAAAAGCCAGTTTCAAAGAATCAGGAGGAATTGTTCTAAAACAGAAGATTACCATTCCCAAGTCCAAATTCTCAAGCAACGGTTTGAGGAAAAAGGGTATGTGACAGAGGTCTTAGAGAAGGACATTAAGGAAGTGGCCGCTATGGACAGAGCAGATATGCTAGTCCCTAAAGCTAGTAAAATAGAGACAAGCAGAGATTCTTTTGAGTGGGCTTTTCTGACCACTTTTTCATTGCAACATTGGTGGGTCAGAAAGATAATGAAGAAACATTGGGCAGTTCTGAAAAGTGATAAGATCA
This sequence comes from Rana kukunoris, assembly GCA_029574335.1. Classification (NCBI taxonomy): domain Eukaryota; kingdom Metazoa; phylum Chordata; class Amphibia; order Anura; family Ranidae; genus Rana; species Rana kukunoris. Next base: position 13,137,624 of record CM056050.1, on the reverse strand, counting down.
TGGGCCCCCGGCTTCCTGACACCCCAAAAGTTTTGTTCAGGAGAAATAAAAATCTAAAGGACCTACTGGCACCCAGTGTAGTTGACCCCCCTCCAAAAGTGGTTATGTTTGGGAATCTGAAAGGTTTCTACCCGTGCAAGAGATGTAAAGTTTGTGCCTCTTGTAAGACAACTAGAACATCTGCATTCACCTCACACGTAACTTCTAGAACATATTCTATTTCTGAATTCATTACCTGTGATACAGTGGGGGTGATCTACCTTTTGGGGTGCCCTTGCGGGCTCCAATACGTTGGGAGAACATGTAGGGCCCTGAAGATAAGGATAGGGGAACACCTCTCTCGCATACGTAGCGGTTTTACCGAACACAGTGTGTCTCTACATTTTGACCAACACCATAATCGTGACCCCTCCGGACTCAAAGTCATTGGTATTGAAAAATATACCCCACACTGGAGGGGGAGCGACCTAGTACGGCAAATATCCCGTAGAGAAACACGCTGGATCTTTGATATGGCCTGTTACAGCCCCCTAGGTTTCAACATAGAATGGGACGTCAACTGTTACATAGATAACAGCTGAGTCCCATTGACACTTTTTCCTCCTCCTAGCCTTCCCCTTTAATATGTAGTCACAAGTAATAATATACATTGACCCCCTCCCCCATCCTCCCATTGGGCTTGTCCCACAGTGAATGTAATGTGGCATCCTATGTTTGTTATTATGTGATATTAGGCTGCACATTCAGTAATGGTCCATATGTCTATCTTTATGTATTATTTATTTTATATTTTTTGTCTTTTAAAAATAACAGATATTTTTCCTCAAACTATATACCTTCCCAGGTAGCATTATGTTGTTGTTTACAGTAATTTGTTTTCTAACAACACGGTGCACTGATTCCCATTGATGGTTTTGCTATGAGTGACGTCTCGCTTCTTTAATGTAGAGATCTCGCTCCTATACAAAACCAAGTTGGTTGCAGAGTAGAGCAGATCCCGGCATTTGCTTGTTCCGGTGTCACTCTCCTGCGTGATCGCATAAATAAGAACGAGGTGTGTGACGTCCGACACTTGAGTCTCCTTTCCCCGTAGAAGCCCGTTTGGATGAAACGCCGCGTCGGGTGGAGCTAAGTATCGCAGACGTCACCACGTTCATGAGCTTGCCAGCTGGCTGATCTGATCGTTTGCACGCCTAGCTGGAAGCATCTGCACATTGCTTTTTGTATCTACGCCAAGAAACTTGGATTTATGCAGGATGAAGGACTGTCTGTTTTTTAATCATGTCAGTGTCAACTGAATAAAACTGTCAGTTTCTTTTAAACTTGCTACACTATGGAGTTCCTTTTTTTCTTTATCTTCCACGATATCCTAAACAAGCTGAAAGCTTGAGCCACAATTTGGAGTGAGTTAACCCTTTGAAGTGGAAAATCCTTTCAGCTGTCCGAAGTATTTTTTGAGCTGTCAGCAGCGGAGGGAACTTCAGGACCCGGCTTGGGATAAGTGTTTCTGAATGCCTTATTGACCCCTGGAAGGGTCCAACATTGCGGTAAGCGGCCACCTATTACTAACCTACATAGGAACAGCTAAGCAACAGTATTGGAATTCTCTGCAAATACTACATTGGAAATTCCCTATGAACTGTGTTTTCAAAGGCTTTTTATGAAATAAGTTTTTCTACACCCATCAATTGGAATCTTATTTGGGACATTGCATTTTAATTTTTTTTTTTTGTATTTGCACCTATATATTTCTACTTTACTTTTCTTCCATCATTATTAGTTTGCTGTGGAAGTACCTACACATATTTTTTTATATATATGTTACATTGTTGCGCACTTTTGTCTTTTGTCTATATATGTTTTGTGGAGCCTTATATTGGGCTTCTTTGTATTAAGGTGCAGCATATTTTCATTTATTATTGTTCACGGTTTCACGGTTTTTATATCTACATATTAACTAGTTTTAGGGGTGTTAGCGCGGATTGTCTTTTGTTTTTTCTGGACTTCATCCAGACTGGCCCACTTTGACAGGTCTCTCCCATGGTGGCCGGACAACTACCGCAAACCCCCCCCCCCCCCCCCCCCCCCCTGCCACCCAATCCCCCTCTCCCCCTTCACTAGCCACTAGCCATTCTACTTTATTAGAGTAGAACAGCTGGTACTGGTACTCTTATAGGCAGTACCAGTGGGAAAGCTAGACATTATTTCACCCGGGGCAAAGAATCAGTTCATTGCCCCCCCTTATGGGACAAGATTAGGCAGAAGTGATAAACTCCCAGGCCATAGCTTTTGAGTCAGCTGTCTGTCCTCTTCCTAATGCTCCTCTGTCCCCCTGTCCCCCCCTGCTTCTCTGGTCCTCCCCTGCTCCTTTGTTCCCCCCAGGTGAACGCTGCAGGGAAGGAGAGGAGGTGAGCACTGCAGGAAGGGAGAGACAGAGGAGCAGAGGGGGGCGCTGGTCCACTGTCACTGAAGTCGGCCCACTGAGCCATCGGCCTACCGGGAAACTCCCTGTAGTCCCAATGGCCAGTCCATCCCTGGTATTGCATACCAATTAAGTAGGGCTGTTACTGATCAAAATTTTTGTGTTCGATTAATCGTTTTTTATTTTAAATTTTATTTTAAATTACGCTACGCCGCCGCAAATTACGGAGCAAGTGCTTTGAGAATACAGCACTTGCCCGTAAAAGCTGCGGAGACGTAGTGTAAATGGGATACGCCGGAAAACCTGCATATCTACGAGAATCTGGCCCAAGGGGTCTACAGCATCCTGAAAGCTTGCATCTATAATAATTAGCCATCAAGGATCAGCACTTAGGCCGCATACACACGGCAGAGAACCTTGACGGGCAGAACACATCGTTCCGCCGGTCGAGGTTCCCTGCCGGCCGTCGAAATCGGCGACCCGCCCGTCGGGAATGGCAACCAGCCATTCTTCCAAGCGGGCCGTCGAGCAAATAGAGAGCGTGCTCTCTATTTCTGCTCGACGGGCTTCCCGACGGGAAGCTCGCCGAGAGCGTACACGCGGCCGAGGTCCTCGCTGGAATGCAGCTTCCAGCGAGGTTCTCGCTGGTTTCCAGCGAGAACCTCGGTCGTGTGTACACGGCCTTAAAGGATCACTAAAGGAATTTTTTTTTTTTTGCTGAAATGACTGTTTACAGGGTATAGAGACATAAAAGTTAACTGATTCCTTTTAAAAATGATTAAAAATAGATAAAAATCAATCATATAATGTGCCTGCAGTTTCACTTTCGTTTTTAAACTGGTTTTGTGTTTATGTGAAGTAGAGAGAGAGACAGAACAAAAACAAACAAATCCAGGGCAGTGTTTTGTTTTTAAATTGAATCCCAGGGCAGTGTTTTGTTTTTAAAATGAATCTGATTGGTTCTGAGGAGTTTTAGACACACAGCTTGGACCACAGTGAAAAGCTGCCATGAGATTTTTCATAAGGAGCCAGACAAGCAGGAAGTGTGGAGATCAGAGAAGTATTACAGCTACTTCAAAGCAAAAACGAACAATGAGAACATAAAACCAGTACTGCATTAAGGTAAAGGAAGCTATTTAGGTAAAAAAAAAAATTCCTTTAGTGATCCTTTAAACTCCTAACTGACTGCAGTAATCAATGAATAAGGCAGTACAGTACAATACTACTGCTAAGAAGGAAATCATAGAAATGTATTGGTATAATCATTCATAATATATTGCTGCTATTTAAATAGGGGGATAAAATAGTTTACCACTTAAGACCCGGACCATTATGCAGGTAAAGGACCTGGCCCCTTTTTGCGAAACGGCACTGCGTCGCTTTAACTGACAATTGTGCGGTCGCGCAACGTGGCACCCAAACAAAATTGGCGTCCTTTTTTTCCCACAAATAGAGCTTTCTTTTGATGGTATTTGATCACCTCTGTGGTTTTTATTTTTTGCGCTGTAAACAAAAATAGAGCGATTATTTTGAAAAAAAATCAATATTTTTTATTTTTTGCTATAATAAATATCCCCCAAAAAGATAAAAAAAAGATTTTTTTTCCCTCAGTTTAGGCCGATATGTACTTATTTTTAGTAAAAAAAATCGCAATAAGCGTTTATTGATTGGTTAGCGCAAAATTTATAGTGTTTACAAAATAGGGCATAGTTTTATTGCATTTTTATTAATATTTTTTTTTACTACTAATGGAGGCGATCGCGATTTTTTTTTTTTTTTGTGACTGCGACATTATGGCGGACACATCGGACAATTTTGACACATTTTTGGGACCATTGTCATTTTCACAGCAAAAAGTGCTATAAAAATGCACTGATTACTGTGAAAATGACAATTGCAGTTTGGAAGTTAACCACTAGGGGGTGCTGTAGGGGTTAAATGTGACCTCATATGTATTTCTAAATGTAGGGGGCGGGGATGGACATGTGACATCATTGATTGCCTTTCCCTATATCAGGGAACAGACGATCACTGACATTGCCACAATGAAGAATGGGGAAGTTGTGTTTACACTCACCTCTCCCTGTTCTTCAGCTCCGGTGACCGATCGTGGGACATCCACGGCGATCCGGTCCGCGGGCACTGTCACAGAGCTTCGGACCGGGTCGCGAGCGTACGGCCGGCGGAGCGCTCGCGACCGCACGGCTGGGCTTAAAGTAGGGTGACCAGACATCCCCAGTTTCAGGGGACAGTCCCCGGATTGAGGACACTGTCCCCGGATCAAGTCTGTCAAAGCCAGTCAGTGCAGAATAAAAAAATATATATTCTGAATTACACAACCCTGCTCCACCCCACCTACTAGCTTAGGGGGGTGAATTTTTTCCATTATCTATGCCCCTTTCTGATGATCATGTGCTGGTCAGAGCGGAGGGAATATTTCTTCAGTTTAGGGCGCATGCCCATTCAGCTCCACTCACATGTTCTTCTGCCTTGGCTCAAGTCCCGGCCAGCTGCCTGCCTGCCTATCTCCTTGCCTTCCCTGGTGGAGTTATCTTTCTCCGCTTCCCACCCAGTAGTAGACGGGGCCCGAAAAGTGAGACTTGAGAGGCTATGAGGTGGGCAAGCTGTGGCGGAGAAAGGCAGAGAGAGGCAGCTGGGCTCAGCTGATGGTGTCCAGCAGCAGGGACAGAGGGGAAGCTGATCCGATCGTGAGGCTGCCAGCCAATGGCGACCCTAGGGGGGGGCCAGAGGGGGCCCTGACCCCCCCAAAATTATGCTGTGCCCCACCATGTGCCCCCCCCCATTTGCATTTTTTTTTGCATTTTTATGTATTTTGCTCGGGCCGCCCCTGGAGTAACAGTCTCTCCTGAGATGGAGAGCGTCCCCAGTCAGCTCTGCAGGGAATTTCTCCCCCTCCCTCTGCTCGCTGACACTGCATAATGCGAGCGCTTACACAACCACAGCTGCCCGATCTGCTTCTTCCCCTGCATCCTCATTGACACGGAGAAGAGCAAGTTGCAGAAAGGACTCCATGAGCACTGTGGGTAGTGTTGCTCACGAATATTCGCATTGCAAATATTCGTTACGAATATTCGAGTATTCGCGAATAACTCGAATATCGCTATTGCGAATATTCGTATTTTTTAAAATTTATTTTTAAAACAGATCACATCCTAGTGATCTCCATCGACGTCTAAAAGCATTGCTGGTATGATTAGAGACCCTGGGCCGAGTAGCTGAGGCGATCCTTTTATGTTGCCGAATATTCGCAATGTGAAAATTCGTATTACGGATATTCGCGAATACTTTCTCTGCCGTTCTTTTGCATCAGAGCCAATCAGAGTTCTCCTACCACAGTTGTCAGAGGTTAGCAACCTCCATAGCAACCAATAGGAACCTGCCTGCACGACCATTATATAAGATCACTCCCAGCAGTATTTTAGTGCAGATTCACAAGGTGGCTAGAGAGAGTGGAGTGTTTCTGTGTGTTTTTCCTGTGTATTGCGATCTTAGAGCTTAGCATTGTGCTTTTTTCTTATAGGAAATGATCTCCGTTTTCGCGTGTTGTTCACGCACATGCGCAGACGAGAATTTCGCAATCAATTTCTCATTCGCATTAGCGAAATTTCGCAATTTTCACGAATATTCGATATTAACGAATATTTCACGAATATTCTTCTATATATTCGTGAAATATCGCGAAATCGAATATGGCGTATTCCGCTCAACACTAACTGTGGGGGGGGGGGGGGGGGGCAAGCCTTCATCTCAGTTACTGAAAAAACAGACTGATTTCTCCCGTCCTTAGGACAGGAGAACCAGCCTGTAAATTCCGAGAGTGATGACTGCAAGCTGGGCTGAGTGTCAGTCTATGACACTCTTTTACAGCCCAGTGAGTCCAGCCATCACTCTCCTTACATACAAGCAGGGAGGAATACAGCTCCTTCTTTCAGTCCCGCCCACACTATCCCGGTGTGCTGTATCTGAAGAGAGGGGACGTGTGGGCGGGAAATAGGAAAATCAGCAGCATTCCTGGCTGTGTGTGAATGATGCCTGAGATTCTAGCCTGGACCGTGGGTAAGTGTGTGCACTGCAGATTGCAGTACACTGTAATCACTGAACTGCATTATCTCCATCTCTTCTCTCCCCCATCTGTCTCCCTCCCCCTCTCCTGTTCTTTCAAGACATTCACAATTTTGTTTCACTTTCAGTTAGGCAGGTAATATACGTGCTAGGTGACCAGCTGGGGGCTCGGCTCTCTATAACCAATAGTGCCAGCCTTCCATGACATGCATCTGTAATGTAACCAGCAGTAGGTCCTAATAGACTTAGACGCTGCCAAGGAGACAGATGCCAGACCAGCACTGTCAATAGCAGGGACAGGACAGCTGGGGAACCCCACAGTGGCAGCACACCAGACAACCTTTGCAAACCCGAGAGTTCTCCCACTGCTTTGGACCCTGATATTTTCTTGGTGTGCTGGTGACATATATCTCTTGTTTTCTGCCACCCTGGGGGGCCCCAGTATAGTAGGAAGGGAGCTCACTGCAGAACATGTGAAAGGGCTCATTGTGGAATCGTAGTAAAGGGTGCCAGGATATATATATATATATAGATATATATATATATATATAATATCTATCTATCTATCTATCTATCTATCTATCTATCTATCTATCTATCTATCTATCTATCTATCTATCTATCTATCTATCTATCTATCTATCTATAGATAGATAGATAGATAGATAGATAGATAGATATAAAATTGCATTTTATAGTTGGCCCCCCTACTTTTGTTCCTGTCCCCCCATGTGCCCCCCCTAAATATGAAAGCTGGAGACGCCACTGCTGCCATCACCTTCAAGGCTTCAACACAGGAGTGCTTTGGGGGTGTCTGTGAATAGACTACATTGCACTGTATCTGTCTCTCTGGCATCATGGATGGTATCATAACTCGCAGGCAGAGCCATGATAGAGTGCCTGCTGCCTGTGAGTTATCATAATGCTGATGATATTAACCAGTTGCTGATCATCTGATAGCAGATTTACTACTACAGGGTGGCCGTTCTACGCAGGATCACATATATACGTAATACGGCATTTCTGGGACATGGGAGCCAATCAGCGACTCGATGTCCACCAGTACCCGCTGATCGTTATGTTATGTGAACAAGGCAGATTGCTGTTCTGTCAGTATAAAGACATTGATCCTGTGTTCCTGCAAAGCAGGTACAGGGACATATGCCTTCCCTTAGTAAAAGCACCTCCCACACATTTAACCCTTTGATTGTCCTAGATGTTATCCCCTTCCCAGCCAATGTCATAAGTACAGTGACAGTGCATATTTTTAGCACTGTTCGATGTATTAGTGTCACCGCGGTTCCCACAAAGTGTCATTAGTGTCCGATTTGTCCACCGCAATATTGCAGTCCCGCTATGAGTCGCTGATTGCCGCCATTACTAGTAAAAAACAAAAATGTCCCCGGATTTCATTGAAAAAATCTGGTCACCTTGGCTTAAAGAGACACATACAGGTACTTGATTGTGCCCAGCCGTGCCATTCTGCCGACGTATGTCGGCGTGAATGGGTCCTTAAGTGGTTAAGTTGTCCACTGTAGCTGATATTATTGATATATATTATTGGTGGTCTGTATTGTACAGTATATGGTGACCACATTTCCAAACTACCATTCAGGGACACCCCCCCTTCCCGAAAATCAGCTTGTACTGATGTGTAATGAATCACAGCACAGTGATTGGACACAAGAGGCGGGATTTATGATTTCTCCAATCACAAGCAGGGGATGGGGATTGTGCTCCTCAAGGCATTCCCAGCCAGGACAAGTACTGTAGGTGAGTAAAGCGGTGATGTGGCGGCCTTTTTTTGGGGGCATCAGATCAGCCCAGGGGGGGTGGCTGTGTCAGTTTTATTCCGGGACATTGTATTGTGCTGAAATGAAGGTGCCCGGGACAGACCTGCAAAATGCGGGACTATCCCGGGCAATCCGGGACACGTGGTCACCCTAGCACAGTATGATGTTCTACCTATATGTAGAAAGCTTTTGGAACAATACGTTGGAATTTTTGTATTTTTGGCAACCACTTTGTATTTTTTTTCCACCAATTTTACCTAATTGCCTACACAACCCCTGAGATGAAGCGGGGGAATGGCAGTCCCCACACTGATCATTGACTGAGCGGTGTGATCATTCAGCCTCCACCTTATGTCTAATGCACTCCAAAAACAATCAGGCAACTCACTTTATATAGACAAGCAGAAAAGACTCCCTCCCCTGTGTACTGTGTATGTGACAGTGTGTGCATATGGAGGAGGTGAAAGAGGAAGCTGTGGGCACCCGGCACATGGTTCTCCGAAAATCTATTCTGTTGTAACCGTCTGTATTTCTAGAATGTTGGAACTCTGGTGGTGATGTTTAATTTTTTTTATATGGTTGGATGGTGAGCCGAGAACAGGGCGAGAAACTAGATCCTAAACATACCTCCCCGTGTGCAATGACACAGGTAAGGGTTCTGCTCTTATGTATATGTGTTATTCCTATCTATATGTATATTTGTATTTGTATATCAGTATATCTACCTATAGGAAGAGAAAAATCCCAGGCTTGAACCTCCCACTCAGCTCCATAAATCCGACTTCGGGTTCTGACGTACTGTTGGGTACAGTAGGCATTTGTCTTTAGGCAGCAGTGTTGCCAACCATCCATATTTTTTACAGACAGTTCGTAAAAACGTGCACTTTTTCCCACCCATTCGTAAATGTCCGTGGTTGCGGAAATGTGGCAGTAAAAATATCCGAGATCGGTTCGGCTTGGAAGTGTGCATGGAGATTGGAGGCAGGGGGTGATGGTGGCTGCGGTGGCACCGCAGAAGGGGATGGAGGCAGGGGGTGTTGGTGGCACTGCAGAGGGAGATGGTGGCATCGCAGAGGGTGGGGGATGGAGACGGGGTTTTGGTAGACATGTGCACATTGAAATATTCTGTTTCGTAATTTCGTTTTCGTCCGAAAAATAAATGTATTTAGTTATTCCCGAAATTCGTTTTTATTTATTTTGTTTTTCTAAAAAAAAAATGCATTCATCTGAAAATCCAAATTAAGTTTGAATCTGTCATTGAAGACTTATGGTGTCTGTCGAATCTTCGTAGAGGAACAAAAAAATTGACTCCTAATGCCTCTCTATGTCGAATCTTTTCTCTCTGTTGAATCATTTCTCTTTATGTAGAATAATATTGGACTAATAGAGTTAAGGTTAGGCACATTCGATCGCAACGAAAATGAAAATAAAGCATTTTATGTCGGATCTTTCGGTTTTTCTTTTTTTGTGCTTTCGTTATCGTTTGCTAAAACGATAACGAAAATCCCTGAAATTCGGACAAAAATGCATTCGGACGAAAACGAATGCACATGTCTAGTTTTTGGTGGCACCACAGAGGGGGGTGGAGGCAGGGGACGATGGAGGCAGGGGGTCTGGGGGAGATTGGAGGCAGGGGGTGTCGGTGGCACAGCAGAGGGGGGTGGAGGCAGGGGGTGTTGGTGGCAGAGGGGGATGGAGGCAGGGGGTGTTAGTGGCAGGGGGTGATTGGAGGCAGGGGGTGTCGGTGGCACCGCAGAGGGGGATGGTGGCATTGCAGAGGGTGGGGATGGAGACAGGGGTTTTTGGTGGCAACGCAGAGGGGGATGGAGGCAGGGGGTGATTGGAGGCAGGGGGAGATTGTGGCACCGCAGAGGGGGGTGAAGGCAGGGGGTGTTGGTGGCAGGGGGAGATTGGAGGCAACGGGGGTGTTAGTGACAGAGGGAGATTGGAAGCAGGGGGTGTCGGTGGCACTGCAGTGGGGGATGGTGGCATCGCAGAGGGTGGGGATGGAGATAGGGGTTTTTGGTGGCAACGCAGAGGGGGATGGAGGCAGGGGGAGATTGTGGCACCGCAGAGGGGGGTGACGGCAGGGGGTGTTGGTGGCAGAGGGGGATGGAGGCAGGGGGAGATTGGAGGCAACAGCGTGTTAGTGGCAGAGGGTGATTGGAGGCAGGGGTTGTCGCTGGCACTGCAGAGGGGGATGGCGGCATCGCATAGGTTGGGGGATGGAGACAGGGCTTTTCGGTGGCACCGCAGAGGGGGGTGGAGGCAGGGGACGATGTAGGCAGGGGGAGATTGTGGCACCACAGAGGGGGATGAAGGCAGGGGGTGTCTGTGGCAGAGGGGGATGGAGGCAGGGGGTGTCTGTGGCAGAGGGGGATGGAGGCAGGGGGTGATGTGACTAAATAGTCAGTCCTTATTATATCGAAAATAACAAAAATATGTTTTTTTTTACCTTAAATTACATTGCTATTTGCCTAGTGTACTTGTTTGTAGCCTAAATACTGAAAAATGTAATTTAGTAACTTGTATAAAATGCCAGTAAAAACGTGGCTGCGACAGTAAATTTTGGGTGTCGTGCCAGTAAATTTTGGGTGTCGTGCCAGTAAATTTTGGGTGTCGTGCTAGTACATTTCAATCTGGTACGTTGGCAACACTGATAGGCAGCGGAGGAGAAGAGTTAACTTTTCCTTTAGTGTAGCTACTGACCACACTATTGTATTCATAAGTATTAATACAAACATCTAACACAAATATATTTACACATTGTCACCAAATTCTTGGTCGGGTTATGAACAGTAAGACCAAATTTACACCATTGAATTATGGTAATGTTCAGTAACAAGCATGTTGTAATCCAGGGGTACCTGATGTGGCCCGCGACCTCCTGCTCTTGGATGGCTGGTTGGCAAGCCCAGATTGCTGACCCGCCGTCCAAAAGCATCGGTATTGTAAATGAAGCCGGCGGTAGAGGCAGCAAGCGGCTTTTCGGGAAGTGCACCAGACCTGCAGGATATAATAGACGTCTATGGCAAAGTGCAGCTAACCGGCGGGATAACCACACACTGTGCCACAGTAGACTGCAGACCAACATTGTAGCTATTTCTTGCTGTTGGCATTGTATTTACTAGAAAGCAGCGTGATGTCTATTCTTCTCCAGGTGAGCCCCAGAGGAATGTTGGTAGGTGCGTGTGGAATGTTCTTCCGTTGTCTTGTAGCCTAGGAGGAGTAACCGTGGACACGACATCCAAGTTGTGTTGACAAGGCCGCCGGATAATTTCTACACTCTGTAAGACGTGTTGCTGAGACATCATACAGATAAAGAATACATAATGATGTACTACTGCGAACTCCAATTAGAGTGAAGTGTTATTTAGAGAATGAACACATCTCCTACGGGAAGCATGTTCTGCCCCTGATGAATTTCACCCGTAATTGGGATTAGTTAAGTAGAAGGAGAATCACAACTAAGCCCAATTAGAGGTGAAATGCGTCGGAGGGGGAAGCCTGCATCAGGCAGGTGATGCGCTCGTTCTCTGAATTAACGATGGACTGACTGGATTAAGCAGAATTTTGGCTCTGTTCTTCTCCATTCTTGCTATGATTGAATCTGGGAGTGTCTTGGCAACGTCATAGCGATAAGGCAGGATTGGATGATGACATTTTTTAAGCCAGGCTTTGGGAGGTATGTATATGACCTACACCTACAGCAAAGGCATTATTAAAGTGTTACTAAACGTAGGACCCTGCATTCACTATATCTGGCCTCCCCAGCACCCTGCATTCATTATATCTGGTCTCCCAGGACTCTGCATTCACTATATCTGGCCTCCCCAGCACCCTGCATTCACTATATCTGGTCTCCCCAGGACCCTGCATTCACTATATCTGGTCTCCCCAGGACCCTGCATTCACTATATCTGGTCTCCCCAGGACTCTGCATTCACTATATCTGGTCTCCTCAGGAGCCTGCATTTACTATATCTGGTCTCCTCAGGAGCCTGCATTCACTATATCTGGTCAACCCAGGACCCTGCATTCACTATATCTGGTCTCCCCAGGACCCTACATTCACTATATCTGGTCTCCCCAGGACCCTACATTCACTATATCTGGTCTCCTAGAACTATGCATTCACTAAATATGGTCTCCCCAGGACCCTGCATTCACTATATCTGGTCACCCCAGGACCCTGCATTCACTATATCTGGTCTCCCCAGGACCCTACATTCACTATATCTGGTCTCCTAGAACTTTGCATTCACTAAATATGGTCTCCCCAGGACCCTGCATTCACTATATCTGCCCCCCCCCAGGACACTGCATTCGTTATATCTGGTCTCCCAGGACTCTGCATTCACTATATCTGGTCTTCCCAGGACCCTTCTTTCACTATATCTGGTCTCCCCAGGACCCTGCATTCATTATATCTGGTTTACCAGGACTCTGCATTCACTATATCTGGTCTCCTCAGGAGCCTGCATTCATTATATCTGGTCTCCCAGGACTCTGCATTCACTATATCTGGTCTCCCCAGGACCCTGCATTCACTATATCTGGTCTCCCCAGGACCCTGCATTCACTATGTCTGGTCTCCTCAGGAGCCTGCATTCACTATATCTGGTCTCCTCAGGAGCCTGCATTCACTATATCTGGTCTCCTCAGGAGCCTGCATTCACTATATCTGGTCTCCTCAGGAGCCTGCATTCACTATATCTGGTCTCCCCATGACCCTGCATTCACTATGTCTGGTCTCCCCATGACCTTGCATTCACTATATCTGCTCTCTCCATGACCCTGCATTCACTATATCTGGTCTTTCCATGACCTTGCATTCACTATATCTGCCCCCCCCCCCCTCAGGACTCTGCATTCACTATATCTGGTCTCCTAAAACTTTGCATTCACTATATCTGGTCTCCCCATGACTCTGCATTCACTATATCTGCTCTCCCCATGACTCTGCATTCACTATATAATGTCTCCCCAGGACCCTTTATTCACTATATATGGTCTCCCCAGGACCCTTTATTCACTATATATGGTCTCCCCAGGACCCTTTATTTACTATTTCTGGTCTCCCCAGGACTATGCATTCACTATATCTGGTCTCCCCAGGACTCTGTATTCACTATATCTGGTCTTCCCAGGACTGCATTCACTATATCTGGTCTCCCCAACACTGAATTCACTATATCTGGTCTCCCCAGGACCCTTTATTCACTATATCTGGTCTCCCCAGGACTATGCATTCACTATACCTGGTCTCCCCAGGACTGTATTCACTATATCTGGTCTCCCCAGGACTGTATTCACTATATCTGGTCTCCCCGGGACTGTATTCACTATACCTGGTCTCCCCAGGACTGTATTCACTATATCTGGTCTTCCACAGAACACAGAACATAGAAATGCAATTATTTTAGTAAATATAAACTGCTAAATACCTTTTCTCATCAGCAGTGTCTGGCCAAGCACTGGTTAAAGCTTGTAGGAGGAGTTTTCATTCTCCCCTGATTGTACCATAAGGATGCAGGACTCCTGACCCTCTATCTGAACAGTGCTGATCACATGCACCCTTCCAAGAAAGGAAAAAAAAATCCCTAGCAATACACAGCAAACTGAGCATGTGCAGAGTGCTCCCCAAGGCTCTGTACCAACAGGGGATGGACTGGGGACAGTGTTAGAAGGGGAGGATCAGAGAAGACAGGATCAAACAGCCTTTTTACACAATGCGCAAGGATTAAACCTTTAGGTTCCACAGTGAGTATAAGCATATCACGCTTTATGGCACATACATATGATATGCATATGATTTTACTGTTGTAGGTTTAGTAACACTTTAAACTTTAGTAAAAAAAAAAAACATATTTTTTTATTAGGGGCTTTTCACAGAGTCTGTTCTTAGTTCTCCTTTACATCACAGTGTCCCTTTACAGAGCAGAACCCTTTACATTACAGCCCCCCCCCCCCTTACAGAGTAGTCCCCTTTTATTACAGTGCCCCCCTTTAACCACTTGCCTACTGTGCACCTACACCCCCTTCCTGCCCAGACAAAATTTTAGCTTCCGGCACTGCGGCGCTTTAACTGACAATTGCGCGGTCGTGCGATGTGGCTCCCAAACAAAATTGGCGTCCTTTTTTTCCCACAAATAGAGCTTTCTATTGGTGCTATTTGATCGCCCGTGCGTTTTTTATTTCTTTCTCGTACATCACGGGACACAGAGCGGCATATTCATTACTATATGGGTTATATGGAGTACCTTCAGGTGTGGACACTGGCAATCTCAAACAGGAAGTCCCCTCCCTATATAACCCCCTCCCCTAGAGGGAGTCCCTCAGTTTTTCGCCAGTGTCTTAGGTGTTGGTCACGGAATAGCTTTGCTCCACATCCTTGGGATTAAGGGCGGGCTAACCGGATCTGTCCAAGGAGCCTCAGTGCCAAAGTGGACAGTACCCGGGCCCCAAACCGTGGGGTTTTGCCTATAATGCTCCTCTTTGGAGGGCTGGACCCTGGGCCCAGGACTTGGAGTTCATAAAGACCATAAGTTCCTGTTTGCCAGGGTGCTATATAGGTCCAGGACAGTGGGTACCCTCATAGGACCCCAGGGCCTGAAGGTCTACTACGCTACCCACGGAGATGGGAGAAGGTTGGATCGTTTTGCTAGACAAACATCCTGCAGCATGGAGCAGGTAAGAGGAGAGCCTGCGGGACTTGGTTCGACAGCAGGCTCTCCGGGGTAACCTAAAAGGGGGGTAGCCTAAGTATGCTCTGCATTGGCAACCTTGCTCACTATGTCTGAGAAAGACAGGATGATCCCATTTCCCCCATCACTAGGTTCCCCTGTCTAAGAATGGTGTTGCTAGCTACCTGCTGCTTTCTTCCTAGGACTGGTAAGGATCCCTAGGGGCCTTTTGGAGAGTCCTACCTGGCCGGGGGTTTGAATCTGCCACCTGATACTGCAGTCCTGGGTCTCCAGCAGCGCGGCTCCTCCATGTTCCTCCTGCTCCGGCATATGCGCGCGCGCGCGTGCGCACGCACGTCTTATAGACGTTTTTCGCGCCGTTCGGAAAGGAGGGCGGGGGGGGGCGTGCCTGCAGCGTCATACAGGGGCGCGCCTTGTGCTGTTATAGATCAGCAGGCATTGTCAGTGCTCAGTCTGAGGCTGATCTCAAAGGGAGAGGACGCAGAGCGGCAGAACAGTGACTCCCGGTGGCGGAAGAGGGGTAGTACATGCTGGACTTTGTTCCAATGCCTTTTTGTTAAGCCAAGAAATTCCCCTTTTTGCAGCAGGTTGGAGGCTGGCAAACTAAGTTTGGGGTCACTGTATGTTTGAAAAAAAAAAACAGGATTTGGTACTTCCATCCTTCTTTCCGAAACCCACATCTAGAAAGGAGGGGTTGCTGCATACCTTGGATATTGTCCGGGCCATGAAGGCCTATCTTAAAGCTACAGAAAAGATCCGGAAAACAGATGTGTTGTTCGTTCTACCAGATGGCCCCAAGAAGGGGCAGGCAGCTGCAAAATCCACCATCTCGAGATGGATTAGACAATTAATCATTCAAGCCTACGGTTTGAAGAGGTTGCCTCCTCCTTTGTCGGTAAAGGCCCATTCTACCAGGGCCATGGGCGCCTCCTGGGCAGCACACCGTCAGATCTCTATGGCTCAGATATGCAAGGCGGCGACGTGGTCATCAGTCCACACGTTTACAAAGTTTTATCAACTAGACGTGAGAAGGAATGCGGATTCTGCCTTTGGACAGGCAGTACTACAGGCTGCAGTTTAAGATCCTCGGGATCAGGGGCACCCTTGGTTGTAAAAAATAAAAAAATAAAAAATAAAATAAAAAATAAAAAAGTTTTTTCTTGACTAAGTTGGAATTATTATTATTATTTGAGTATACCTCTAAATTGAATCCTTCTTTGGAAGATGTCTCCCTCCCCTCATTAAAGCATTGCTTTCGGACATCCCATATAGTAATGAATATGCCGCTCTGTGTCCCGTGATGTACGAGAAAGAAAAAGGGATTTTTAAATACAGCTTACCTGTAAAATCCTTTTCTTGGAGTACATCACGGGACACAGAGCTCCCACCCCTCTTTTGGGGAAACATTTTGGGAGGCATACTGCTTGCTACAAAACTGAGGGACTCCCTCTAGGGGAGGGGGTTATATAGGGAGGGGACTTCCTGTTTGAGATTGCCAGTGTCCACACCTGAAGGTACTCCATATAACCCATATAGTAATGAATATGCCGCTCTGTGTCCCGTGATGTACTCCAAGAAAAGGATTTTACAGGTAAGCTGTATTTAAAAATCCCTTTTTTTGGGGCTATAAACAAAAAAAGTGCAACAATTTTGAAAAAAGACACAATATTTTTTGCTTTTTGCTATAATAATTATCCCATTAAAAAAAAAAAATTGATCTCAGTTTAGGCCAATACGTATTCTTCTACATATTTTTGGTAAAAAAAAAAAAAAAAATCGCAATAACCGTATAGTGACTGGTTTGCACAAAAGTTATATTGCCTACAAAATAGGGAACATAATTATGATTTTTTTTTTTTTTTACTAGGAATGGCGGCGATCTGCGTTTTTTTTTTTCGGGATTGCGACATTATAGTGGACACATCGAACACTTTTGACACATTTTTGGGACCATTCACATTTATACAGTGAACAATGCTATAAATATGCATTGATTACTGTATAAATTTGACTGGCAGGGAAGGGGTTAACCACTAGGGGGCAGGGAAGGGGTTAAATGTGTATCCTGATTTGTGTTCTAACTGTGGGGGGAGGGGGGGTGACTGGGGGAGGTGACCGATTGTGTCTCTATGTACAAGGGACACAGCATCGGTCTCCTCTCTCCCTAAAGCAGTGTTTTTCAACTCCAGTCCTCAAGGCACACCAACAGGTCATGTTTTCAGGCTTTCCATTATTTTGCACAGGTGATTTGATCAGTTTCACTGCCTTAGTAATCACCACAGCCATTTCATCTGAGGGAAATCCTGAAAACTTGACCTGTTGGTGTGCCTTGAGGACTGGAGTTGAAAAACACTGCCCTAAAGGACGTGGAGCTCTGTGTTTACACACAGAGCTCCACGTCCCAGCTCAGTTACACGGCCATCGCGGCCGCCGGGCACACGTACGGTGTTGTCATTTGCAAAGTTCAAACGCTGATTTTTGTGGTGAGGATGTAGAAGAGGTTTTCTTCTGATGACTCTTCCATGAAGACCATATTTGTACAAGTATCTCTTTATAGTGGAATAGTGTACCACAACTCCAGTGTCTGACAGATCTTTCTGGAGGGATCGTGCAGTCAAACGTGGGTTTTGAATTGCTTTTCTCACAATCCTGCGAGCTGTTCTGTCTGATATTTTTCTTGGTCTTCCAGATCTCACTTTAACTTCCACTGTTCCTGATGACTGCCATTTCTTAACCACTTCATTACTGGGCACTTAAACCCCCTTCGTGCCCAGACCAATTTTCAGCTTTAAGCGCTGACGCATTTTGAATGACAATTGCGCGGTCATACAACACTGTACCCAAATTATATTTTTATCATTTTTTCCCCACAAATAGAGCTTTCTTTTGGTGGTATTTGATCATCTCTGCGATTTTTTTATTTTTTGCGCTATAAACAAAAATAGACAGAAAATTTAAATAACTTTTTGTTATAATAATATCCCAATTAAAAAAAAAAAAAAAAATGTTTCTCTTTAGGCTGATACGTATTTTTCTACATATTTTTGTTAAAAAATCGAAATAAGCGTGATTGATTGGTTTGCGCAAAAGTTATAGCGCCTACAAAATAGGGGATAGATTTATGATTTATTTTTTATTTTTTACTAGTAATGGCGACGATCTGCGTTTTTTTCCGTCAGGCCTGCGATATTGCGGTGGACATATCGGACATTTTTGACACAATTTTGGGACCATTCACATTTATACAGCGATCAATGCTATAAAAATGCGCAAATTACTGTATAAATGTGACTGGCAGGGAAGGGGTTAACACTAGGGGGTGAGGAAGGGGTTAAATGTATTCCCTGGGTGTGTTCTAACTGTGTGGGGGGAGGGGGGTGACTGGGGGAGGTATCCGATGCTGTGTCCCTATGTACAAGAGACACAGATCGGTCTCCTCTCTCCCTGACAGCACGTGGAGCTCTGTGTTTACACACAGAGCTCCACGTCCCTGCTCTCACCTGCTGTCACCGCCGATCGCATGTACCCGGCGCATATCGCGGCCGCCAGGCACAAGCATCGGCTTCCCAGCGATGCAACGGCACAGTGTTTACCCACTGCGCGCCCCCCAGCGGCGCGCGCGGGGAATGTAAACAATAAGGACGTCCAAAGACGTCCTCCCGGCACTTCAGGTCCGCGCTGCAGACGTCTTTTGACGATAGCGCGGATCTGTAGTGGTTAATTAAATTCCGAACAGAGAACCCTCCCCGCTGCTGTTTTGCCCATATGGTGCCTTTAAAGCGGAGCTCCACCCTGATATATATATATTTTTTTAAAATCTGAAAAAAATAAATAAAAATGAAATGAAAAAAAAAATAAAAAATACTCACCCTAAATAGGCTGTTGCTATGCGGAAGTCCCGAATCTGCCCTCACGATCCGCGGTGCTGTTTTCTTCCTCCTCCTCTTCTGGGTGTCTTCTTGTGAATGGGCCGCACTGCATTCTGGGAACTGTGTGTATCCCAGAAAGCAGCCGGACCATTCACAAAGCGCCGCGTCGCTCGCACATGCGCAGTAGGAAACGGGCAGTGAAGCCGCACGGCTTCACTGCCTGTTTCCCTGACTGTGGATGGCGGTGCCGGGATCGAGGATCGGCATCGGCGGGAGCCGTCAGCGCGGGCGCCTAGGACAGGTAAGTGTCCTTATTCAAAGTCAGCAGCTACACTGTTAGTAGCTGCCGACTTTGAAAAAAAAAAAAAAAACGCGGGTGGGTGGAGCTCCGCTTTAACTTTTTAATCTTTTTCCTTACAGGATAACGTGTCTAGGTGAGATTCCTATAAACACATATAATGGAAAATACAAGAAGAAAAGCCAAAAGTCTGGTTCAAGCGGACAGCATAGAACTTCAGGATTCCAACTTTCAACAAGCCAGCTTTTGTACCCCGTACCAACCCACCACTGCTAAAGCCAAGAAGAAGAAGAAGAAACAGAAGACCAACCCACTCCTCCTGGATGGAGCCAAGGTTTGAAACATCATGGTCAAAATACATTAAGAAACACACACATATATATATATATATATATATATATATACATATATACACACAGTGCCTTGAAAAAGTATTCATACCCCTTGAAATCCACATTTTGTCATGTTACAACAAAAAACGTAAATATATTTATTGGGATTTTATGTGATAGACCGACACAAAGTGTGAAGTAGAAGGAAAATGATAAATGGTTTTCATTTTTTTTTACCCAAAAATATCTTAGAAGTGTGGCATGTGCCTTACGGCAATGTTGTGACATTTTGCTATGGACAAGACCCCTAAGGCCGCGTACACATGATCAGTCCATCCAATGAGAACGGTCCGAAGGACCGTTTCCATCGGTTAACCGATGAAGCTGACTGATGGTCTGATGTGCCTACACACCATCGGTTAAAAAAAATGGTTGTGTCAGAACGGGGTGACGTAAAAAACAACAACGTGCTGAAAAAAACGACGTGCAATGCTTCCAAGCATGCGTCGACTTGATTCTGAGCATGCGCGGCTTTTTAACCGAAGCTTTTGCATACTATCGGTTAGGCGTCCATCGGTTAAATTTTAAAGCAAGTTCTCTTTTTTTTTTAACCGAAGGATAACTGACCGATGGCGCCCACACACGATCTGTTTGGACCGATGAAACGGACCTTCAGTCAGATCGGCCTTAGTGCTCACCAGTGGCGGCTGGTGCTCAAAATTTTTAAGGGGGGCGCAAAGAAAAAAAAAATTGCAGTCTCACTGTGCCCAAACGCAGCCACTGTGCCATGCCTTCAAACGCAGCCACTGTGCCATCAATTTGCACCACTGTGCCATGCCATCAAACGCAGCCACTGTGCCATCAATTTGCACCACTGTGCCATGCTATCAAATGCAGCCACTGTGCCATCAATTCGCACCACTGTGCCATGCCATTAAACGCAGTCACAGTGCCATGCCATCAAATGCAGTCACTGCCCATGCCATGAAACGCAGCCACTGTGCCATCAATTGTCACCACTGTGCCATGCCATCAAACGCAGCCACTGTGCCATCAATTTGCACCACTGTGCCATGCCATCAAATGCAGCCACTGTGCCATCAATTCGCACCACTGTGCCATGCCATTAAACGCAGTCACAGTGCCATGCCATCAAATGCAGTCACTGCCCATGCCATGAAACGCAGCCACTGTGCCATCAATTGTCATCACTGTGCAATGCCATCAAACGCAGCCACTGTGCCATCAATTGTCACCACTGTGCCATGCCATTAAACGCAGCCACTGTGCCATCAATTGTCACCACTGTGCCCTTTAATAGTCGCCGCTGTGCCAATGGTCGCCGCTGTGCCAATTGTCCCCACTGTGCCCTGTAAATTGCTCTCTCTCCCCCCGCCCGGCACTTACCTTTACTGGAGTCAGACATCCACGTCCTACGATGTCTTCTCCCGCCCTCGATGACTGACAGGCGTCTCAGCCAATCAGGTTACCGGTAGCCAGAACCGGCCAACCTGATTGGCTGAGACACCTGTCATCTTATCCAAGGAGCGCACAGTCTGTGCGCTCCGAGGATAAGCTTCCAGGACCCGAGGGCTGTACTGGGAAAGCCTATCAGAGCTGTTGGCTCTGATAGACATTTCTGTACAGCCAACCAGCTGGTGTTATTCAGATGGCCAGACATGAGCGCCGACCATCTGAATAACAGCAGCAGCGGCGATAATAACATAGATTCGGGCGAACCGCCACTGGTGCTCACACACAAAACTCCCTCATATGTTCAGCGCTGTACAGAACCTAAAAAATAAAAAAGGGGTCCTGATAGCAATCAGGGATACTGTCTTGTTTAGGCTTGTTGACAGACACTTGGACGAGCACGGCAGATTCATTGTTCTTATTGTTGAAGTGAACCATGTGTTATAAACCATAGTTACTTTATACACCCCCAATTTTCACCTCATATGCGTCCAATTGGATTGCCTGTCCTTTCAGCCAATTGGGTGATGGGTCTCAGGACCCGCTTCCTGATTGGCCAGGAGGAGGATCAGTGTGACAATAGCGAATAGTCATTCGCTACTGTCACACAACTGGGTAGGCTCAGGGCGTTTAGCTCTGCGCCCTGTGCCCACTCTTCTTCGAAGTCTATTCGAGCCCCTGGCTGGTGCCCCGCATGTAGATTAGGGATGGATGGGGGGCGGCGCCCCTGCATCCCTAGGAGAAAGGGAGTAGCTGCTCCAGGTGGGAACCCAAATGAAGATTCACCGTAGCAGATAACTCAGGTGCAGGCAATGCACTCGGCAAGGCAGGAACAAAAAGTGTCTCTGGACATCCACACTCTGAACAAATTGTAGCCTTTATTAAAAGAAGGACAGCACTACAACTCACAGCAAAATAAAATAAAACCTGGCCTCTGACGCGTTTTGCACTGGAACTAGTGCTTAGTCATAGCATTAGCACCCCTAATGGATGGGCTGCCACTGTCGGCTACTACTGTTTGGTGTACCAACAAGCAGGGCCGCTGTTAGGAATCATGGGGCCCCGTACAGCCTACCTGATGGGCCGCCCCCCCCCCAACACACATGACAGTATTCTATACAATATGTTCACAAAAAAATACATGAAAAAAATTATTAATGGACAAAAATGCCACCCCAATTTCCCCTCCTAGTACAAATCTCCCCTGCCTGCACAATTCCCCCAATCCGTCCTATTAGCTCCAAATTCCCTCATCGGCTCCTGGTACACAATCACCCCCACTCACCTCCCAGCACAAATCTTATTCTTCAATCCCTCTCTTAGTACACATTCCCACAAATCCCTCCTCCTAGCACAACTCCCTCTCGGGGCAGGGGAAGGAGCCCAGCGGCGGCTGGCTAGGTTCATTATCCCTCTATGTCTCTCACCCAGCAGCTAAAAGCCGGCGGGAGAGAGACACGGAGGGCATTGTTCTCCACCAACCCTCCTGCTGTCTGGGCCCCTCTGTGTGCCGGGGCCCCCTACAGGAGGGCTGGTGGTCCCCCCTATCAGCGGCCCTGCCAACAAGACATATATATGAGTGGCTTAAAGCAGAGTTCCACCCAAATGTGAAACTTCTGCTTTAAGTGCAGATGACCCCCACATTTGGCTGCTGCATTCTCACCCTAGGCTTATACTCAAGTCAACAAGTTTTTGGGGATACAATTAAGTACCTTGGCTTATACTCGGGTCGGCTTATACTCGAGTATATTAACCACTTCATTACCGAGCCTGTTTTTCAGATTCGGTGCTTACGAGACTAAAACAGTTTTTTTTGCTAGAAAATTATTTAAAACCCCCAAACATTATATATATATTTTTTTCTAACACCCTAGAGAATAAAATGGCGGTCATTGCAATACTTTTTCTCACACCGTATTTGCGCAGCGGTCTTACAAGCGCACTTTTTTTGGAAAAAATTCACTTTCTTGAATTAAAAAATAAGACAACAATAAATTTGGCCCAATTTTTTTATATATTGTGAAAGATAATGTTACGCCGAGTAAAATGATACCCAACATGTCACGCATAAAAATTGCGCCCGCTCGTGGCATGGCGTCAAACTTTTACCCTTAAAAATCTCGATATGCGACGTTTAAAAAATTCTACAGGTTGCATTTTTTGAGATGACGAGGAGGTCTAGGGCTAGAATTATTGCTCTCGCTCTAACGATCGCGGCGATACCTCACTTGTGTGGTTTGAACACCGTTTTCATATGCGGGCGCTACTCGCGTATGCGTTTGCTTCTGCGCGCGAGCTCGTCGGGACGGGGCACTTTAAAAATTTTTTTTTTGGGTTTTGGTTTTTATTTTTATTTATTTTATAATTTTTAACACTGAAAAAAAAAAAAAAAAAAATTATCACTTTTATTCCTATTACAAGGAATGTAAACATCCCTTGTAATAGAAAAAAGCATGACAGGTCCCCTTATATATGAGATCTGGGGTCAAAAAGACCTCAGATCTCATATTCAGGCTTAAATGCAAAAAATAAATAAAAAAAAATAAGTCAAAATGTAAACATATTAAATGTCTCTTTAAGACGCTGGGCGGAAATGAAGTTTTGACGTCACTTCCGCCCAGCAGAGAGAGGGGGACGGCTGAGGGACATTTTTTCCCTCAGTCACATCCCCGGACAGACAACGAGCGGACCCGATCGCCTCCGCCGCTACCGACGGCTACGGTAAGCGGCGGAGGGCGCGGGAGAGCGGCGGGAGGGGGGGGGCACCCTCTCCCGCCGCCGGTAACGGCGATCTCGCGGCGAATCCGCCGCGATGACCGCTGTTATCGTTAACAGGACCGCCCCACGAAGAGATGGATATCTCGGTTGTGGCAGCAGCTGCTGCCGTTACCGAGATATCCATCTTCAAAAACGTGACGTCTTTGGACGTGGGGCCGGTCACAAGTGGTTAAGTATTTATATTCTGCTCTGACACTGTTGCACTTTATCACATGCCTGACGAAGGGGCCCTGTGCGGCTCCAAAACGTTGGATCTGCCAGGTGCCTGGACTGATGCCAGTCTCAGCCTCTCAGCGAGCCGCTGAGTCGGCCGCTCCCCTCTCCTCCACAGGAGCAGAGCAGAGAGCTGCTGATTGACAGTCAGCAGCTCTATGCTTGGGGAGCTGTGAGAATCGAGCCATCTGCGGTGTTCGACTGCTCGGTTCCCAGTGCAGAGGCACCGGGGAACAAATGCTGCATTCACCGAGGTAGGTATAAACCTGCTAGTAGCGGAACCAAGTAAAAGGTCTGCACTACATTTCTGTGAAGCCTTTTTTTACTTTTCTGATAATCAGAATGTTTTTTTTGTTTTGTTTTTTGTCGCTTTCAAATTTGCTATCATTCATTGACAGGCTGATGAACTAAATTCCTGGGTTTCAAAACATATTAAGAAAAAAGAGTGTGTTGTTTTCATCCCACAAGAGTCCATCAAAGAGTAAGTACATCATCTGCAACAAAGTTATTTCGTTTTTTTTTTTTTTTATATATTTTAGCTGAAAGTGATAAAAGATATTGTTCAATGTGTTTAGTTGTACGAAACAGGAGATCTATTCTTTAAAGCTTAACCAGTTCTATAGTCAAGACTGCTACATGGTCATCTATTTCTGGGAGGGCATCCATAGACATCCTCCCAGAACCCCGCCCCCGAGCACCTCCTGCTGCACACATCTGACACGCTCTGTGATCTTTTCTTTTTTTGGGCACAGCTGGTCACAGATCAGGTTAAAGAGCCAATCACAGAGGCCCTTTACCATGTGATCAGCTGTTTCCAATCACAATCAGTGCAAAAGCAAAACAAACTTATGCGCTGCACCAGAAATATAATAAAAGTAAATGGATGGGAGGATAAAAAAAAAAATCTTTCTTTCAAGAAATACATAAAATACTTTTTTTTTTGTAGCAATGACATAAGTATGGAAGAGCCCTAGGGCCATCAATAAAAATAACTCTGACTTTGAAACTCAGAATTTTGACTTTGAAACTCAGAATTTTGACTTTGAAACTCAGAGTTTTAACTTTGAATCTCAGAATTCTTACTTTAAATCATAGAATTCTGACTTTGAATCTCAGAATTCTGACTTTAAATCTCAGAATTCTGACTTTAAATCTCAGAATTCTGACTTTGAAACTCAGAATTTTTAATTTGAAACTCAGAATTTTGTATATATATATTTTGATGGTCCTAGGGCTCTTCCATAGATAATAATGCAGTCTTTGTAATAGGGTGCAGTCATTTTTTTTTTTACTTGTGGTAAAATCAAGGGTCTGTAAACACATACCAGCCAGGGAAAGTCCAAAGTAAACACACCAGGTTGCGGCCACTGGAGTTCTGCAGAGACGTCTGGCTCTAATCCAATTAGGTAAACAAGCAAGGACCCACCAAGAAGATGGCCACTCTGTGTAATCCACAGGACCTGGAAGTGATGTCATCGGCAGCGCTGTGGAACGGGGGTGATTATGTCACTGCCAACCCGCAGTGGGTTGCGAGAGTGGACCCAGGGCCACTCTTTTACCAATGAGATGACGCGTTTCAAAGCTCCTCACCTTATCAAATCCAAATAGGTGAGGGAGCAAGGGAAATAAATAAGCACTACAGATTACATGGGGAGATGGAGTGACCAGCTTATTGGTTCACAGACCCATCAATTTAGACACCAAGCACTGTTCACAAATCCTCAAGTCTAGTACACGCCACAATTTTTTATTCTTTTAACACAGCTCCAGTCTGAGCCGATGTACTAAAGCTTAGTACACACAGGCCAAATGTTGGTCAATATTGGCCAGTTCAATAAAAAAAAACGGCCAACATTCGGCCTGTGGGTATGACAGCCGGTCAGACAGAGCCAGGCCTATCTGCCAGCTTCTCTCAGACGTGCATGTTGGAAAACCAGCAGCCGAGTGGCTCCAAATGAGCACTCAGCCACTGACACCCATGCTGGAGGTTATTATTGCAGAAACTGGCACCAATGCTGGAAGTTATTATTGCAGAAACTGGCACCAATGCTGGAAGTTATTATTGCAGAAACTGGCACCAAATGCTGGAGGTTATTATTGCAGAAACTGGCACCAATGCTGGGTATCATTGCAGAAACTGGCACCAATGCTGGAAGTTATTATTGCAGAAACTGGCACCAAATGCTGGAGGTTATTATTGCAGAAACTGGCACCAATGCTGGGTATCATTGCAGAAACTGGCACCAATGCTGGGTATCATTGCAGAAACTGGCACCAATGCTGTTAGTTATTATTGCGGAAACTGACACCAATGCTGGGGATAATTACAGAAACTGACACCAATGCTGGGAATCCTTTCAGAAACTTGCACCCATGCTGGGGATAATTTCAGAAACTTGCACCCATGCTGGGAATCATTTCAGAAACTTGCACCCATGCTGGGGATAATTGCAGAAACTGGCATCCATGCTGGGGATAATTGCAGAAACTGGCACCCATGCTGGGGATCATTTCAGAAACTTGCACCCATGCTGGGGATCATTGCAGAAACTGGCACCAATGCTGGGAATCATTTCAGAAACTTGCACCCATGCTGGGGATAATTGCAGAAACTGGCACCCATGCTGGGGATAATTGCAGAAACTGGCACCCATGCTGGGGATCATTTCAGAAACTTGCACCCATGCTGAGGATCATTGCAGAAACTGGCACCAATGCTATGGTGGTTGATATTGTAGAAACTAGCACCAATGCTAGTGGTTATTATTGCAGAAACTGGCACCAATGCTGGGGATTATTATTGCTGAGACTGACAGTAATACTGGGGATCGTTATTGCAGAAACTGGCACTATATTTTTTCATATCATATTGTTATTTAAATTTGCTAGTTGTTTTATGCCGCGTACACATGATCATTTTTTGCGATGAAAAAGAACGACGTTTTCAAAAACGTCATTTAAAATGATCGTGTGTGGGCAAAACGTTGTTTTATGTCTTCAAAAAAACGATGAAAAAAAAATACGAACATGCTTGAATTTTTTGTGTCGTTTTTCAAATCGTCGTTTTTTGTGTCATAAAAAGTGATGG
Source organism: Rana kukunoris (assembly GCA_029574335.1). Taxonomy (NCBI): domain Eukaryota; kingdom Metazoa; phylum Chordata; class Amphibia; order Anura; family Ranidae; genus Rana; species Rana kukunoris. The sequence goes on along the minus strand of CM056050.1, from coordinate 13,110,568 downwards.
TGTGTGGGCAAAACGATGTTGAAAACGACATTTTTAAACCCGCGCATGCTCAGAAGCAAGTTTTGAGATGGAGCTTCAATGGAAAAGAGTACCGTCGAACGTGGTGTACGTCACCACGCTTTGCTAGAGCTTTGTAGAAAAACGATGGTGTGTATGCAACGTCGTTTTGGAAAATGAAGTTTGAAAAACGTCGTTTTTTTTTTCCTGAGATAAAATTACGTTTTTTTTTCATCACAAAAAGTGATTGTGTGTACGCGGCATTATAGTTGTTAACGACACTACTATTGCCATTTTTGACACCATGTTTTACTGTACCAGGTGACACCAACCCTAGTGACACCACTGGCTCCAGTCCCATTCCCCGGTGCTCTGGTGCTGGACAGGGAGCAGGAATAATGAAACAAGTACAGCTGAGCTTACCTCAGCACACACTCCTGATAAGCTCACATATCCCTCTTCCAGGAGTTCAGGCCAGTGACGTCTCCAGTTTTCATATTTAGGGGGGGCACATGGGGGGACATGGACAAAAGTAGGGGGGCCAACTATAAAATGCAATTTTATATATATATATATATATATATATATATATATATATATATATATCCTGGGGCCCTTTACTATGATCCCACAATGAGCCCTTTCACATGTTCTGCAGTGAGCTCCCTTCCTACTATACTGGGGCCCCTCAGGGTGGCAGAAAACAAGAGGTATATGTCACCAGCACCAGAAAATATAAGGGTCCAAAGCAGTGGGAGAACTCTCAGGGTTGCAAAGGTTGTCTTGCCATTAGGCCCTGGTGTTCTGCCACTGTGGGGCTCCCCAGCTGTCCTGTCCCTGCTATTGAGAGCGCTGGTCTGGCATCTGGCACTATTGGTTATAGAGAGCTGAGCCCCCAGCTGGTAACATAGCAGTAGTAATGCTGTATAACCTTCTCTGTTGACATGCTGATCGGGATGTGAGCCAGGTGATGCTCCCAGTCAGATCTAATAAACACAGTGGGCCAGATTCAGAAAGTATTTACGTCGGCATATCTAGAGATAAGCCGCGTAAATACTAAGAATAGCCGGCGTATCTTTTTTCTGTAGTCAGAAAACAAGATAGGGTGGAATTCAGCTAATATACGAGCGGCGTAAGTCTGTTACACCGTCGTATATTAGTTGCTTTTTTTATGCTGGCCGATAGGTGACGCTTCTGTTGTTTTACGCGTTGAATATGTAAATTAGGGAGTTACGCCAATTCTCGAACGTACTTGCGGCCGGGCGTCATAGTTTACGTCGTTTAGGACAATAACTTGCATATTAGCCTTTAAAATGAGCACTTTATATTTCTCCCATAGACTTTAACAGGGTGTTCCGCGGCTTTTCGAATTTGCCGCGAACACCCCTAATTGTTCGTTGTTCGCCGAACAGGCAATGTTCGAGTCGAACATGAGTTTGACTCGAACTCGAAGCTCATGCCTACTAGTGATATCACTGTTTGTCAGGAGAATACAATTGCTGGACAGGAGGGATATTCCCCTGTCAGCACTGTCTGTGTTGATGGGGGACTCATGCAAGTTTCTTTCCTGCAATCTGTGGATGCAGGAAAGAAATTTGCACCGTATATTACCTGCCTAACTGAAAGTGAAAGTAAATTGTGAATGTCTTGAAAGAACAGGAGAGGGGGAGGGAGACAGATGGGGGAGAGAAGAGATGGAGATAATGCAGTTCAGTGATCACAGTGTACTGCATTCTGCAGTGCGCACACTTACCCACGGTCCAGGCTAGAATCTCCAGTGATGGCTGGACTCGCTGGGCTGTAAAAGAGTGTCATAGACTGACACTCGACTCAGCTTGCAGTCACCACTCTTGGCATTTACAGGCTGGTTCTCCTGACCTCCTGTCCTAAGGACAGGAGAAATCAGTCTGTTTTTTCAGTAACTGAGATGAAGGCTTGCCCCCCCCCCCCCCCACAGTGCTCATGGAGTCCTTTCTGCAACTTACTCTTCTCCGTGTCAATGAGGATGCAGGGGAAGAAGCAGATCAGGCGGCTGTGGTTGTGTGATCGCTCACATTTTGCATTTTTTTTTTTAGGGGGGGGGGGGGGGCACAGCAGAATTTTGGGGGGGTTCAGGCATGCAGGTGGCCGGACGGGTGGGAGGTTTAGGAATGCGGGTGGGAGGTTTAGGCAGGCGGGTGGGAGGTTTAAGCAGGCGGTTGGGCGGTTCAGGCAAACGGTTGGGCGGTTCAGGCAGGCGGGTGGGCAGTTCAGGCAGGTGGGCAGGCTGGATCTCAGAAGCTGGCCACATCCCCATCCCAGCCACACAACAAGCATCTGAAACATCCAGAGGAAGTAGGTGGAGGAGATCCAGTCCTGAAGCTGGAGGGAGGGGGGAAGCAAAATCCTCCCTCCAGCAGCCATTGCAGCCTGCACTGTATGCTGTTTGGAATGATAGGAGTGATAGCAGCCTCACTCCTGTCATTTAGGCAGCTGGAGAGCTGAGCACTCATCTGCTTTCAGCACCCCTTCTCTACTTGCCCTCAGCTTATTTCCACTCTCCAAATGTGCGCAGAAGAGTGGTAATTTTGAGGGCTGTCTAAAGCAGGAGTCTCCAACCCCCGGGCCGTGGCCCACTACCGGGCCGCAGCCTGTTTACTGGTGGGCCACGAAGCCTGCGATGCGGCGGTGGCGGGCGAGCAGAGAGATCGCCTTACAGAACGCGATCCGCAGAGCGCACTGGTGCCTCGGCTTTAGGAAAGGCCCGGCTTCGGCCTAGCTCTGGAGTAGTTGGCTATCTTGGTACACCCGGTGGCGGCGGCTGCCTAGGTGCGCGCTGACGTCATGACCCCTCCCTCATCTGCTCGTAGATCTTCTAGCCGGCTATTCTGCAAGAGCGCGTCAATTACAGTGAGTTTTGGCAATGTTGGACTGACTTTTACAGTGAGTTTTGGCAATGTTGGACTGGCTATTACAGTGAGTTTTGGCAATGCTGGACTGGCTATTACAGTGAGTTTTGGCAATGTTGGACTGGCTATTACAGTGAGATTTGGCAATGTTGGGCTGGCTATTACAGTGAGTTTTGGCAATGTTGGACTGGCTATTACAGTGATTAGTGGGGGCAATGTTGGACTGGCTATTACAGTGATTAGTGGGGGCAATGTTGGACTGGGTATTACAGTGATGAGTGGGGGCAATGATGGACATTACAGTGATGAGTGGGGGCAATGGTGGATGACTGGATGTTACAGTGAGGTGGGGCCAATGGTGGATGTTACCATCATCTCCCACTGCTCGCCCGCATCACCACTGTTCCGCCCACACAGCCTGGCCAGCGTACCAAGGTGACAGGCACTGTGACAATCTGCATCTGGTGGCATGTGGCAATCTGCATCTGGTGGCATATGGCAATCTGGTGACAGGCACTGTGGCCATCTACATCTGGTGGCATGTGGCAATCTGGTGACAGGCACTGTGGCAAGCTGCATCTGGTGGCAGATTCTGCATTATGAGTTTAACTATTTAATTTTATATTACAATATAAAAATAATGTGCTTCAATCATCCTGACACCATATTAACCATGGTGTTGTGATGATTGAAGTGCTTTCCTGACAAATTGGCCACAAAAAAACGCATTGTCGGCCCGCATCATCGGGCCTTGGCACAATTTTCATCCACAATGCCGGTCCCCGGTGCCAAAAAGGTTGGGGAACACTGGTCTATAGGATCCTATACATTTATTTTTCGATTTGTGGTGGAGTAGGTCTTAAGTGCCGGGTTCAATTTGTCTATTGTCTATTTAAATATAGCAATCACATTATGTTGAAAATATTTTATAGATGCTCTATTTCACACTTAGGGAGACCTGTGGATGTGGTTACACCAGAGGAACCCATTTCCATGACATCTCACATCACATTAGGCCACCTGAAACCAGTTGGGACCCTCAGAAACATGTCAAAGAATTCCCTAGTGACGCACATGGGGACATGTCATTTACAGGAACCACCAGGACCCGGGCCAAGGTAAGCTTGCTGGGTGGTAAAGCACATTACTGTATGCAGTAGAAGACTAGACTGCCGTTGGCCACATTTTATTATATTAATGGTTATGTTTAAACATCTTGCTGTATAAGTGATTTTAGGCTCTGTTTCTCAACAGTATGTGCGAGCATCCTGCGACACTCATCCCAGCAAATTGTTTGAGCTGATGACAGAGCAGTGGGAGCTTTGTGTACCAAGTCTCCTTATATCTGTGACAGGAGGAGCCAAAAACTTCAACATCAGTCCAAGGCTGAAGACTCAGTTTAGTCGGGGCCTTGTGAAGGCTGCACAAAATACAGGTAATGGTGGCATTCTACAATGACCATCCTTCTGTTTCACTGTCACTGCTATCCTCACTTGTATGTAATCAGTGCTGACGGGAAGGGGTGCTGGAGCCCCAAATGGGTCCCCAAAAAACCCTGAGTCTCGGGCTTTATGCACTATTTAATTGTTAGCCCTGAGCGCTGCCGCCGAGCGGGGACCGATCTGATCCCGAGTGCGGCCGAGTGACATAGCAGGTCCCGCCTTCTGGAGCCTGCAGCACATATGATGGATGTCCCACTGGTCCAATGCCGGGACGTGTGACGTCCATCATAGGTGCTGCAGGCTCCACAAGACGGGAATTACAATGTGGCCACCAATGTGGCCGCCGCGCCACATCACTGTGAGATCCCTGCTCGGTGCTTGGGCGGGCAGCTCTCCTCTTCTGGCTGCCTGCTGTGGTGATGATAGGCACGCCGCACACCACACACTACGGATGAGCTGAGCTGCAGGACACATGAAGTCTGTCTCCTGGTCAGGTAGGTAAGTCAGTGTATGTATGTCACTACCGTCAGTCTGTATGTCAGATAGGTCAGTGTGTGTATGTCAGCTAGGTCAGTATATGTCAAGTAGGTCAGTGTATGTATGTTAGGCAGGTCAGTGTGTCAAGTAGGTGAGTTTAGTGATCAGCATTGATGGGCACTGTTAAGCCAGGCAGCAATTAGCAAGTGAGCTTACCCCGCCACCTGCGCCACTACCACAGCCCCTGTTTTTTTTGCCGCTTAGCAACACCCCTGCTTGTAATGCTTGACAGAAACACTTTAATGATCATAATTTGCAGTGGCTATTGGGGAAAGTAGAGAATATATTAAGGCAATGTTTAACTTTGCTGGATAAAATGGCCACAAGCAAAGCTAAGACTTGAGCATTAAAGTAGACCTCTCTGCAACTTTTCAAGTCTATATAACAGGCATGTCCAAAGTCCGGCCCGAGGGCCAATTATGGCCCCCTGGTGATTTAATACGGCCCCCCGGGGGATTTGGATATATATATTGTTTGTAGCCCCCAGGGCTACAAAAGATATATACATTTTTTTAATCGTCGCTGGTGGCGGAACAAGTGCCATCAGATTATATGAAGAGAATCTCCTGTTTACTCAGCGGCATTTGTAATATGAAGTCCAGTCTCCTGGGATGCCATTGAATGACTGTTCTGTCTATCATAGGAGGCGGGACTTTGTATTAAAGAGGTAACTGAGTAAACAAGAGATTCTCCTGTTTGTAATCTATTGGCACTCATACCCCCCTCCCTGTCCCCTCCGAGGCTGCAGATGGGCATCAATTAGGCTGCACTGATGGCCAGTGTTGTTCATCTTCCTTTAAAAAAGTAACTAGTTACAATTACAAGTTACTTGTCCGAAAAAGTAATTGAGTTAGTGACTCAGTTACTTTATTGGCAAAGTAACTAGTTACTCGGAAAAGTAACTGAGATTTTTTTTTTATATATTCTACAATGCAATTACGTTCTATAACATCTTTAATATCAAAGATGTTTATATTAACTGATTAAAGAATAAAAACACTATATACAGTATTTTAGAACATTTCGTACTGTGTACAATTATTAACCACTTGACCACTGGGCACTTAAACACCCTACCTAACCAGACCAATTTTCAGCTTTCGGTGCTCTCACAATTTGAATGACAATTACTCAGTCATACAACATTGTACCCATTTGAATTTGTCGTCCTTTTTTTCACACAAATAGAGCTTTCTTTTGGTGGTATTTGATCACCTCTGGGTTTTTTATTTTTTGCGCTATAAAAGAAAAACGACTGAAAATTCTGTAAAAAAAAAGAAAAAAAAAATCTTGTTTCTGTCATATTAGCGGGTTATTTCTCACACACAGCATATGCATACCACAAATTACACCCCAAAACACATTCTGCTATTCCTCCCGAGTATGGCGATACCCCATGTGTGGGACTTTTACACAGAGTATGGCCACATACAGAGGCCCAACATGCAGGGAGCACCATCAGGCGTTCTGGAACACCTAGACCAATTCTGACATTCCTCTCCTACATGGAAAAATCATAATTTATTTGCTAGAAAATTACATAGAACCCCAAAACATTATATATGCTTTTTTAGCAAAGACCCTAGAGAATACAATGGCGGTGGTTACAACTTTTTATCTCGCATGGTATTTTCGTAGAAATTTTTTGAACGCGTGTTTTAAAAAAAAAACAGTTTTGTGCTAAAAAAAAAAAAACAGTAAAGTTAGCCCAATTTTTTTTCATAATGTGAAGGATGACGTTACACCGAGTAAATAGATACCCAACATGTCACCCTTCAAAATTGCGCACACTCATGGAATGGCGCCAAACTTCGCTACCTAAAAATCCCCATAGGCGACGCTTTAATTACTTTTATTGGTTACATGTTTTTAGTTACGGAGAAGGTCTAGGGCCAAAATGATTGCAGGGTATTGAGGTACTGCAGGGTATTGAGGTATTGCAGAGTATCGCGCAGGGTATTGCAGAGTATTGCGCAGGGTATTGCACAGTATTGGGGTACTGCAGAGTATTGGGGTACTGGGGTATTGCAGGGTACTGGGGTATTGAAGAGTACTGGGGTACTGCAGGGTACTGGGGTATTGCAGGGCACTGGGGTACTGCAGAGTATTGGGGTACTGCAGGGTACTGGGGTACTGCAGAGTACTGGGGTATTGCAGGGTACTGGGGTATTGCAGGGTACTGGGGTACTGCAGAGTACTGGGGTATTGCAGGGTACTGGGGTACTGGGGTATTGCAGGGTACTGGGGGATTGCAGAGCTGGGATGGATGTTTACAAGTGATCGCGCCGTCATTTGATTTACCGTGATCCGTGATGCGCCGGGTCTTCCCAGGGGACGCGCAATCGCGGAAGTGAAGGATGACGTCCCAGGGACGTCGTGTCAAAGTAACTCGACCGCGCTGTAGCAGTATTTTTGCTATAGCGCGGTCGGCAAGTGGTTAATATCATCATTACACTTCACCTGCCCAGGCAGCAATACTGTACAATATAGATTCAGTGTGCAGTGTGAGAGACACTGCTGCAGTGCAAACTGAATCTATATTGTACAGTATTGCTGCCTGGGCAGGTGAAGTGTGATGATGATATTAATAATTGTACACAGTACGAAATGTTCTAAAATACTGTATATGGTGCTTTTATTCTTCAATCAGTTAATATAAACATCTTTGATACTAAAGATGTTATAGAACGTAATTGCATTGTAGAATATAAAAAAAAATATATATTGCTGCCTGGGCAGGTGAAGTGTGATGATGATATTAATAATTGTACACAGTATTGCATTTGCTGGGCCTGCCATATACTGTACTGTACTATACTGTATAACTGCACTACAAAATTCCTTTACAAATAATGCATATTTTAAAATGTTATTAGTAATAACTTATTAGTAATAACATTTTAAAATATGCATTATTTGTGAAGGAATTTTGTACTGCAGTTATACAGTATAGTACAGTACAGTATATGGCAGGCCCAGCAAATGCAATACTGTGTACAATTATTAATATCATCATCACACTTCACCTGCCCAGGCAGTAATACTGTACAATATAGATTCAGTGTGCACTGCAGCAGTGTCACTCACACTATATTGTACAGTATTGCTGCATAGGCAGGTGAAGTGTGATGATGCTGGGCCTGCCTGGGCATGTGGAGCGGTCGGGTGGAGTGTCCCGTGTACTGTGCGGGCGTACCTGTGTGCCTCTTCATCCCCGACTGTCATGTTGATGATCTCCTCGGCGGGCTCCAACACCGCTGTTCCATTTGTTCGCATCCGGGCGGTCCCACTCCCATCTCACTGTCGCCATTTGCCGCGCAGTCCGGGCAGACTCTGCCTCCTCCCGTGACGCTGCTCCCACCCCAAGGTGTCCAGACACGAGTGTCACATCTGCGGCCGTGGGCAGGAGACTCCAGGGGCGCGTGCATGCGCTGCGCCAGCATCACCCACAAGTCAGTCCGACACCGAGAGACAGTCACATGCCCGCCGGCGGCCAATCATTAACTTTGACATCATGTGATGATGACACACAGTCACCCACCCAATCACAAGTACAATGCAACAATCAGGCTCCATCCCGCTGGCCCTGAGGTGAGGGGAACTAAGTTAGAAGAGACATTAACCCCGGAGTTTGGACTGCCCCCACCCGCCGCACGCTCAATGTAACGTGGTTACGCCGCCAATGTAATGGCAACGGCGTTCCCGCTGGGGTAAAAGTATTCAGGTAGATTACTAGTTACCCCTTGGCAGGCAATCGTTACGTAACGGCGTTTATTTAAACGCCGTTACTTACAACACTGCTGATGGCACATGCGAGGCTGCATTCATGGCACATGTGAGGCTACATTCATGGCAATGTTAAGCCTGTGCGTGTTATACGCCAATAAATACGGTATATCCAAATAACACGCCCAAGCTCATCCTTATTCCTGAGCAGCGCTCAGGGATTCGTTGGGGCCACAAAAGAGATATATACAGTGTATCCAAATAACACACCCAAGCTTATCTCTTCACCACACACAGCCACAAAGGCAAGATAATTCTTGTTGGGCAGTGTATTAGTTGCTTGGACGAACACACTTGGACCGAATTTTAATAATTCAAAGAATGTCGGACAAAATGGCCCTCACGCATGTTCACTTCATCAAATCTGGCCCTCTTCGAAAAAAGTTTGGACACCCCTGCTATGTACCAATTAATTCCTGGCATTTCACAATATACAGCAACAGTATCCTCTTATCAGAAACACTCCTTTTGTTATTAAAATATCTTCCCAACATACTTCTCTTTTTCAGAGAGAGATAGGAAAAAGAGGTTACGGGCCAGATCTACAAAGAACTTACGGCGGCGTTGTATCTTTGTTTTGTATCCACAAAACAAGATACGCCTGAATGTGGCATAGAGCCGACCGACGTAAGTCTTATGCCGCGTACACACGGTCGTTTTTTGCGATGAAAAAAAACTTAATTTTTTGAAACGTCATTTAAATTGATCGTGTGTGGGCAAAATGTTGTTTTTTGTCATAAAAAAAACGACCAAAAAAAATTCCAACATGCTTGAATTTTTTGTGTCGTTTTTCAAAACGTCGTTTTTTGTTTCACAAAAAGTCACTGTGTGTAGCAAAAACGTCGTTTAAAACAACGTTTTTCAACCCGCGCATGCCCAGAAGCTAGTTATGAAGTGAGCTTCAATGGAAAAGAGTGGTGAAAATAACCTCGCTTTTTGTGAAAAAAACAATGGTGTGTAGGCAACATCGTCTTTGAAAAGTGACGTTTCAAAAACGTCGTTTTTTACTTCACAGAAAACGTCGTTTTTTTTCCATCACAAAAAATGATCGTGTGTACGCGGCATTAGTACGCCGTCGTATCTATGTTGCATATTTACGCTGGCCGCTAGGGGTGCTTCCGTCGATTTTCCACGTTGAATATGCAAATGAGCTAGATATGCCGATTCACGAACGTACTTGCGGCCGGCGCATTTTTTTTTTACGTCGTTTGCGTAAGGCTGTTTCCGGTGTAAAGTTACTCCTGCTCTATAGAGGCGTACACAATGTTAAGTATGGACGCCGGGATAGCGTCGAATTTTCCGTCGTTTACGTCGTTTGCACAAAACTATCGCAAATGGGGCTTTGCGTAAGTTATGTTCACGTCGAAATGTACTTGCGGTGTAATTTAGAGCATGCGCACTGGGATACGTCCACGGATGGCGCATGTGCCGTTCGTTCAGCCATGCATCTACATGGGGTCACGCTTCATTTAAATACAACACGCCCCCTACCTGCCTACTTTGAGTTACGACACCTTACGCCGGCCGATTTACGTTACGCCGACGCAAATATGGGAGCAACTTCTTTGTGGATACCAAACGAGCCACTCTGAGTTACGGCGGCGTAGCGCATATGAGATGCGCTACGCCCGCCTAAAGATACGCCGTTTTTTGTGGATCTGCCCCTACATGTCTATGCAAGGTTAATTTTTCAGAAACAAAAGATGAACCTGCACCTCTCCAAAAAAATCTAGAGACCTAGCACAGTCATCAGACACAATCAGATCTCATGGAAAGGTCTATGACAAAAATACAATATTGATTTATATGTCGACATTTAATATGTGGTTTATTTTCTGTATCCATTGTTGTTTTTAAATGTTTGTTAAATAAATCATTTATACTTTTTACTTGAGGTATTCTTTTTAAAAGTCCCAAGGGCATTTTTTTGTTGTGTGCATTCTATTGGGAACTAAGCAACACCTACACCCATTTTGGCCTAGCTTGACTACATCTGTAACATTGCTCATGTAGCGCTTGGTTACTTAAAAGGTAGCGGTGCTAGTCAAATTTAGAGAGAGATGTTATGTTCAAAACTGGTCTCTGTCTCAGCTTGGCTATGCTGTGGCCTGGCTATTGTTACTGGGGTGTAGTTCCTACCCCAGGGCGATGGGTGGCAGTAGTGGAGTCGAGGTTTGGGTGCTCTTCCCCAGCAGCCTATCGGGAGGGTTCAGCCTTGCTGTGCATGCTGAGGGAGGGTATTTATGGGGAAGACGCCATTGTTGTGGGTTCTTCTTCGAAATGCGGCACCCACCTTTAGGGTGACTGCGAATCGCGGCGCCCCTGCGTAATGGCCTTCCTGGCGGGGTGCGCGTGCCACGTGGTGTTCCTGGTTCCGGGACCATGTTGATCCAGAACATTTGAGATGTGGCAAGGAGCTCAGTAGTCGAATGGGTTCCCAATCCTGAAGATCCCAAGCGAGATAGTTGTTCGGGGGGAAGTCCATCTAAGGAGAGGCAATGCTAGGCTGGCGATCCAATAGGGTCTCGACAAATCACTGGGGATCAAGGTAGCCAGACACTGAGAGACTGGTCACCTCTCAGTCGGTACCTGAAAACTATCTAAAGGTCACGTCTGGTATGGATATTAAGGGGGTCCCTGCACCAGATTTAAAAAAAAATGGCCCGGGGTTCCCCAAAAAATCCATACCAGACCCTTATCCGAGCATGCAACCTGGCAGGCCACAGGAAAAGAGGGGGGACGAGAGAGCCCGCCCCCCCCCTTTCCAGTGACGTGGAAGGCTGGTTTCCTGTTGCATCAGAGGGGGGCAGGGGTATGGTTCAGGAGGTGGGCATTCTCTTGTCCCCTCTTTTCTTTCGGCCTGCAAGGTTGCGTGCTTGGATAATGGTCTGGTATAGATTTTGGGGAGCCCCACGCATTTAAAAAAAAAATAATTGGTTCCCCGCACAAAATGTCATTTTTGAAGGAAAAAAAGTTATTTAAAACTACTCGCGGCTATTAATGAATTGTCGGGTCCCGGCAATACAGATAAGTAATTGAACAAAAATTGAATTTTTTTTTCAATGACTTTTATCTGTATTGACGGGACCCGACACCTGAACTCAAAAATGTGTGCATTTTCTTTTGGCCATACAGCTTAAGTAAGAAAGTGGGTGATGATATGGGTGGGCACAGAGGATTACAGCGCAGAGAGTGACATGATCTCAGGCACTAGGAGTACTCTGTTTTTCCTATAACTGATCACTCCTCCTTTTCTCACATACAGGGGCCTGGATCATCACCGGAGGGACTCATGCTGGGGTCATGAAACACGTAGGTGAGGCCATACGAGATTTCAGTAGAGGCGAAGAAGACTCAGAGATTGTCCTGATAGGCATTGCAACCTGGGGCATTGTCCACAACCAAAAATCACTGCTCAGTGAGGCGGCAAGTATACATATTCTACTGCATATAGAATATTACTTTCATAGAAATACTCTGAACTAGCTGATAGTGAGTGAATAACTTGTATAGCACTACAAATGCGAACTGAATTGCCTCAAGGTGCTTGGTATCCATTTCCTTCTATTTAGCCTTCAGAATAGGTGGGTCTTCAGTTTTTTCCTAAAGGCCTGGTGATTCCCTTCCATTCAGATATTAGTTGGTAATGTGTTTCACAGTCCAGGTCCTTGGACAGCAAATCTTTGTTTTCCTTTGGTCTTGTATTGGGCCTTGGGGATTTGTAGTAAATTTTGGTTAGTTGATCGAAGAACGCGATTGGGGTTGTGATATTTTATTTTCTCACATAAATATTGGGGGGCGATTCCTTGTACACATTTGTGCATCAGGCAGAGGGCCTTGAATGTGACTTGGTCCTTTACAGCCAGCCAGTGGAGGGACCTCAGGGAAGAAGTAATTTATTCCCAGTTTTTTTTTCCTGTTACCAGTCGAGCCGCTGTGTTCTGGACGACTTGTAGACGGGCAATCTGGTATTTTGGGAGTCTGAGGTAAACGGAGTTGACATAGTCGAGCCTGGAGTTGATTATTGTTCCCACCACTACTGCATTGTCTTCTTTCGGGATGAAGGGAACGAGTCTTAGTAGCAGACGCAGAAGATGGTGAGATTTGCTGACTATTGTCCCAATTTGTGCACCCATTGCCATATCAGAGTCAAAAGTGACTCAGAAGCTTTTGACTTTGGTGCTGGGGTAATGGTTTGTCCCAAGATGGGCGGGGGCGTTCATGTCGTCCTAGAAAGTCTCTTTTGGTTTGCGTGGAGCAGAAGGAGTTCTGTTTTTAATCCATTAAGTTTAAGGTGACTCTCCGTCATCCAGTTGTCTATCAAAGTTAGGCATTTTTCTAGTCCGAGGTATTGGTCCTATTTGTTGTTTATACGAAAGTAGAGTTGAGTGTCGTCAGCGTAGGAACGGTAGAGTAGGTCCTGGTTACTGATAATTTTGAGGAGTGGGCGAAGATAAATATTGAGTAGCACGGGTGACAGGGGTGACCCTTGAGGGATTCCACATGTCACGGTACGTGCTTCTGAAGTGTCCTAGTTTCACTGTCTGGGATCAATTTTCCAGGAATGATGAGAACCAGGGTAGAGCCAAGTCTTCAACTCTAGCTACTTCTGTGAGGCGAGTCAGCAACAGTTTGTGGTCTACTGTGTCAAAGGCAGCACTCAGGTCCAGCAGTATCAGAAGACATGATTCTCCTTCGTCTGCTGCTTTGGGAGTGTCATCCCATATTTTGAGAAGTGCTGATTGTAGTGGGTCCAGTAGTTTGTGGGTGTCTAAATGGTGTTGTATCTGTTGTACTACAGCTTTCTCAATAACCTTGGAGAAGACGCTGAGACTGGTTATAGGTCGAGTTTTTTTTTTTTTTTAGAATGGGTTTTATTATGCATATGTAGCGCCCCCTTACTTTCAGTATAGGCATTACGCTAAAGTTAGTGGGCAAATGGGAGAGTTAGTTTGCTCTCATTCATAATTTGTCAAATTGTGGGCTGCTGCTATTTCAGAACTCTCCTGTGGGTCGGTCTGCAGCCAGGGGTGTGATTACACCCCTGAGCGGCAGTTGGCGCTAGAGGGGTTCTGACAGAGCCACTTTTCCCTAGCGGCCAATTAGAGGAGTTCTTTCTTTGCTGGGCATTCTGGGGACGGGTATATCTGGGGTATATCTGGGGCAGCGGCCACGTGTTCTGGGTCGGTCGCCAGTTCTTCCTTCTGCGTGGGGTCCACGTTCCAGGTGCAGCATCCACCTTCAGGGTGCGAGCATCCACGGACCCCGCTCACATGGCCCATCTGGCCAGAGCCACCTGCTCCATGGAGACCCATCCAGATGTCGATAGGGGCCCCAGTAACTTACTGGGTCCTTAACCTTACTGAGAAGATCCTAGGCTGTGTGTCATTCGGTGGGGGATCGGCTTGAGGAGAACCCAGAGGCAGGTTATCCAAAAGGGCTGGAAGGTGCCATCGGGGATCTGGTTACTGTAATTGACAGGTACATGACAGCTGTCAACCGGTGACCCCTTTCAATGCATCAACTGGGAGGATTCGCTCAATCCAAATCGTTCTCTTGAATACTGAATTATTAAGCCTGTGGCAGAGGCCCAAGCCAGGTCTTTCATAGAGACCTGTTCCTCCCAGCAACTTAAAAGTGACATTCCGGCTGCCAGGCCTATAACAAGGGTCTGTCTGGAGGCGCTCCACCCACTCTGGCGAGAGTGGCGACGAACTGTATCTACTACTACTGAGAGAAGGACTGCTCTATTTCTTATCCAGGCCCGATACTGCACTGTTCTCTATTGCTTCATCAACCTGTCCTATCCCCTGTTGATGTTGGCCGTTGTTGGGCCCTGGAATAAAGCATTTGAAAACCCATCTGGTGACTGGACATTCGCTTACTACTACTACTCACTGCTACTACCCCTAGACACACTACAAGGTAGTCGAGTCCCTATATACGTCGATACCACATCACACGGGCATTAGGGCCGTTCAAACGTTCTTGAATTCCACTTACCCCACCTCTGGGCCTCATAATGAATTTGTTGTCGAAATGTTGGATTTTGCACTTAACAACAATTACTTTCAATTCCTGAATATCTTCAAATGAAAAGGTACAGCGATGGGGGCAGCTTGGGCGCCTGCCTATGCCTGCCTCCATTTGGGGCTTTGGGAGATAGAGGATGTTTATACGTCCTCGATGTACCGCCGCCATGTACTTACCTGATGGCGGTACATCGATGACGTCTTGATGATATGGCAGGGCACAGCTGATTCTCTACATCAATTTATGGCTGAATTTAATCAGAATCAACGCAACATACACTTAACGTACACCTTTGATGCTGATAAGCTATCGTTTCTTGACTTACAAATCACTTTAAAACAAGGTCAGCTTAACACCAGTACCTACCGCAAGGATACCGCAGCTAACACACTACTATATGCCACCAGTCACCATCCCCACTGGCTGAAAAACGGTATCCCTGTCGGACAGTTTTTGCGCATCAAACGCAACTGTTCAAACTTGAATGATTATCGATGTATAAGTCAGGACCTCTACATGCGATTTCGCGAGTGCGGCTATTTACACGGTCAGATCAAGAGAGCAAGCAAAAGAGCGGCGATCAGGGATCGCACAGACTTGCTCACTAAAAAATGATCAATAAGACAAACTACCGCAAAATCCTGAAGAGCCAATAAGAATTTTTACCCCATTTGGCTCTCAATGGGATGCTGTCCGAGGAGTCCTGCAAAAACACTGGGGAATTCTGACAAGCGCTCCACCGTTAGCCACGATCGTGAGCGAAACACCAAAATTGGTAGCTCGTCGAGCAAAAAATATTGCAAAAAATATTGGTGACATGTTGATCAGGTCCGAATACATTAGGAAGCCTGACCCTACTTGGCTTACTATCCGCGGTCGCAGGGCATGTTCCCCTGTACTAAATGTCACATTTGTCCATATGTGCATCGCACTACTACTTATTATCCAACAGATGTGGCGATTTTGATCGGGTTCTCCTGCAAAAGGAAAAGTGGTGGATTTACCGCCTCAAATCTTTAGTACCTATCGCCTTGAACACAGAGCTTAATTTACAGATCTTCTTGAACCCCTAGTGCGATACAGGTGATATACTGGCCTCCCCTTGTTGACTCCAATTGATCTCCTTTACCCTGACTAATTTCATCTAATGTGAGCAAACAAACTAATTGGATTAACTAACCTATACTCCATTCAAATAGTACTTGGTCTATCTTATATGACTACTCAAATTAAACCATTAATCTATAATTAGTTGGTTGCTCTTAGACATTTTAATCCTGGTTTTTCCTGCTGTCTTTGTCATTTTTTGTCAATTCCCTTCTGTCCATTCCTATATTACCCAATATGGTTATAGATCTAGAAATTATGAACTTTTCTTTAATGATCTAAGCTAATTTATACACTAATTAAAAAGCAAAGGTATTATTCCACATATAAATGCACATAGTGGATAATGTATTAGATATACCTCAAGATGCCTATCTTTTACTGCTTGCGCTCTAATTAATCAACCGTTGTTCAAATATTTTGTACGCATACGTCCTATTTTACACGCATACGTCCAATTAAAAATGTTCTTTTCAAAAAAGAACGCCCATTCCTGACCGATACAAATCAACGGCCGAGGATTGACAATGAATAAGTTCACCACTAGGCAATGAACTACGCCACTGAGCAAGGTCGAACCGCGTCGACGTCACTACCCGACGCCTCTCATGTGACGTTTCCTTTGGTGTGCCGTGGACTGAGACGGAGACAGAGACGCCGCTACCTGTATAGGTAGCCATGGAAGGCTGGCACCATCATGGATACCGAGGAATGCACTTTGAAACAACAAGCGCACTAAGGACATTGTGGATGTAAAGTGAAACCCATTCCGGAGTCACCGAGTTTATGGTACGCCCATCTCATCAATGATACTACAGCTGCAACCTGCATATAAGGTCGGTAACAATATTACTCAGCACGGATGGTCTGAAGTTGTTGCCTGGATGTTTAACAGTAAATGGGTAACGTACCAATAACTTGCTACTTACATTACCAGCCTCGCTCTAATTAGCTCTGTGACATATGGTCCACTATGCGCTCATCATGTGCTACTAACACAGTGAATCAATTGTGATCATCACAATCCCTATTGTATCCAAAGGGACAATTTTTGAGTGGTTACCAACCACACTGAGTGCACAATTTTCCCAAACATCCTCACTGATTCATATTGAGGAAATTCAATTAATCATTTATACAATAACCTAATCCCTCGGTATTAACAACTACAATGGATGCTGTAACATCTTGGATCTTCCATTACGATTCAAATTTTCTTCAAAGAATTTGAACTTATAGCATTTTTTCATGATAAAGGAACTTAAATTATCACCTCGCCTTCCTTGACCTCCCCCTCCCCCCCCCCCCCCCCCCCCCCCCCCCCCCCACACACACCAGACTCAGTCACCAGATATTGCACTAATTGGTTTAACTAGGTTGGTTGATCCGGTGAGATACGTTTGATCTCCCAATACTTTCTACCCACTAACCTATTTTTTTGCTGTATTTACAGACATGAAATGTAATTAATTAATGCTCATGGTGCATGTTACTGGTGCCTGAGCCATTATAATGTCCGGACAGGTGTTGTTGTTTCATGTTGTCTTTTGTGAGTCTTGTCAGTAACTATATGTGTAAAGTATTTTTTTCATATTCATTGGAATTTTTAGATACACTTTCTCAACCAGAGACTGTACTTTACTATATCATTTATTGATACTTTAATAAAATAATTTGTATCACTATATCTTTAGATCATTTTTGCTGCCTAAAGTTACCCTTTATCTTATTTTTCGATATTTACTTAGATCACTTCCCATCCCCCATGCTTTTCCTTCTACAAATTTTATGCTATGACATTATGGTTACAGCAACAAACCATCATTCGATGAGTGATCAATTATAGATATTTCAAGACTCACTGATATCTATACATTAGTGATATAACTTGCATCCCCCTTCCCCCAATCCCCTTTTATCTTTGACACTACAAGGTAACTTGATACACCGATCCCAAACAACAACCAGCGGCTCCTGAGCGCTACACCTTGTTTTAGGGAGGTCGGCACCATGCCTTCCTTAAATGAATGGTTAATAAGGTGCGTGATGGTGGGTGCTAAAATATCGGCACATTCTTTCAGCAATTTTGTGGGGATGATGTAATTCGGCGCTGTACTACCGATGATATTTTTCGTGGTGTCGATGGTAATTGGCTTCAGTTTAACTTTTATTGATTGAAGAGTATTTGTATTAATGTTACCTTTTTGATTTTTAGGGATGAGGTTAGTGTTGTTTTTTTTTTGCTGAATTGTTTCACGGATTTTTTCAATTTTATTGATAAAAAAATCTGATAATTCATTGCAAAAATCTTGTGTTTTATATTTTGGAGCCTCTAGGCAGGCTGGATTCATGGTTTGGGCGACTAAGTTGAAGAGCTCATGGGGAAGGTTCCGGGCTTTTGCAAAGATGTTTGAAAAGTCTTATTTTTTTGCTTTGAAGATTTCTTTGTGATATTTCTTAGTGATTAATTTGTAAATTGTGTTTTTTTTCCATTGTTGGGTTTCTTCTCCAGGCGCCTTTCCCTCTTCTGCAATCTTGCTTCAATAATGTGAGAGCGTCATTGAACCAACCGGAGTTCTTTTTTCGGATGATCACTCTGCGTTTCGGAGCGATTTTGTCTGCAGTCTGTAGTAATGCTTTGTTGATGGAGTTGAGTGTTTCCACTGCTGATTGTTTTTTTGATTTGTTGTTGTTATTTTATTTAATAATGTAGTTTTGAAGAGTTCTGAGTGGAGTTTCTTCTGGGATCTTGTCCAGTGTGTTGTAAATTTGTTACAATTTAATCAGCGTTGTTTGTGACCTTTTCTTTATGGAACACAAGATTTCGGAATCAAGGGAAGCTACACATCTGTTATTCAGCTTAAAAAATAATTTTCCAATAAAATTTGGAGTTTAATGTCCTCTACACACAAGCGGAATTTCCGTTGGATGGTTTTTCATACAGAATTCCGATCAAACTTGGCTTGCATACACACGGTCACACAAAAGTTCTCTGAACTTTCAAGCGTTAAGAACGCGGTGACGTACAACACTACGACGAGGCGAGAAAAATAAGTTCAATGCTTCCGAGCATGCGTCAAATTGTTTCCAAGCATGCGTGTTTTCTTTCCCATTGAAAAAGCATACAGACGAACGGATTTTATGATAGGAATTTTTTCCATCCGAAAAATACAGAACCTGCTCTATATCTAAGTCCGTCGGAAATTCCGACAGAAAAAGTCAGATGGGGCATACACACAGTCGGAATATCCGATGAAAAGCTCCCATCAAACTTTTTCCATCGGAAATTCCGACCGTGTGTACGCGACATTAGTGAAAGTTAATCGTGTGACACAATGACGCTTGTGTATGTAGCCTTTACAGTGTAGTATCTCTACGAATAAGCTCCGGCAGGAATGAAACTTGTTGCGGCTTGAAGCACCAGCTGGAACAGTTTGTGCATTGAGCTTTTGATTAAGTATACAAGGGGCTTCTCAAGGAGAGGGCTTCCTTCATTTTCCTTTCATGTTCCATTCGGCCCCACATCCAATCCTGCTACCTCAACCTCCGCAGCATCTCTAAAATACGCCCCTTCCCTTCCTAACCAATGACACCGCCACGCTCCTAGTTCACTCCCTGGTCATCTCTCACTTTGACTACTGCAACTCCCTCCTCATTGGGTTGGCTTTACCTAGGCTACCCCCCCCCCCTTCAGTCCATCATGAATGCTGATGCCAGACTCTTCCTCCTTACCAGCCGCTCAGTGTCTGCCACCTCTCTCCGCCAGTCCCTCTACTGTCGTCTGCTCACCCAGTGAATTCATATCAAAATACTAACAACAACTTAAAAAGCCATTCACAACTCGGTCCCCAGCTACATCATTAACCTAGTTTCAAAATACAAACCTAATTGTTCTCTCCGTTCCTCCCATGGCCTCCTGCTCTCTAGCTCCCTTGTCACCTCCTCCCATTCTCATCTCCAGGCTTCTCCCGAGCCTCTCCCATCCTATGGAACTCTCCTTACCCCAATCTGTCCGACTAGCTCCTACTTTGTTCACTTTTAGATGATCCATGAAAACCCTCCTCTTCAGAGAGATCTACTCTACACCCCCCCCCCCCACCCCCCAACAACTGTTTTTCCACTTTCTCCATCAGCTCATTCCCCACAATTAAGACCCTTTGTATCTATTGGCCCTCCCTCTTTGATTGTAAGCTCTCTGTGAGGTTGGTGGTTCAACTGGACCCGGGGTTTAGGACCTCTGGATGTATGGAGACTCTGATGCATCGGCAAGTCAAGACACACACAGCGATATGGTGAATCAAAGACTAGGATCTATTTTTGTGCGCACTGCACCTATTCAAAACATACAAGAAAGGGAACGCCCTTGGTTCAGCCAATCGTTTTTAAGTGTAGCGTCCCCTTACTTTCAGTACGGGCGCTACGCTAAAGTTAGTGGGTGAATGGGAGTTATTTGGCTCCCATTCGTAATTTGTTAAATTTCAGGCTGCTGTCCTCCAGAACTGTCCTGTAGGCCAGACTGAGGTCCAGGGATGCGATCTCTGGGCGGCAGGTGGCGCTAGAAGGGTTTCCCAGCAGCCAATTAGAGGAGTTGGACCTCACAGGGCATGCTGGGGGAGGGTATATTTGTGACAGACGCCATAATTCTTGGCTTTCTCTTCGCGGGGTCCAGGTTCCGGGTGCGGCATCCACCTTCAGGGTGTGTGCGTCCACGGACCCCGCCAGCATGGCCCACCTGTCCGGAGTTGCATGCTACACAAAGCTACATCCTGACGTTGAGAGGGGTCCCAGTGGCTACTGGGCCCCCAAACTTTATTGAAAGGATCCGGTCACCAAGGCCTTGACAGGTACATGGCAGCTGTCAACCAGTGACCCCTTTATTGCATTTACTGGGAGGATTTGCTCAATCCGTCTTGTTCATTGGAGTATTGAAATACTAGGCCTGTGGCAAAGGCCTGAGCCAGGCCTGTGGCAGAGGTCTGTTACCCCCAGCAACAAAAAGTGACTTTTCGGCTGCCAGGCTTGTGGCAGAAGTCTGTCCGGGGGCACTTCACCCACTCTGGCTAGAGTGGCGACGCATTGGTACATTGCTGCTGAAAGCAGGCTTGCTTTCCTTATCATCCAAGGCCTGATATCGCACTTCTTCTACTGTTTCATCAACCTTTCCTATCCTATCTTATGTTGATGTTGGCCTTTGGGCCTTGGAATAAAGCATGACTGGACATTTGCTCACTACTGCTGCTTACCGCTAATAGCCCTAGACACATTACAAGGTAACTTAATACGCCAGACCCAACACAACCAGCGGCTCCTGAATGGGGTAGCGCTACATAAGTAATTAGGTTATACAAGTAATACAGTACGTCACAATTATACAACATGTAACCATCTGCTCTGGGAGCATGAAAACACTGCAATCTATTTTCTGTGTAACCAACTAAACCTTGTTCTACCTCATGCCTTATCTTGTTATTGCTCTCTGCTCGTACATAATAACATACTACAAGGCTGTCTTCTAGCTTCTGTGTAATTAATCCTAACGATTCTGGGTTAAAGCATTCATCTATACAAGCATTGATATTATGGGGGAACTCTAGCAAGCCTTACAATGCATTGATATTATGGGGGAACTCTAGCAAGCCTTACAATGCATTGATATTATGGGGGAACTCTATCAAGCCTTATAATGCATTGATATTATGGGGGAACTCTATCAAGCCTTATAATGCATTGATATTATGGGGGAACTCTAGCAAGCCTTATAATTCATTGATAGTGTGGGGGAACTCTAGCAAGCCTTACAACAAGCATGCCCCAATGATTCCTACTGTATTATATTGGATTGTAATTGTACTGTCTGCCCTTATGTTGTAAAGCACTGTGTAAACTGCTGGCACTATATAAGTCCTGTATAATAATAATTTTCTTTTGTTTTAGGCCTCATGCACATTGAATGTTTTTTGATGTTTTTACAGCTGCTGTTTTTGGCTTCAGACGTTTTTCTTCTACAGTCAATAAACTCTCCAGCATGTTATCCTATGTGTCCATGCACACAAAGGCTGTTATCAACACTTTTTGGCTGGGGCGTTTTTGGCTGAAAAAAAAAGAAAAAAAAAAAAGAAAATGAGTTCTGAGAGAAGTTTCTTAGCTGTAAAAATGATCGAACGTCAAAAAGGATCTAATGTCAAAAGACGCTAAAATGGCATCCTATGGCAGTCAGCAGATCCTGTGATTGGCAATATGACTTTTAATACACTGAGGCTTCGTACACACGATCGGACATATCCGATGAAAACGGTCCGCGGACCATTTCCATCGGATATGTCCGATCTGGAGTTTGATCCGATGGCGTGTACACACCATCGGATCAAATTCCCCGCCGGCGGACGGCGCGGTGACGTGTCGGTGACGCGGCGGTGACGTTGACGCTACGTCACCGCTACGTCACGCACCAGGAAGTAAACACTTCCGCGCGCATGCGTCGGATCCATTCACAGGATACGACGCATGTGTGGGAGGATATGTCCGCTGGTTTACCGTACTAACCAGCGGACATATCCGACGGACAGGTTTGTAGCGGACAAATTTCAAAGCATGCTTTGAAATTTGTCCGATGGACAAATCTGTCTGCTAGCCCATACACACGATCGGAGATGTCTGCTGAAACGGTCCATCGGACCGTTTTCAGCGGACATATCCCCTCGTGTGTACGAGGCCTTACACTTAGTGGGCTGCTATGCCCTCTCCTGAAATCCCTCATAAGCTGCTCAACTAAGATCTTGGCTGTGTAGCCTTCTCTGTACCGCACAGTCTATCCTTGTCATGTCAGCTCCTGCTCCTCCCAAGATTTGTGATTTCAATTCAATCCAATGAACATTTTAAAATTCATTTGTTTCAACAGACCATTGGTGTTCACCTGGGGTAGGTGCACTTTAAGCTTAGAACGTTATAGTCCTAGCCCACAGATCTGTACTACCACAAAATCCAGGCAGAGCTGCCAATAATTCTTACCAGTCCTCAGATGTGGCGGCTGCATTCTTTTGTCTTTTCTTTTTTTTTCAGGCTAAGAACGTTTTCAGCAAGTATAAAAAACACCCATTGATGTTGCCAGAAATCCAGTATCCTTGTCAATTCCTGCGAGCTAAAAAAATTGAAATGTACATACCGTATTTTTCGCCTTATAAGACGCTCCGGCATATAAGACGCACCCAATTTTAAAGGAGGAAAATCTAGAAAAAAAAGATTCTGAACCAAATATTGTATTAAAATATTTGCCCCCCACTCGTCATCACCATCACACCACCCCCACATTAGTAATAGCCAGTAACATTGCCCCCACATTAGTAATAGCCAGTAACATTGCCCCCACATTAATAATAGCCAGTAACATTGCCCCCACATAGTAATAGCCAGTAACTTTGCCCCCAACATAGTAATAATAGCCAGTAACATTGCCCCCAACATAGTAATAATAGCCAGTAACAGCCAGTAACATTGCCCCCAACATAGTAACAGCCAGTAACATTGTATTTCCCTGCCCCCTAATAGCCAGTCCAACACACCTCACTGTTTGACTACAGATTTGCGCTATTAGGATCCACGAGCAGAGGAGTGATGACGTCAGTGCGCACCGCCGTCGGGTGTACCAAGATGGCCGACCGCTCCGGAGCTAGGCCAAAGCCGCGGTCTTTCCTAAGGCCGCAGCGGCCTGCGCTCCGCAGAGTCCGGTCGACCCGTTCGGATTGCAGATCGCTGATCGGTCAGGTAAACCTGTCTATTCGTCGTATAAGACACACCAACTTCCCCCCCCCCCCCAGTTTTGGGGAAGAAAAAGTGCGTCTTATACGGTGAAAAATACGGTACAGTATCTCACAAAAGTGAGTACACCCCTCACATTTTTTGTAAATATGTTATTCTATCTTTTCATGTGACAACCCTGAAGAAAAAATAACACGTTGCAATGTAAAGTAGTGAGTGTACAGCTTGTATAACAGTGTAAATTTTCTGTCCCCTTAACCACTTCCCCACCGCGCCATAAGCATTTTACTGCTACGGCGCGGTGGAGTTGCTTTGACACGACGTCCCTGGGACGTCCTCGTGCACTTCCGCGATTGCGCGTCCCCTGGGACGCGCTCGCGAAAGTGTCCGTGCTCGCCGGGTCTAGAAGACCCGGCGCATCACGGATCACGGTAAATTGCCGCTGACAGCGGCCGTTTACCACGTGATCGCGCCGTCATTCTTGTAAACAAACCGGCGTCATTTGATGACGCCGGTTCCTCCCTCTCCTCGCTCTCCTCTCTGTACAGTGTGCGAGGAGAGGGGGGGGGGGGCGGGGTGTCAGCAGCTGAGCTGTGGCTGGATATGTGACAAATGCAGTCACAGATCCAGCCATCCCTCAAAACATCCCAGCTCTGCAATCCCCTAGTACCCAGCAATCCCCCCAGTACCCCACAATCCCCCAGTACCCAACAATACCCAACAATCCCCCAGTACCCCACAATACCCCAATACCCCACAATACCCCAGTACCCAACAATACCCCACAATACCCCAGTACCCAACAATACCCCAGTACCCAACAATACCCCAGTACCCAACAATACCCCACAATACCCCAGTACCCAACAATACCCCACAATACCCCAGTACCCAACAATACCCCAGTACCCCACAATACCCCAGTACCCCACAATACCCCAGTACCCAACAATACCCCACAATACCCCAGTACCCAACAATACCCCAGTACCCCACAATACCCCAGTACCCCACAATACCCCAGTACCCGGCAATACCCCAGTACCCGGCAATGCCCCAGTACCCGGCAATGCCCCAGTACTCAACAATACCCCAATACTCAACAATACCCCAATACTCAACAATACTCAACAATACCCCAGTACTCAACAATACCCCAATACTCAACAATACCCCAATACTCAACAATACCCCAATACTCGGCAATACCCCAATACTCGGCAATACCCCAATACTCGGCAATACCCCAATACTCTGCATGATACTTTGCAATACCCCAATACTCGGCAATACCCCAATACTCTGCATGATACTTTGCAATACCCCAATACTCGGCAATACCCCAATACTCAACAATACCCCAATACTCAACAATACCCCAATACTCAACAATACCCCAATACTCGGCAATACCCCAATACTCGGCAATACCCCAATACTCGGCAATACCCCAATACTCTGCATGATACTTTGCAATACCCCAATACTCGGCAATACCCCAATACTCGGCAATACCCCAATACCCTGCATGATACTTTGCAATACCCCAATACTCTGCAATACCCTGCGCGATACTCTGCAATACCGCCTATGGGGATTTTTATGTAGCGAGGTTTGGCGCCATTCCACGAGTGTGCGCAATTTTGAAGTGTGACATGTTGGGTATCTATTTACTCGGCGTAACTTCATCTTTCACATTTTGAAAAAAAATCGGGCTAACTTTACTGTTTTGTTTTGTTTTAAGCGCAAAACAGTTTTTTTTTTAAAACACGCGTTCAATAAATTTCTGCGAAAATACTGTGCGAGATAAAACGTTGTAACGGCCGCCATTGTATTCTTTAGGGTCTTTGCTAAAAAAGCATGTATAATGTTTTGGGGTTCTATGTAATTTTCTAGCAAATAAATGATGATTTTTCCATGTAGGAGAGAAATGTCAGAATTGGTCTGGGTGTTCCAGAACGCCTGATGGTGCTCCCTGCATGTTGGACCTCTGTATGTGGCCACGCTGTGTAAAAGTCTCACACATGTGATGGTGCTCCCTGCATGTTGGGCCTCTGTATGTGGCCACGCTGTGTAAAAGTCTCACACATGTGATGGTGCTCCCTGCATGTTGGGCCTCTGTATGTGGCCACGCTGTGTAAAAGTCTCCCTCATGTGATGGTGCTCCCTGCATGTTGGGCCTCTGTATGTGGCCACGCTGTGTAAAAGTCTCCCTCATGTGATGGCGCTCCCTGCATGTTGGGCCTCTGTATGTGGCCACGCCGTGTAAAAGTCCCACACATGGGGTATCGCCATACTCAGGAGGAATAGCAGAATGTGTTTTGGGGTGTAATTTGTGGTATGCATATGCTGTGTGTGAGAAATAACCTGCTAATATGACAGAAACAAGTTTTTTTTTTTTTTTTTTTACAGAATTTTCAGTCGTTTTTCTTTTATAGCGCAAAAAATAAAAAACCCATAAGTGATCAAATACCACCAAAAGAAAGCTCTATTTGTGTGAAAAAAAGGACAAAAATTTCAAATGGGTAGAATGTTGTATGACTGAGTAATTGTCATTCATATTGTGAGAGCACCGAAAGCTGAAAATTGGTCTGGTTAGGAAGGGGGTTTAAGTGCCCAGTGGTCAAGTGGTTAAAATAACAACACACAGCCATTAATATCTAAACCACTGGCAGCAAAAGTGAGTACACCCCTAAGTGAAAATGTCCAAAATTTGTCAATATTTTGTGTGGCCATCATTATTTTCCAGCACTGCCTTAACCCTCTTGGGCATGGAGTTCATCAGAGCTTCACAGGTTGCCACATGAGTCCTCTTCCACTCCTCCATAATGACATCACAGAGCTGGTGGATGTTGGGGACCTTGCACTGCTCCACCTTCCATTTGAGGATGTCCCACAGATGATCAATAGGTTTTAGGTCTGAAGACATGCTTGGCCAGTCCATCACCTTTACCCTCAGCTTCTTTAGCAATGCAGTGGTCGTCTTGGAGGTGTGTTTGGTGTCGTTATCATGTTGAAATAATGCCCTGCAGCCCAGTCTCTGAAGGGAGGGGATCATGCTCTGCTTCAGTATGTCACAGTACATGTTGGCATTCATGGTTCCCACAATGAACTGTAGCTCCCCTGTGCCAGCAGCACTCATGCAGCCCCAGACCATGACAATCCCACCACCATGCTTGACTGTAGGCAAGACACACTTGTCTTTGTATTCCTTACCTGGTTGCCGTAACACACGCTTGACACAATCTGAACCAAATACGTTAATCTTGGTCTCATCAGACCACAGGACATGGTTCCAGTAATTCATGTCTTTAGTCTGCTTGTCTTCAGCAAACTGTTAGCAGGCTTTCTTGTGCATCATCTTTAGAAGAGGCTGCCTTCTGGTTTGACAGCCATGCAGACCAATTTGATTAAGAATGCGGCGTATAGGTCTGAGCACTGACAGGCTGACCCCCCACGCCTTCAACCTCTGCCACAATGCTGGCAGCACTCATATGTCTATTTCCCAAAGACAACCTCTGCACTCAACTTCTTTGGTTGACCATGGTGAGGCCTGTTCTGAGTGGAACCTGTCCTGTTAAAATGCCGTAATGTCTTTACCACCAGTGGCTGAAAGAAGACGAACGTCGGTGCGCAGGCACCGTATAGAGCCGCACCGACGTTCGGCTTCTTTCGGCAATTCGTGACGCGCAGTATGCGCCGGTCGGAAGCACGTCAAACACAGCCTGTGAATAGGAACGCCCACTCCCACGGGATTCACTACCCGGAAGCCGGGGGTCAAAATAGCCCTAAAACGGTATGTACGAAAAAAATAAATAAAAAAAACAACAGCATACTGTCGGTCTCATAAGTCGGCTCAATGTAATGTTAGATTTTTTTTTAGGGTGAATCCCCGCTTTAACATGCTTGCTCCCCATTCACACCTGAGACCCTGTAATACTAACAAGTCACATAACACCAGGGAGGGAAAATGGCTAATTATGCCCAAATTGCACATTTTCACTTTTGTTGCCAGCGGTTTAGACATTAATAATGACTTTGTGTTGAGTTATTTTGAGGGGACAGCAAATTTACACTGTTATACAAGCTGTACACTCACTACTTTAAATTGTAACAAAGTGTCATTTCTTTAGTGTCCTTGCATGAAAAGATATAATAAAATATTTACAAAATTGAAAGGGATTGGGAAGAGTCCAATTTAATGTGGAGAGGAAACTACATATCCGAGCATTGTTTATGGTCGTCCCCAAAATGGTCACTGAAGCAGGCAATTCATTTAACCTTACTTGTGTCACAGGGAAGGAACAAAGCCTCCAAACATTGAAAATCTTTAACCATTGGCAAACCTGGCTACATTAATTTTCTCTTTTTTATGTAAATTTTTCTGTAGGGGGGAGCTCCTGCCCTGTACCCCATGAATGAAGGATCACAGGGGAGGCTGTGCTGTCTGGACAACAATCACACACACTTTATACTGGTGGATGATGGGACACATGGACGCTATGGGGTGGAAATCCCACTGAGAACTCGTCTTGAGAAATTTATCTCTGAACAGACAATGCACAAAGAAGGTGAGGGGGGTATAGCATGGAGGTTTAGCTGGCAAATCAAGCAGATTTGGTGACATAATGTATAAACATGGAAGAGATTGTATGGCTTGGTACCTTGAGTTAAGAGGTATCTTAACTATATATATATAGAGCGGTCTTACCCCGAAGGGTCCCGACGCGCATAGCAGATTTCCTGGGAAAAGAGGACCCAGGAACCAAAAGCAACACAGAGCGGCAGAGAGGGTGAAAGAGAGAGCCTAAGCAGGAAAGGCTTGCGTGAAAAGCCAAGTCTTTAGTAACCCGCGGAAGACCGGGATAGTAGGGGCCTCCTGGAGCTTGGCAGGGAGACTATTCCATAATACGGCACCTTGGCGGGAGAAGGCCCGACCACCACGTAGGATCTTCTTGGGCACCGATATGTAGAGGAGATCTCTGCCGGTAGATCTGATTGATCTGAACTTGAAGGGAAACTCATCAGAATTATCCACTCCTGCCATTATATTGTAGAGACACATATTATAAGGACCCCTTATAATCAGAAGACACCTTACTTTCAGTATTAAAGCATTAGCTTACCAAATCCAAATTTTATTTATAAGTAGAGTATGGTGACCCCACAACTTCATATCTGCTGAGCCTTCCCATAGTGAGGTCTCCCCCAAAGTTCCTTGTCCCATTTCGACCCACCTTATTGAGCCCTTTATCACGTTGAAATCTCCAAGCAAAAGGGAGAGTGTGAGCCCTTGATAGCGCACCTTGGCAAGTCTGCAGATCCTTGTGTAAACCACAAACATCTCATCTATACTTTATAGTGTATCTAAAGTACAAATTTGTATAATTTTTTTGTAGGGGCTGGTTAGGTCCTCTGTTCCCCTACAGGGAAGATTTACCGCGTCTGTTTTATTATTCATGTCAGAAACCATGAATCAGACCGAGACAGAAGTATAGCTAAATCACACTTGTTTAATAATAATAATAGAAGCTAAACGACAGCTGCGCTATATTAAGAATCAATATATAGATAAGCCACTATATAAAGGTGGGATAAATTAATTAATAATAAATGTGAATAAACTAACTCAACATAAATAAAAATGCCCCCAAGTGAATAAATGATGAAAACCAGTGGCAAGTGATCATACAAAGTCCAGTCATTTAAACAGTCCATATAATAAGATCTATAGTCCATAATATGTGGTCCCCAAACAGTAATGTTGGATCACAAAAACGGTGTTGAAACAATAAAAATCCAGTGCACAAACTGCCAGCATCCGGAAAATGTGAAGAAAGGAAACCTCCACCATAAGTAATAGCAGCCTCTTACCAAATGGTATTGATCTCTAGTTAGGAGATCAAACAAGCATTGGAGGTTGTTATTTCATACAGCTTTCCACCAGGGGAGTCCACCATGCAGATATTCACATGCAATACATACACTGATATGTCAGGAATAGAGAACTTGCATAGTGTAAAATCCAGGGTGTGTTTAATAAAGTATAAAAATGCACTTACAATAAAAAAAACACGTCCTCTGTGAGACAAAACGTTGGGCAGGCGACATTCTGACGTCACCACGTTACCAGCTGAACCCGGAAGACGGGCAGGCATTTCGAGGAGTCGGCCGGCTCGATTTTTTTATATGCGTCTTAACTGTCCTCTACATTGTAAGTGCAATGTTTTATACTTTATTAAACACACCCTAGATTTTACACTATGCGAGTTCTCTTTTCCTGACATATCAGTGTATGTATTGGATGTGAATATCTGCATGGTGGACTCCCCTGGTGGAAAGCTGTATGGAATAACAACCTCCAACGCTTGTTTGATCTCCTAACCAGAGATCAATGCCATTTGGTAAGAGGCTGCTATTACTTATGGTGGAGGTTTCCTTTCTTCACATTTTCCGGATGCTGGCAGTTTGTGCACTGGATTTTTATTGTTTCAAGACAGTTTTTTGTGATCCAACATCACTGTTTGGGGACCACATTCTTTGGACTATAGATCTTATTATATGGACTGTTTAATCACTGGACTTTGTATGATCACTTGCCACTGGTTTTCATCATTTATTCACTTGGGGGCATTTATATTTATGTTGAGTTAGTTTATTCACATGTATTATTATTAATTTATCCCACCTTTATATAGTGGCTTATCTATATATTGATTCTTAATATAGGGCAGCTGTCGTTTTGCTTCTATCTGTTTTTGATGTAATATAACACTGTTTAGTTGCTGCTGGTTACCTTTTTGAATAAGCGCAAAAAAATTAAAATTAATAATAATAATAACAATAATAATAATAATAATAAAAAGATAAACAGAGTAAACATAGTCAAAACATAGCCAGAGTAAGAGGCAGTTCACACTGTAGCAACACAACTCTGGCGAGATTTTGTGAGGCGACCTGGACACGACCTGAATGTGCACCACAGCGCAAATTGGGGCGACTTACAAGGCGACCTCAAGTCGACTCCAGGACAGGCGACTTCCCAGTGCCCATAAAACAACAATCAGCTTTGTGGGAGGGAGGGGTTTGCCTGAGAAAACAATTTTCTCTTCCTGTATTGTTGCTTCAGTTAAGACACGATCTGACTTTGGAGGCGACTTCCATTGAAATCAATGGGTACAAGTCATCTAGAAGTCGGATTGAAGTAGTACAGGAACCTTTTCTGAAGTCGGAGCGCCTTCAGTAGTGTACATTAAGACAGGTCTCATTGACTAACATGGAATTTGACATGTTGCGCGACTTGGGGCGACTTCAAGTCGGATCCCAAGTCGCCCCTGTGTGATCCAGCTCCTAAGGAACCGGATAGTCAGACAAGCCAAATGCCAGGGAGCCAAAGAAGAACGTAGTAGAACAGCAAGCAGGATCGGGTGTCAGCCAAGCAAGTCTTTAACAGAAACGCAGGAGATAGTCTCTGTGATGTTGATCAAGGCGAAGGCAGAGAACATCTGAGCTGGACGGCTCAAGTAGGTAGGACTGACGAGCAGGATCATCAACAGGTGGGTCACTGTGGAGAGATAGGAGCTGGCAATTAGTCGACAGCTGAGCAGCCAGCTCAGAGAAGGAAGGGCTGAGCCCAGCCCTGGCAATTGACCATTGTCTTGGAACAGAAAACAATAGGGAGTTAAAAAATGTACAGCAGTAAACACGGATTAAAAAGGCAGAACAGGGATTAAAGGATAATCTTTAAATAGAGACACCAGTTCTGGTGTCATTCTAAAGGGTTACCTCACTCTTTGGCAAATCTAGAACAGTGGGACACAGAAAAAAAACAAAAAACCCTGAGTATGGTTTTCATAAATTCCCTACCCACGGTATCAAAAAAAAGCAAAAAAAAGGTTTGACATTAGATATGTTATCTCTCCAGCATCCACCAGACAGCGAAATGTCAGTTCTGGGTTAAGTGATCGTGATCATTAACAGGATTTCGGCACAGATTATTCATTTTAAATATTTATATGCAATGTGCTGACAGACTGACAAATTATGACAGTAACAGTAGGATGTATCCATATCACAATAAGCTGAGGTGTATGTTTATGTTATTTTGTTTCTTCCCAGGAACCGCCATTAAAATAGTGTGTGTGGTGCTGGAAGGAGGTCCCGGGACATTGGATGTAAGTTCATAAATGCCCAACCAGGTCTATATTTGCTGTATTGTAAATATAAATGCATTTTTTGAGCACCAAATGCCTTTGCAAGCTCAGTTACTACCCTGTAAAAACTGCATCAAGATTCAAGAAAGTATATACTGTACATGCATCTTGTAGGTATACAATACCCGCTAACCCCAGAGTTCATCTTCTACTGAGAAGCCTATATGTCCTGATAAAGCCACAGTTGGCCTTCCAATGCCCCCTGTACTTGGATCTGACCACTCTTATTTTATTTCAATAAAGCTACGCACTACACATTGTAACTATTTTGAATTCTATTACTCTGAAGACAGTTTGCTGACTTTTTTCATGGAAAATGCATGGAACAATGTGTCTGGCAACAAAACTAATAAGGGGACTGGAGGACCTCGATTACGATGTACGGCTGCAAACACTAAGGGCCAGATTCTCTAAGAAATTCGCCGGCGTAGCGTAAGCCATTTACACTACGCCGCCGCATCGTACTAGAGCAAGTGCCGTATTCCCTAAACATTTGCTCCGTCGTTTGCGTTGGCGTAGCGAAAATGGCCCAGCGTAAGCCCGCGTAATTCAAATGAGGCGGCTTGTATTTAAATGAAGCGCGCCCCCGCGTCGAACGAACTGCACATGTGCCGGCCGGGGAAAAAGCCCAGTGCGCATGCTCCAAAGGACGTCACTGTGAAGGACTTTTATGCAATTGCCTATATACTTCAGTTTAATTCTCTCCCTGCTATTTTTGATGTCTGTGTGTTATGGGTAAAAGGTGACTTTTTGTATTCTAAAGGGTTTCATGCTGCCAGTAAAGGACAATGACACTTCAATACTTGGCTCCGACTAGTGAAATGAGTGGAGCCGGGCTTGTGAGAGACATTTTATTGTCCAGTGTGTAGAGGTGTTAATTGTTGTTCTGATTGCTTCATTGTAGTAATTACCCCCTGGGGGCTTATGTCTCAACACACCTATTCAGGCTATTCAAGCTTTAGGACCAATCTCTGCTGAGACATTTTCAAGTCCTCATTTACATGGTTTGAGAGGACCAGAGTGAAGACTGCATACTTTACGATGGACCAATGGGAAAGCGGTTGTTGGGGGCGGGATGTTCCAAATCCTGTATAAAGTGTGCTGTGTACTTGCAATAAAGTGTGTCCTGTTTACATTCAGCATTAAGCCTTGGCTCATGTGTGGATTATTCGGCGATTCCAGGGAAATTCCTATAATGGAATATTGGGTGATTTCTTTTATGGAAGAAGAAGGGAATGCTTGACGGGGATATGTTCGACTACCGTCACAACTGGTTGGCAGCAGCGGGATTTTCCCTTCTACTTTCCTTTACACCAGGATTCCAAGCAGACACTGGGAACAGTGAATGGAAGACTGGTACACCCTGCTTAAAAGAAATACACGGAAAGGACTGCTGGAAGTTCGTGGAAGGATTGCTAGCAACAAAACCGAGCGTGTCATCATAGCAGAATAAATGGAGCTAGACCAGGAGAACTAGGTTGCAGCAACGCCAGCAGTACAAGAGATGGGGACACCAGTGATTCAGGAGGAGGAATCACCAGCCAACAAGCTGATAAGAGAGAAACTAGCATGGTTCGGTCCGAACCCAACAGCGGATGTGGTGCTGAAAGTGATGGACCTGTTAGCGGAGGAGGCTAAACAAATAAGAGACGCAGAGCTACAGTTAAAACTGGCAGCAGTCCAACAAGCAGCCGCACATTCTCCAAACAGTGAGTACAGCACATCAGACACAAGGAAGATTCCGTTTAGCGCTTTTAAAGCTTTTGATGAAAAAGACTGTGAAATTGATAACTACCTGGCAGATTTTGAGAGACAATGTAACCTGCACCGAATAGATAGAGGAGAGTGGGTTTCAATATTGTCAGGCAAATTGTCAGGCAAAGCTTCGGATGCTTTCCGGACGGTGCCAGAGCAGGAGATCCATAGCTACGCCAGGGTTAAAGAAGTGCTCCTAGCTCGTTATGCAGTAACCCCAGAGTCCTACCGACAGAAGTTCAGGGACTCACGCAAAGCCACGAAAGACTCTTACGTGGAATGGGCATGCCAGTTATCCCTGTCGGCCTCTAACTGGGTTAACAGCAGCCAGGTCACCACCGCAGAGGACATTTTGCAACTAATGCTCCTGGAGCAATTTTACAATCACATCCAGACGGATGTCAAAGACTGGGTGAGAGATCGCAGGCCCATGACTCTACCAGAGGCCGCTAAGTTGGCGGAGGAATATGCGGATACTCGCAAGATGAACCAGGTCACACCACGGGTACAACTTCCACGACCAATGGTGCCCTCACACCCACCAGCCGCTACATACCAACCTCCTAACAGACTGGTGACATCTAGCCCTCGCTATCCACGCCAGGAGGACAATGAACAACGCTGCTTCCGGTGCAAACAGCTGGGTCACTTCAAGCAGAATTGCCCCATGGATGACAACACCAGGTCAAATTGGTCTCGACCTGGGTACCGCCCACCAGCAGCAGCCCATTGTGTAGACTTGGCTTGGGATTCCCAGGAGCTGGGTCAGGAAGAACCATGGGGCACCCTTTACGAAGTCCTCATGGTACAATCTGTTATTACGGACAACAGGAAACACCATTGTCAGCTGGTCATGGTTAACGGAAAAACCGTCCGGGGATTAAGAGACAGTGGGGCGACCATCACGTTGGTACAAAGACACCTGATTAATACATCAGAGAAACCAGGGAAATCAATTGCTGTGAGAGTGGCAGGGGGGGCAGTATACCGTATTCCTACTGCACAGGTACACCTGGACTGGGGTGCAGGAGCTGGCAATGTTCATGTGGGCGTCATGAAGGACTTACCTTCTGAAGTCATCTTGGGCAACGACATTGGGCCCCTGACTTCGGCGTTCGCCTCTCCCACCGCTCAGGAGGCCCACGCAGTAACCACCAGAGCGCAAAGTCGCGCTGCCGAGAGCCATCCCCTTCCTACTGAGACCCAGGTAAGCCAACCCAACCTACCCTTGACTGTAGAACCCCTACCCTGGGACACCCCAGAGGACTTTGGGCGGGAGGTGACCGGAGACCCTTCCCTCAGAAAGTATCGAGAGAAAGCCAAGGGGGGCCAAGGGGGGTTAGAGAAGGAGCAGTTTATCTGGGAGAAAGGCCGCTTGTACAGGCTCACCGAGACCCAGGGTAATGCACCAGGGCCTAAGCAAAAACGCCAGCTGGTAGTTCCTCGGAAGTACCGGCAGGAGTTATTGAGGATTGGGCACGACGTACCCTTGGCAGGCCATTTGGGAATACGCAAGACAGGGTATCGGATAACCCAGAACTTCTTCTGGCCTGGGGTATCCGACGACGTCAGGGCATATTGTCAAACGTGCGAGGTATGCCAACGTATAGGTAAAAAGGGAGACCACCCAAAGGCTAAACTAGTTTCCATGCCCATTATTGAAGAACCGTTCACAAGGGTAGCTGTGGACATTATGGGGCCCCTGGCCCAACCTAGCCGTTCCGGCAAGCGGTATATACTCACCGTGGTAGACTACGCCACCCGTTACCCTGAAGCGGTAGCTCTCTCTAACATACAGGCTGAGACCGTAGCAGAGGCCCTAGTTAAAGTATTTTCCCGAGTAGGCTTTCCCAAGGAGGTCCTGTCCGACCAAGGTACACAATTCACGGCCGAGGTAACCCAGCAGATATGGAAAACCTGTGGAGTTAAATCCCTGACTAGCTCCCCATACCACCCCCAGACTAACGGCCTGTGCGAGCGATTCAACGGAACGCTAAAGCAAATGTTAAAGTCATTCACGGGGGCTTACAAGGATTGGGAGCGATTCCTGCCGCACCTTCTCTTTGCCTACCGAGAGGTGCCGCAGGAATCGACCGGATTCTCACCCTTCGAACTTCTCTATGGGAGGCGGGTGAGGGGGCCCTTAGATCTCATCAAGGATCACTGGGAGGGGCAAACAGAAATTGAGGGGACCCCGGTTGTACCTTATGTCCTGGAGCTGAGAGACCGCATGGAAGAATTAGCCCAGACAGTGCGAGAGAACCTCCAGGCGGCACAACAGCGCCAGAAGGTATGGTATGACCGACGGGCTAGGCACCGGAGCTTTCAGATAGGCCAAAAGGTCATGGTATTAAGGCCGGTCCGAACAGACAAGCTCCAGGCTGCCTGGCAGGGCCCCTATAAAGTTATAGGACAGATATGCGACACTACCTACACGATAGCCAGTTGCGAGGATGAAGAGGTGAAACGAACCTTTCACATCAACATGCTCAAGGCCTATCAGGAACGGGCGGAGGAGGTAGCCGCTATCTGTGCACCAGCAGGAGAAGACACAGAGACCCTACCCCTTCCCGACCTATTGGGCAGTAACGAGGGGATGACCCAGATAGAGAAAGTCCAGCTAGGGGAACAGCTGGAGCCGCAAGAGCGGGCTCAAGCTGGTCGCTTACTAGAAACAAAACAGGCCACATTCTCTCAGGAGCCTGGATACACACTCCTAGCCATACACAAGGTGGAGACTCCAGGACAGGCACCCCTGAGACAGCCTCCTTACCGTATCCCCGAAGCAGTCCGGGAGGGGATGCGGAAGGAAATAGATGAGATGCTTCGGCTAGGCGTAATCGAACCCTCAGAAAGTCCTTGGGCCTCGCCAGTAGTCTTAGTGCCCAAGAAGGATGGGACAACCCGCTTTTGTGTAGATTACCGGCGCCTCAATGACAAGACAGTTACGGACGCCTATCCGATGCCACGGATGGACGAGCTGCTTGACCGTATCTCTGCAGGGAAGTATCTGACCACAATAGACCTATGCAAGGGATATTGGCAGATCCCCCTAGCAGAAGAGGACAGACCCAAGTCAGCCTTCATCACCCCATTTGGCCTATACCAATTCCGGGTTATGCCGTTCGGGATGAAGAACGCCCCGGCCACCTTCCAACGGATGGTGGATCAGTTACTTGGGGGTCTCCAGAGCTTTGCATGCGCTTACCTGGATGACATCGCCATCTACAGCGATACATGGGAAGCGCACCTAGAGCATGTAGGGATAGTATTGGATAGGATCAAAGGGGCCGGGCTGACCCTGAAACCCGACAAATGTCATTTGGGTATGGCGGAGGTACAATATTTGGGCCACCGAGTAGGATGTGGTAAGCAACGGCCAGAGCCGACTAAGATCGAGGCCGTTGCCAATTGGCCCACTCCCCACACCAAGACACAAGTCATGGCTTTCTTGGGCACAGCCGGCTATTACAGACGCTTTGTACCCGACTACAGCGCCCTGGCCAAACCCCTGACCGACTTAACCAAAAAGAAGCTACCCCGACAAGTCCTGTGGTCCCCGGAATGCGAGGTGGCTTTCCAAGCACTAAAGACTGCTCTGGTTAATGCTCCGGTGTTGATTACCCCAGATCCTAACAAAAGATTTATTGTTCACACCGACGCTTCAATGTTTGGACTGGGGGCAGTACTAAGCCAGATCGGGGAGGATGGAGGAGAGCACCCGGTGGCATACCTGAGTCGGAAGCTGTTGCCAAGGGAGGTCAGTTACGCCACCATTGAAAAAGAGTGTTTGGCCTTGATATGGGCCCTCAAAAAGCTCACACCTTACCTTTATGGCCGGGCTTTCACTCTCATCACCGATCACAACCCCTTGGTGTGGCTTAACCGGGTTTCAGGGGACAACGGCCATTTGCTACGCTGGAGCTTGGCCTTACAGCCCTATGACTTTACGATTCATTACCGCCCAGGCAAGCAAAACGGGAATGCCGATGGATTGTCACGCCAAACGGAGTTAACCTCGGACTAAAAGCTCGGAACCCGTCAACCCTACTGGACCAGGAAAGGTCCAACCGAGTTGCCGGAGCAGGGAGAAAAGGGGGGGCCATTGTGAAGGACTTTTATGCAATTGCCTATATACTTCAGTTTAATTCTCTCCCTGCTATTTTTGATGTCTGTGTGTTATGGGTAAAAGGTGACTTTTTGTATTCTAAAGGGTTTCATGCTGCCAGTAAAGGACAATGACACTTCAATACTTGGCTCCGACTAGTGAAATGAGTGGAGCCGGGCTTGTGAGAGACATTTTATTGTCCAGTGTGTGTTAATTGTTGTTCTGATTGCTTCATTGTAGTAATTACCCCCTGGGGGCTTATGTCTCAACACACCTATTCAGGCTATTCAAGCTTTAGGACCAATCTCTGCTGAGACATTTTCAAGTCCTCATTTACATGGTTTGAGAGGACCAGAGTGAAGACTGCATACTTTACGATGGACCAATGGGAAAGCGGTTGTTGGGGGCGGGATGTTCCAAATCCTGTATAAAGTGTGCTGTGTACTTGCAATAAAGGGTGTCCTGTTTACATTCAGCATTAAGCCTTGGCTCATGTGTGGATTATTCGGCGATTCCAGGGACATTCCTATAATGGAATATTGGGTGATTTCTTTTATGGAAGAAGAAGGGAATGCTTGACGGGGATATGTTCGACTACCGTCACAGTCACATTTTCTCAATGTAAACGACGTAATCGCAGCGTACGCCAGCCCCATTGAGAATCGACGTACGCAAACGACGTAAACGACGCACAACACGACGCGGTCCCGAGGCCATACTTAACATGGCATCCGACGGCACCCGACGGCATCCGACGGAACTTCGTAAGGTTACTCCACATCGAAGCTGGGGTAACCTTACGCGGACGAAAACGACGTACGCGACGACGGGGCGGCAATAAAAGCGATCGGGAATCGACGTACTACCTCATTTGCATATGCAAATGAGAAAACAACGTAAAGGCCACCTAGTGGCCGGAGTTGTCATTACAACTACGATCCGCAAGTGTAATGGTTTTACACTTGTCGGATGTAGAAGTGTATCTATGCAAAAGTGATGCTAAGCATCACGCGCATAGATACGAGGCAAAAAAAACGGCGATACGACGGGGTATCTGAGATACTCCGTCGTAACTCCACTGAGAATCTGGCCCTAAATTTATTCTCGCTGGAGATGAAATGCTTGAGAGGCGATATGATAGCGAAATTACTATTCAGTCCTAGGGAGTGTAGGAGTTTTAACCTTAAACTGTGTAATGGGTTCTTCACTGTTAGGCCGCGTACAGACGATGAGACATGTCCGCTCAAACATGTCCGACGGACCGTTTGCAGCGGACATGTCTCATTGGATTTTTGTCCGCTGGAAACCTGTCCATAGTACGCCTAACCAGCGGACAAAAATCTCCCGCATGCGTCAAATTGATTTGACGCATGCGTGGAAGCATTTTACTTCCTTGTTTGCCCCCCCGCTGTCTGTCTGCGGGGATTTTGGTCAGACCAAATATCAGACCAAAATAACCCAGGAGACATGTCCGATGAAAACGGTCCATGGACCGTTTTCATCGGACATGTCTCCTCGTGTGTACGCGGCCTTAGGGATATAAGGATGTGGAACTCTCTCCCACAATTGCTGGTGACTGTGGGGAGTATGGATATTTTTAAAATACTCTTATGCTGCGTACACACGGTCAGGTTTTTAGATGGAAAAAGTCTGATTCTTTTGAAGTCTGAAGTCTTTTCATCAGATATTCCGACAGTGTGTATGCCCCATCTGACTTTTTCCATCGGAAGTTCTGACGGACTTAGATAGAGAACATGTTTTAAATTTTTCCGACAGAAAACAATCCTATCAGAAAATCTGTTTGTCTGTATGGAATTCAGACGGGGGAAAAAAACATGCATGCTCATAAACAATTTGACGCATGCTCGGAAGCATTGAACTTCTTTTTCTCGCCTCGTCATAGTGTTGTACGTCACCGCGTTCTTGACGGTCGGAATTTGGCTTGACCGTGTGTATGCAAGCCAAGCTTGAGTGCAATTTCGACGGAATTCTGTCAGAAAAATTAAATCTGAGTTTATTCCGACGGGAAAAACGGTCATGTGTACAGGGTATTAGTACAGTACATCTAAAAGAACACAACATACAGGCATATGGGAAATCATTATAGGCACTGATACACATACAAATTCCAGCAGGGAGCCAAGAGCAGAAAATAAACCAAGGAGCCAAAGTAATTATAAAAGTCACACTGGACCGCACTCAAATGACCAAATTAGAAACAGACAAAAATAACAGAAATGGGAAGCGCAGATCCAGAAGGTGGCAAGAAATCAATCGGAGATGGAATCCATGTGAGATTTAAAACAGTTTATTGCTGACAAAACATGTGATCCAATACCCAGTACAAATGGGAAAAATGGTAAGAATGACCAAACTCACTGTGATAGGCTACATCAGAGAGGGAAAAGGCTGGATCCAGATCCAGGAAGTGCAATCACTGTATGACCAGATTTGAAAATGGCAGAGCCGCTGCAGTGGCAGGTGAGACCAGAGATGGATGCTGGAGGGGCAGCGGGTACGAGGCTGAGCTGCAAGGTGTCCGGACACCACAGGACTCCTCCCCGGCCACATCACATGCTCCGAACGCAGACAGACATTTTGGCAAAGCCTGATGGATTAAATGGATCACTCTGGCGTGTCATTTGAGGAAGGGGTTAAACCCTGAAACATGCAATCGTATACCGCTTAAGCTCCAGTACCTGCTGTTATATTCATCACATCTGCCTGCACTCAGAGCGTGTGACGTGACTGGGGAGGAGTCCTGTGGTGTCCGGACATCTTGCAGCTCAGCCTCGTACCCGCTGCCCCTCCAGCATCCATCTTTGGTCTCACCTGCCGCAGCAGCGGCTTTGCCATATTCCACTCTGGTCATACACAGATTGTGCTTCCAGGATCTGGATTCAGACTTTTTTTCCCTCTCTGATGTAGCCTGGCTATGGATATGGTCACCGCTCCCAGCTGTTGGAAAGTGTTTCAGGCCTCCCATTTTTGGTCTGCAGCCCCTTCTTTCCACAGCTCTCACGGAAGGGGGACAGTCATTTCTCTGCCACCTTTGGCTCCATTGATGGCACTAACTAAAGAGTTTGGCCATTCTGATGATTTTTCCCATTTGTACTGTGTATTGATTACATAGTTTATCAGCAATAAACTGTTTTAAATGTCACATGGATTCCACCTCCAATTGATTCCTTGCCACATCCTGGATCTGCGCTTCCCAATTCTGTTGTTTTTGACTGATACACATACACATTCACGGGTTAAACTGGATGGACTATTGTCTCTTTTCAGCCTTACCGGCTATGTATGTAACTATGAAATTAGTAAGTGAGTGAGTGAGTGAGTGAAAAACTTATATAGCGCAACACATGCGAACTAAATCGCCTCAGGGCGCTTGGTATCAATTTCCTCCTACATGTTGCCTTCAGAATAGATGGGTTTTGAGTTTTTTCCTGAAGGCCTGGTGATTCACTTCAGTTCGGATGTTGGTTGGTAAAGCGTTCCATAGTCTAGGTCCTTGGACTGCAAATCTTCGCTCTCTTTTGGACTTGTATCTGGCCTTGGGTATCTGGAGTTTGGTTGGTAGAACGGAGAACGCGATTGGGGTTGTGACATTTTAATTTTTCACATAGATATTTGGGGGCACTTCCTTGTACACATTTGTGTGTTAGGCATAGGGCCTTAAACGTTATTCTGTCTTTTACTGGCAACCAATGAAGGGATCTAAGGGAGGGAGAGATTGATTCCCAGGTTTTTTTTCCTGTTACAAGTCTTGCCGCCGTATTCTGGGCAACTTGTAGCCGAGCAATTTGGTACTTTGGGAGTCCGAGGTAAAGAGCGTTTGCATAGTCGAGTTTGGAATTGATTATCGTTCCTACCACGACTGCTATGTCTTCTTTTGGGATAAAGGGAATGAGTCTACGTAGCAGGCGCAGCAAATGGTGGGATCCGCTGACTACTGAGCTTATTTCACTTATCAAAAGTGACTCCAAGACTTTTGACTTTGGTGCTGGGGGTGATGGTTTGTCCCAAAATGGGCGGGGGTGTCCATGTTGTAACGGCAGTTCACTTTCAGTTGGCGTTGAGCAGAAGAAGTTCTGTTTTTGAGCCATTGAGTTTAAGGTAACTCTCTGTCATCCAATTTTCTATCAGAGTAAGGCAATTATCCTTTTTGTTGCTGATGTGGAAGTAGAGTTGGGTATCATCTGCGTAGGAATGGTAGGGTAAATTCTGGTTACTGATGATTTCCAGGAGAGGGTGGAGATAGATATTGAATAGTACGATTGACAGGGGGGACCCCTGAGGGACTCTAGCAAAGCATTATTTAAAATTGGGACTTCCAGGAAATGATACATTAAATTGTCCTGCAAGACATTAACCACTTAAGGACCGCCTACTGCACATATACGTCGGCAGAATGGCACGGCTGGGCACATCAACGTATATATACGTTGATTTTAGTACCCAGCCGCAGGTCACGGGCGCGCGCCCGCGGCGCGCTCCGGTGACCCGGTCCTAAGCTCCGGGACCGTGGGACTCGCGGAACCGAT
This sequence comes from Rana kukunoris, assembly GCA_029574335.1. Lineage (NCBI taxonomy): Eukaryota > Metazoa > Chordata > Amphibia > Anura > Ranidae > Rana > Rana kukunoris. Next base: position 13,068,400 of record CM056050.1, on the reverse strand, counting down.
CGCCGCTGCAGTGCGGCGATCCGTCCCTGGAGCTGAAGAACGGAGAGAGCCGTGTGTAAACACGGCTTCCCCGTGCTTCTCTGTGGCCGCAGCATCCATCGCATCATCCCTGTTATAGGGGGACGCGATCGATGACGTCACACCTACAGCCACACCCCCTACAGTTGTAAACACACACACAGGGAACACTCAAAGTCACAGCGCCCCCTGTGGTTAACTCCCAAACTGCAACTGTCATTTCCACAGTAAACAATGCAATTTAAATGCATTTTTTGCTGTGAAAATGACAATTGTCCCAAAAATGTGTCAAAATTGTCCGAAGTGTCCGCAGTCACGAAAAAAATCGCTGATCGCCGATATTAGTAGTAAAAAAAAAAAAAATTAATAAAAATGCAATAAAACTATCCCTTATTTTGTAAACGCTATAAATTTTGCGAAAACCAACCGATAAACGCTTATTGCGATTTTTTTTTTACCAAAAATATGTAGAAGAATACGTATCGGCCTAAACTGAGAAAAAAATATGTTTTTTTATATATTTTTGGGGGATATATATTATAGCAAAAAGTAAAAAATATTGCATTTTTTTTTAAATTGTCGCTCTATTTTTGTTTATAGCGCAAAAAATAAAAACCACAGGTCCCCCCTGTCAATCGTACTATTCAATATCTATCTCCACCCTCTCCTGGAAATCATCAGTAACCAGAATTTACCCTACCATACCTACGCAGATGATACCCAACTCTACTTCCACATCAGCAACAAAAAGGATAATTGCCTTACTCTGATAGAAAATCACAGAGGTGATCAAATACCACCAAAAGAAAGCTCTATTTGTGGGGAAAAAAGGATGCCAATTTTGTTTGGGAGCCACGTCGCACGACCGCGCAATTGTCAGTTAAAACGACGCAGTGCCGAATCGCAAAAAGGGGCAAGGTCCTTTACCTGCATTTTGGTCCGGGTCTTAAATGGTTAATGGAAAGACAAGCCCAGTCAATATTAAGATAATTGATTCCCCCATGATAATAACATTGCCCTGATCACTGATTACACAGCTTACATGGACCTTATTGTCTCTTCTCCTGCTCCCGCTCACTGATCACATGGTCCCAGGTGTACTCTTCATTTGCTTCCACTCACTGTTCACATAGCCCCCTACCTCCTCTCCTCTTGCTCACTGATGACATCCCCTCCTCTTTCTGTTTGAAACAGCCATTTACCATGAGTGTACCAAAACCTATTTTCCACAGTAGAGTGTTGTAGGTAACCTTCTTCTCTCCAATGTTTTAATTGTTGTCTCTTACAGACCATCTACAATTCAATGTGTAACAACACACCGTGTGTCATTGTGGAGGGATCTGGTCGAGTTGCTGATATCATAGCACAGGTGGCAAATCTTAGTTCCTCCAGGATTACCGTCAACCTCATTAAGGAGAAACTAAAAAATCTTTTCTCTGAGTCGTATGACAGTTTCACAGAAGATCAAATCATCATGTGGACCAAGAAAGTGAGTGATGGTCACACAATAACTCATCTTTTCCTTTTTTACTTCTTCAATATATACTGTCTAATGCCGCGTACACACGAACAGTTCGTCTGATGAAAATGGTCTGAAGGACCGTTTTCATCAGAAAAAAACGATCGTCTGTGGGTACGTCCATCGGTTAAAAATACACGCATGCTCAGAATTAAGTCGACGCATGCTTGGAAGCATTGAACTTCATTTTTCTCAGCACGTCGTTGTGTTTTACGTCACCGCCTTCTAACATGATCGTTTTTTTAACTGATGGTGTGTAGGCAAGACTGATGAAAGTCAGCTTCATCGAATATCTAAAGAAAAAATCCATCGGTCTGTTTTTATCGGATGAACTGATCGTGTGTACAGGGCATTACACCTTTTACAAAGTTCAGTCATGTGCAATATCATGGTTACCCCAGTGTATAAGTTTACTTCTGAGTTCACATTAACCACTTGCCGACCACAATACGTATACATACATTGCAGTTTGCAAGTGGCTTACTTGATCATGGCTGAAGATATTAACCATAACTCCGGTACTGTTTTTTTTCTCATGAAAGCATTCCAAGAGACTCATGTGCTGCTGAAATAGTTTCCAAAGTGCCGGGTGGGGACGTCCTCCCACCCCCAGCTACTCACCGGTGTATCTTGGGCTTGTTGCTTCCGCAACTTTGCCCGAGAAATGAACCGACAGGGCGGCTGGCTGCTCCCATTGGCGCATTCAATAGTAAATACTCTTTGATCAACTCTATGGCTTTGGAGAACTGGAGCGATGTACTGGTCCAGGCTGAAAGAAAATAAACAATATGGCTCGGATTCACATACCTGGGCGCATCTTTCTGTCGGCGTAGCGTATCTTCTTTACGCTACGCCGGTGTTGAGAGGCAAGCATGTTATTTACAAAGCAAATGCTCTTAACGTTTCGCCAAAGTAGCATATAGTTGTCGGCGTAAGCCGACGTAAGTCAAAGTAGGTAAAAGTAGGCTGCAAGTGGGCGTGATATATTTAAACAAAGTGTGACCCCATGCAAATGATGGGCTGAGCTTCAAAAAACGAACTGCGCATTCGTCGTTTCTTGTACGCATCCCAGTGCGCATGCTCACAGTCACGTCGAGATAACTGCCTAAGCTACGTCAAAACACTGCCTACGGCGAGAACGTAACCTACGCACAGCCCTATTCACGTACTACGTAAACAACGTAAAAATCTACGGCGTTCGTTCCCTGGTTCATACCTTTGCATGGGTTGCGCCTCCTATATGAGGAATAACTTTACGCCGGACGTAACCCTTACGCAAATCACTTAAAACATGCGCCGGGCGCAAGTACGTTCGTGAATCGGCGTATCTTACTAATTTGCATATACACCGAGATGCCGGCGTAGGCAACTTACGCCAGGCGGCTGAAGCTTATTTTTCCGACGTATCTAGCTTGGGGAATCGGCGCAGAGATACGACTGCGCAAATTTGTACCTACGACGACTATAGATACGTTGGCGTAACTGCTACGTGAATCCGGGCCTATGTGTGTGTATATATATATATATATATTTATTTTTAAAGCAAAACAGAACAGTTTTTTTTTTGCTTTTAAAGGTAAAGAAGAAATTTGCGGTCTTTTTGACCCCATATCTCCTTATAAAGAGGATCTGTCATCCTTATTTCTATTAGAAGGGGTGTTTACGTTCCTTTTTTTAAAGGGACAGTGTAAAAATAAAAAGTGAAATAAATAAGAAAAAAACAAACATTTAAAGTGCCCCCAACCCTCTTTTCTCACACACAGAAGCAAACTCATACATAAATCACGCATGCATATGTAAACAGTATTCGCATCATATGAACATAGAGTAATAATTCTAGCACTAGACCTCCTCTGTAAGGCCGTGTACACACGGCAGAGAACCTCGACGGGCAGAACACATCGTTCCGCCCGTCGAGGTTCTCTGCCGGCCGTCGAAATCGGCGACCCTCCCGTCGGGAATGGCAACCAGCCATTCATCCAGGCTGGCCGTCGAGCAAATAGAGAGCGTGCTCTCTATTTCTGCTCGACGGGCTCCCCGACGGGAAGCTCGCCGAGAGCGTACACGGCCGAGGTCCTCGCTGGAATGCAGCTTCCAGCGAGGTTCTCGCTGGTTTCCAGCGAGAACCTCGGTCGTGTGTACACGGCCTAACTCTAGTTTACTTGTAAAGGCATTTAAAGATTTTTAAGTACCATAGTTTGTCTCCATTCCACAAGTGTGCGCAATTTTAAAGGATGACATTTTGGGTATCTATTTGCTCCACGTGACATCATCTTTCACATTTAAAAAAAATGGGGTGTATATATTGTCTTTTGATTTTCTTTTAAATCATTAAAGTGTATTTTTCCCCAAGAATTGCACTTGCAAAACCACTGCACAAATACTGAGTGACATAAAAAAATCACCATTTTAATTCCCTAGGGTCTCTGCTAAAACAATGTATAATGTTTGATGGTTGTAAGTAATTTTATAGCAAAAAATACGGATTTAAATATGTAAACAAAAAGTGCCAGAAAAAGCCTGGTCTTTACTACAATACCTAAAGTTTCTGGTTTTGTGCCTCTACTAGCTCTCAACGATGACCAGATTGAGTCTTTGCTTTGGCTAAAACATACTGCAACCACTGCAGATATTCATATGTGTCTCCAAATTTCTACACAGATTCAAGATATTGTCCGCATGGAGTCTCAGCTCACTATCCTCCGGGAAGAGAAGGTTGGGGATCAAAGGATGGATGTAGCAATCCTACAAGCTTTGTTGAAAGGTCAGAGATTGACGCCATCAGAATAAACATTGCTCTGAGGCTCAGTTGCAGAGAAAGTATCCTCTTTCCACTAAACATTTTGTAGACAACTGACTTGCACATTAAACTTAAAGTGAATCTACAGACAGATTTATTTTTTTAGTTTTAGATAGATGATTACAAATTGTGGTCTAAGACGGGGGTCCCCAACCCCCGGGCCACGGACCAGTACTTAACCAGGCTGGCGTCGCGCAGTATGGATGAGCCAAACGCCAACCGTTTGATTCGCACCAGAACCTGCGAACAGACCAAAAATTTGTGTGAACTTTGGAACCCGGTTAAAGTCTAATGCCGCGTACACACGATCATTTTTTGTGATGAAAAAAAACGACGTTTTCTGTGAAGTAAAAAACTACGTTTTTGAAACGTCACTTTTCAAAGACGATGTTGCATACACACCATCGTTTTTTTCCACAAAAAGCGAGGTTACGTTCACCACTCTTTTCCATTGAAGCTCGCTTCATAACTAGCTTCTGGGCATGCGCAGGTTGAAAAACGTCGTTTTAAACAACGTTTTTGCTACACACGGTGACTTTTTGTGAAAAAAAAAATGACGTTTTGAAAAACGACACAAAAAATTCAAGCATGTTGGAATTTTTTTTTGGTCGTTTTTTGGAAGACAAAAAAGGAAGTTTTGCCCACACACGATCAATTTAAATGACGTTTTAAAAAACAACGTTTTTTTTCATCGCAAAAAACGACCGTGTGTACGCGGCATTTGTGAAATTTAAAAAGTGCTAATTTTAAAGGCTAATATGCAAGTTATTGTCCTAAAAAGTATTTGGGGACCCGGGTCCTGCCCCAGGGGACATGTATCATTGCAAATAAAAAATGTTTTAAAAACTGTAGTTTTTTTCGGGAGCAGTGATTTTAATAATGAGTGAGTGAGAAACTTATATAGCGCAACACATGCAAACTGAATCGCCTAATGCTTAAAGTGAAACAATAAATGTGAAATTGTCCTTTAAATTTCGTACCTGGGGGGGGGGGGTGTAAAGTATGCCTGTGAAGTAGCGCTTGTGTCCCTGCAAAAAATGTAATTTCTGAAGGAAAAAAAGTAATTTATAAGTACTCTCGGCTATAATGAATTGTCGGCTCCCGGCAATACAGAGAAAAGTCATTGATGAAAATAAAATGTGTGGGGGTCCCCCCAAATTCAATTACCAGGCCCTTCAGGTCTGGTATGGATATTAAGGTGAACCCTGCATCAAATAAAATAAAAAATGACGTGGGGTTCCCCCCAAATATCCATTCCAGACCCTTCAGGTCTGGTATGGATATTAAGGGGAACTCCACCCCAAATTAAAAATAAATGACATGGAGTTCCCCCCCAAAAATCCATACCAGACCCTTTATCCGAGCACGCAACCTGGCAGGCCACAGGAAAAGAGGGGGAAAAGAGAGCGCCCCCTCCTGAACCATACCAGCCGCATGTCCTCAACATGGGGAGGATGCTTTGGGGGTCTGTGACCTCTCAAAGCACCATGTCCCCATATTGATGGGGACAAGAGCCTCATCCCCACAACCCTTGCCCGGTGGTTGTGGAGGTCTGTGGTCGGGGGCTTATCAGAATATGGAAGACCCCTTTAACAAAGGGGAACCCCAGATCCCGCCCCCCCTTATGTGAATTGGTAATGGGGTACATTGTACCCCTACCGTCTCACAAAGAAAGTGTAACAAATTGTAAAAAAAAACACAGACACCGTTGGGGAAAGTCCTTTATTAAAAATAAAGAAATAAATATAAAAAAAAGATTCCAGCAGTGATAATTCACTCTCGGTCTCGGCTCCAACGCTGTCGGTATCCTGCGATGGGTGATCTTCTCTCCGGGGGCCAGCGATGAGATGATCTCCTCTTCATCCAGGTCCAGGATCCAACGATGAGATGTCCACAGCGCATCCTGTCTCCACCGGAGACAACCCGGGGAATGATGCGGCGGAAGCCAGTGTGTCATGATATGAGATACAGGAATCTTACCAACACTGACAGCGCCAGGAGAAGTCTGTTTCAGCGCATGCGCGGGGGCGCGCGTGTGCGCGCGCGTGATGTGCGCGACGCGAGCGTGCACGCGGCGCGCGCGCTGACGTCATTTCGGCGCCAAGAACTGCTTTAAAGCGTCTGATCCCACTGTATCTTGCTGACCATTCTGCAGCAATCCCTGACTGAATCTGAACCTGTTACCTGTCTGCCTGATTACCGAATACCTGACCCGGCTTCCGTTGACCCATCTCTGCCTGCAGCCTGCCTCTGACCCCGGCCTGATCCGACTACCGACTCTGATTAAACCCGCCTTGCTGTCTGCCTACCTGATTCACCGACCTGGTCTGGACCTGATTCAACCCACGAATCTGCTTCCATCTCCTGATTGGTGCCTGATCCAGGGTCTGCCAATCCCTTGGCTCCTATTCACAAGCGCTACAACACCGTTCCTGTGTTTGCTGGATTTCTGCTAGGACTTCGTCAACACCTGTTACTTCCTCTTCCGGTCCATCTCCAGCTTTCCACCAGGCGCTTGTGTCCCTCCAGACTCCGTACCCCCTGTCTGCTCTACCAGGGGTTCCTGAGTCAGAGGCTTACGAGAGGCCGCTCCCTGCACATTGGGCTCCATAACCAGGTACGTGACAGTACTGGTCAGCATGTCCGAGCCCACGCAGGGGGCGTCTCCCATGGAGGACTTATGCCGCCATCTAGATGGCCTCACCGCGGCTGTACGGACTTTACAAGAAGGATAAACCCGCCTGGAAGGACGTGTCCAAACTCTGGCCACAACAGCACCTGCAGCATCTGGAACCGCAGCTGCCCCTTCTGTAGTGATGCTGCCACCGGAACCTAGAGTCCCCATCCCGGAGAGATTTTCTGGAGATCGCAGCAAATACAGAGCTTTCCGCAACGCCTGTGAACTTTTTTTTGCTTTACAACCCAGGACCTTTTCACTTGAGGCCACGAAAGTAGGTTTTGTTATCTCGTTGTTGTCTGGCGAACCTCAGACCTGGGCGCATCGTCTTCTAGAACGCAAGGAAGAAAGTCTTAACCTACTCAGCACTTTCTTCCAAGCCATGGACCTTATCTATGAGGATTCCCAATTAGCAGCTACCGCTGAAGCAGCATTATGTGCCTTACAGCAGGGACGCAGAGCAGTGGAGGACTATGTAGCTGAATTTAGGCAGTGGAGTTCCGACACCAACTGGAATGATGCTGCCCTGCGTCACCAATTTCGTATGGGACTTTCAGAATCTCTAAAAGACGAATTAGCCCGAGTGGGCATCCCCGCAACACTTGAAGCCCTCATCCTTCTCTCTGTTCAGATCGACAGACGGTTGAGGGAGCGGCGTGCTGAACGCACATCCGGCCCCACACGTCCCATATGGATGATGCCACGTGTACCTGGCCCACCGCATCTGCCTCCTTCAGGTCCCAGACCAAACCCCATCGATCATCCGGAACCAATGCAAATAGGCCTACTTCGGCCATCCCTGACTCCGGAGGAGCGTCAAAGGCGCCGATTCAATAACCTCTGCATGTACTGTGGAGGATCCGGGCACTATGTAAACACCTGCCCCGTCAAGTCCCGTAAGTGTTCAGTCCCCTCACCGGCTCTCTTCTCTGTCTTACGTAACAATAATACTCACCTGGCTGTTTCAATCTCTCTACAGCTTCCAGGAAGGAACCTCCAAGTCCCCGCAATTATTGACTCTGGTGCTTGCAGCGGTTTTATGGACGCCTCCTTTGCCTTTCGACATGGAGTCCCTCTACGACCACGACACCAGAAACTTACCGTCCATTTAGCCGACGGATCGGCCATCAAATCCGGCCCTGTTACCCAAGAGACAATTCCCCTATACGCACTCACCTCCAAGGATCACTGGGAACTACTCTGTCTGGACATTATTGAATCCCCAATGTTTCCGGTCATTCTGGGTATGCCTTGGCTGAAAGCCCATAATCCCCAGATCGACTGGGAATCTGGAACAATCCACTTTCCTTCCTTTTACTGTCGACAACACTGCCTTCAGAAGCCTGCCAGTTCCCCTCCTTCTTTGATGTGCTTAGAATCCGAAGAGGAGAACCGTCAATTAATCCCAGAAGCCTATCATAGTTTCTTAGATGTGTTCAGCAAAAGAGGAGCAGAGACGTTACCTCCACACCGGTCCTACGACTGTCCTATTGAACTTTTACCTGGAGCAGAAATTCCGTTTGGAAGAATATTTCCTTTGACTGAGCTAGAGTTGGGCACTCTCAAGTCTTACATTGATGAGAATCTCGAGAAGGGGTTCATCCGCCCTTACACATCCCCTGCGGGGGCCGGTATGTTCTTCGTGGAAAAGAAGGATCACTCTCTACGCCCCTGCGTAGACTACAGGGACTTAAATAAAATCACGATCAAGAACAGGTATCCTCTCCCTCTTGTTCCTGAACTATTTCAGAGACTCGGAGCAGCCACCATCTTTACTAAACTTGACCTCCGTGGGGCTTATAACCTCGTCCGCATAAGGGATGGCGACGAGTGGAAAACCGCATTTCGTACTCGTTTTGGGCATTTTGAATACCTGGTGATGCCCTTCGGTCTTTGCAATGCCCCAACCACATTCCAGCATTTTGTAAATGACATTTTCAGAGACTATCTTGATTTATTCGTTATTGTTTACCTAGATGACATCCTGATCTTCTCTTCCTCCCTGTCAGATCATCAAAGACATGTCCAAAAGGTCCTGGCCCGGCTCCGTCAGCACAGTCTGTATGCTAAAGCGGAGAAATGTGGGTTTGAAAGGGAGAGCATCCAGTTCCTAGGTCTCATCATTTCAATAGACGGTGTCAAGATGGACCCTCAGAAGGTTACCGCCATTACAGATTGGCCCGCTCCCACCGATAAAAAATCAGTCCAGCGTTTCGTGGGATTTGCAAACTTTTATCGAAAATTTATCAAAAACTTCTCTTCCATAATCGCTCCCATCACAGGTCTGACCAAACAGGGTATCCGGTTCCAGTGGTCCCCAGAGGCTCAAGTGGCTTTTTCTACCCTGAAGAACCTTTTCATTTCGGCGTCCATCCTAAAACATCCTGATCCAGTTCTACCTTTCATCCTGGAAGTGGACGCCTCCGAGGTGGCGGTCGGAGCAGTGCTTTTCCAGAGACAAGGACCCAAATCCCTTCTGCATCCAGTTGCGTTCTTCTCCCGCAAACTCTCCGAAGCTGAAAGAAACTATGACGTTGGGGACAGGGAACTTTTAGCAATCAAGGCAGCTCTCGAGGAATGGCGTTACCTCCTGGAGGGTGCAGCTCATCCCATCTTGATCTATACAGATCACAAGAACTTGGAATACTTAAAGGTTGCTAAGAGACTGAGGCCACGGCAGGCCAGGTGGGCATTGTTCTTTACTCGGTTTTCCTTCCATATAACCTACAGACCCGGATCAAAAAACACTAAACCCGACGCGCTATCCCGGATGTTCAATGGGCCTGAAGCTCCTTCGTCCCCGGACACAATCCTCGCCCCTGGCAATTTTCTTATGTTACAGGGAGATCTTCTGTCTTAAATTAAGCAGGCCTTTTCAGCAATTCCCTCATCTCCAGACCCTACTCTGCAGTTAAGAGACGGCATGCTATGGAACAAAAACAAGATTTTTGTGCCCCAACAACTACAATTGTCAATTCTCAAGTCCTGTCATGACCACGAGCTAGCCGGACATTTTGGGATTCACAAGACAGCTGAACTCATCCAACGTACCTTCTGGTGGCCTCAATTATTGCAAGATTGCAAAACCTATGTGGAATCCTGTGCCACCTGTATCCAACACAAGGGTAGCAGAACCAAAGCGTGGGGGTTACTTAAACCACTGCCTGTTCCAGAGAAACCTTGGAGAATGATTTCAATTGATTTTATTGTTGAGTTACCTCCTTCTGAAAACTATACTACCATCTTTGTAGTGGTGGACAGACTTTCAAAACTGGCGCACTTCCTACCGATGGTAGGGACACCTTCTGCTGCCGAAACAGCAAAAAATTTTATTAGAGAAGTAGTGAGACTCCATGGTATACCTGCTAATATTGTATCTGACCGTGGGGTGCAATTCACCTCGAGGTTCTGGAAAGTGTTATGTGGGGCGCTGAAGATTGAACTTTCCTTTTCATCTGCGTACCACCCACAGACCAACGGCCAGACCGAGCGCACCAACCAGACGCTCGAGCAATACCTGCGCTGTTTCTCCAGTTTTTCACAGGATGATTGGGCTTCTCTATTGCCCCTTGCAGAGTTTGCCTACAACAACTCAATCCATTCAGCTACCCAACAGTCCCCATTCTTTGCCAACTACGGCTTTCATCCTCTGTTCTTATCCAACCATATCCCGGAATGCTCAGTACCAGCTGTTCAGGAAACCTTGGATTTTTTTTCCACCAACAACAAAATACTTCAGGAAACAATGGCAAGAACCCAGGAGTATAATAAGGAGGTGTTTGACAGAAAGAGGAGAGGACAACTTAATCTGGCACCAGGGGACCAAGTTTGGTTATCCACTTTGAACTTAAAACTAGCCTGCCCAACCAAGAAACTTGGCCCTAAGTTTGTGGGTCCCTTCCAGGTACTCAGAAGGGTTAATGAAGTGGCCTACAAATTGAAATTACCTGCTTCTTTTAGGATTCATCCAGTCTTTCATGTGGCACTGCTCAAACCCACAGTCCGCCCACACCGGTACTTATCGAAGGCGAGGAGGAGTTCGAGGTGGAATCCATCCTGGATTGTCGGAAGAGACGTAATCAGGTTCAATACCTGGTGAAATGGAAAGGCTACGGCCCAGAAGAAAACTCCTGGGAACCAGAGGCCAACATTCATGCTCAGAGACTGATCCGGGCCTATAAAAGGGCACACCCAAGTAGGTTGTCCCAGTTGGGCATCCGGAGGCTGCCCATAGAGGGGGGGCAATGTCTTGATATGAGATACAGGAATCTTACCAACACTGACAGCGCCAGGAGAAGTCTGTTTCAGCGCATGCACGGGGGCGCGCGCGTGATGTGCGCGACGCGCGCGTGCACGCGGCGCGCGTGCGCGCTGACGTCATTTCGGCGCCAAGAACTGCTATTTAAAGCGTCTGATCCCACTGTATCTTGCTGACCAGTCTGCAGCAATCCTTGACTGAATCTGAACCTGTTACCTGTCTGCCTGATTACCGAATACCTGACCCGGCTTCCGTTGACCCATCTCTGCCTGCAGCCTGCCTCTGACCCCGGCCTGATCCGACTACCGACTCTGATTAAACCCGCCTTGCTGTCTGCCTACCTGATTCATCGACCCGGTCTGGACCTGATTCAACCCACGAATCTGCTTCCATCTCCTGATTGGTGCCTGATCCAGGGTCTGCCAATCCCTTGGCTCCTATTCACAAGCGCTACAACACCGTTCCTGTGTTTGCTGGATTTCTGCTAGGACTTCGTCAACACCTGTTACTTCCTCTTCCGGTCCATCTCCAGCTTTCCACCAGGTGCTTGTGTCCCTCCAGACTCCGTACCCCCTGTCTGCTCTACCAGGGGTTCCTGAGTCAGAGGCTTACGAGAGGCCGCTCCCTGCACATTGGGCTCCATAACCAGGTACGTGACACAGTGACAGCTTTTTCTAGCAAAACAATTATAATTTTTACATGAAGGAGACAAGTGCAAGAATAGGCCCGGTATGGAAGTGGTTAATGTGTACGAAGTCCAGAAAATAAACAGGGGGACACAAAAACACAATGGTAACCCGATAAGTAAAGTCCTTATAGAAGTAAGAAAACAACATAAAGATGACTACTGATATCTGTTTTTCAGCCTCTCACAATGCTAATCACAATGGCCAGGAGAACTGGGACCATCAGCTGAAACTTGCCGTGTCCTGGAACCGACCAGAGATAGCAGAGACTCAGATCTTTACTGAAGATTGGATGTGGAAGGTTGAACAAACATATTCTTTGTTGTCTACTTGTTGATTTCATTCTTTCCATCATTTTGATTAGCATGACAAAATATATGTTGTCTTTATGATACAATAGTATTGTTAACATGGTTAGGTTGTATATTTAAAGAAAATATATGGCCAAACCTATTTTGGCTATATTTCTCCTGTAGGTGACAGGAGTGCAGTTCGTTCTGCACTCCTGTGACCCATTCTCGGCTGACAGTGGGTTTCACGGAACCGCTTGGCACCCCGACTGGATGCTTCCTTCTGCCAATCAGCCAGGGGCGTTGCTAGGTGCCAAAAAGAACAGGGGCTTCAGCCCGAAGCCAAGCCGGCACCGGGGGGGATGTGGGTGCGGTCGGTGGAGTGGCGCAGGGTGACCTACCTGACATACATACCCTGACCTACGTGAGTGTGTGCACACACACTGACATAATCTGCATACACTGACATGACCTGACTACACTGACCTGCATACACTGACCTGTCCTGACTACACTGACCTGTCCTGACTATACTGACCTGACCTGACTACACTGACCTGACTACACTGACCTGACCTGACTATACTGACCTGACTACACTGACCTGACCTGACTACACTGACCTGACCTGGCTAAACTGACCTGACCTGGCTAAACTGACCTGACCTGACTACACTGACCTGACCTGACTACACTGACCTGACATTACTACACTGACCTGCATACACTGACCTGACCTACATACACAATCACTGACCTGACCAACATACACTAACACTGAGTGTCCTACCTCAGCCGTGGTAAAGATGCAGCCAGAGGACTCAAGGAGGCTCAGGAACCGAGGAGGAAAGGAGAGCCGCTGTACGGAGCAGGGAGCTGGGATGTGGGGTGCGGCGCTGTCGCGCACAATGTGCCTGAGGTGACCGTGACCCTGTCATACAGTACAGATGTAGCGAGGAGGAGAGCTGCATCATGGCGTGCCAGGCCGCATTGTAATTCCCGCCTTCTGAGCTTGCATCGCCTATGATGGACTTCACACTTCCCGCCGTCCCAGATTTGACCAGTGGGACATCCATCATAGGCGCTGCAGGTTCCAGAAGGCGGGACCTGCTGTGTCTTCGAGCACACTCGGCAGAGAATGGTCCCTGCTCGGCGCCACTCAGGGCTACACCTTAACTTCGGCATGCCCGAGACTCTGGGCTTTTTCGACTACACATTCGGGGCTCCAGCCTCCTCAGCCCACCCCTAATGACGCCACTGCAATCAACGATTCCTGCCCTCCAAACCTTTTTGAGCAGACAGAGAGCTAATACCAGCCAAACATTGTACACAGACAAGATGTGGGGTAAAATCCAAAGAAATTACTGGTTATTGAACAAAAATACAAGCTTTTTATACACTTGAAAAGTCATCACATGAACAATAACCCAAATGTAGCACTACCCTCGAAAAAGCTGCTGAATATTTTTGGGTGGCATGTTACCTCTATCTTTTGCCGCCCAGGGTGAAGTGAATGTCTGAAGAATTTCAATGTCCACACAATTCACTTTTTTTTCAGGGATTTATTTGTAGAACTTTAACAGAAAGAAGTGGGAAGGGGTGGAAAGGTAGATTCAGGTGTATTGTCACAAATGGGAAACACTCCTGCTTCCAGCATGAACTAGCCAGAGTGGGTATTGCTCACCCGGATAGGTCACTCTCACTGGCCTAGCAGCCGAGATGGCGCACAGAATAAAGTACAGTCTCTGCCACAGACCTTCCTTTGTGAGGAGACACTTTTGGTCCAAAATCCCCTGCCACAGGATTCAGCACCCGGAACTCTCCAGCTTAGCTTCAGTAAAACTTTAGACCCGACAGGTGACACTGTCAAGCCTCTCAGTGTATGGTGCATCCTTCGATGAAGTTTCCAGGCCTTCTCCCAAGATACCAGCCTGTTGCATGGTCCCCTCCAGGATAGGTCCTCCCCTGGTTTCCTTCATCAAGTGGCTTCCTCCAGCAGGACAGACAGCACATGATCACCTCTGAAAAAGAGCAGGCCCCAGTCTGACTACTGGGCCTACCAGGCGAAGTCATGACCCCGGACCAACGTGGTCCCGGGGCCAGAACTCAGGACACGCACCCCAGGCCAGGCTGGCCACGAGGCACTTACGGAGGACCCTGCACCAATGGCATCTGTCCCTTAAGTACCCCTCCGCAGCATGCACAGCAGGGCGAACACTCCCACTGATTCGCTGCCCAGGGGGACACCCAATACACCCTGACCTTGCTGCTGCCACCCTTGGCCTGGAGTGGTAATGACACCCCCAGGTGAACAATGGTCGGAACTCCCAACAGAGCCAGAGCTGGAACAGAGGCTAGATTTGCAATTAATCACATTAGTCTGAGCTCAGATCCCACTAAATTTAAAGCAGTGCCTGTTCAACAGGAGCAGGCCGCTACACAAATATTTACCTAAAACATCACACAATGGTTTAGATCAGGGGTCTCCAAACTTTCTAAACAAAGGGCCAGTTACTGTTCCTTAAAATCTCTGGGGGCCGGAATGTGACCAGTGTGGGTAGAAAATGCTTTGGTGTCAGTGGAAGTATACAATACTTCAACATTGGTGTTAGTAGTAGGAATAGTGCCAATTGTTGGTCTCAGGGGAAGGATTAGTGCCCCATTGTTGGTGTCAGTGGAAGAAATGGTGCCCCATTGTTGGTGCTCAAGGGCCAGATAAATGAAAAGAGCCACCGGGCCGCAGTTTGGAGATCACTGGTTTGGATCATCTCCAGTCCTCAAGGCGCCCCAACATGTCATTATTTCAGGCTTTCCATTATTTTGCACAGGTGATTTGATCAGTTTCACTGCCTTAGTAATTATCACAGCCATTTAATCTAAAGAGAAATCTTGAAAACATGACCTGTTGGGGCTCCTTAAGAACTGCAGTTGAAAAACACTGGTTTAGATAATGAGGCAAACCTGACTCATGGGTAATCCCATCATAGAGGATCCTCCAAGAGTTAGTCAAATTAGCCAACATACTAGAAACATTACGTTGATTAAACAACTAGTCACCTGGACAATGTTGTGATCAATCAGAGATCTCATTCTAGGTCAGACTTCCCGACCCCAAGGTCACAACAAAGTACATTACACATAAAAAAAAAGAATGTTGGGACTTTATATGAGGCCATGACTATTGCAATACATTGGTCTCTATCCCTAGTTATTTGTAAAGGAAGGGGAAATGGAGAAAAGAAGGGAATAGTGGGACTTTATATGAAACACATCACTGGGATAAAATTAATCAATCAATATTAATAGATGTAGTATTTATTAGTACAAATGAGCATAGTGCAAAGTAATATAACATTAATATCAATTCAATAAGTACAATACAAAATTATAATAAACGTGATTGGTAAATCACATAATATTACATTTAATTGCATAATATTACATTGTTTCACATGATTAATAATAGACTAGCAGTATACCCTGATATGTACAAACGTGATTAGTAATATATATATATATATATATATATATATATATATATATATATATATATATATATACATTTAATTGATGATTCAAACAAGTAAAAACCCCAGAGTAAACGCATTATTGCTGTGACATAGCATCAATGAGAGCTCAACACGTTTTGTGGATTATTTCCACTCATCAGGAGCATCTGTACACTGGATGTGTCTATAATAAATTGTAAATTGATTGTAAATAATAATTACTAAAACCGGAAGAGAGAGAACAAAAAATCTATGGTCCTAGCACTCTTAGCTTTGGGTAGAATCTAAATTAAAGGGTGTAGATAATGGTAATAATGATTAGAGGCACTGTGGGAAGAATCCCACTACCCCCTTCTTTTCCCCATCTCCCCTTCCTTTACAAAGTACATTACACATCCCATCCTGCAATAGTTTGCTAACAGACAGAAACAATAGGTGAGTTAGTTGGCACAATAAACAATGGGTGAAAGACACTTAGGAGGCACACTAGACCTACTTACGAAAAACACATTATATTAGGTGACCCTAGACAGGTGGCCTGAACTGATGATCTCAACATCTGCTCATCTCGTCTCTTAGTCTGAGAAAGTGTAATTCATTCATCTTCACATATTTCTTGAGGGATATTCTTGATAAATATTTCTGTCCCAAGAAATAACCCAAACCACGCTCTCAGGGTACATTAAGTAATTGTCCCTCACTTTCTCGGTCACCCTGTGCCCCTAATAGACATAGGGTAGCTTACACATAAGAGGGGCCTGGGAAGCTGAAACAGGAGTTTCTCAACCTTTCTAAGGTAAGTTGGGTCCAACTAGCCTCCCCCCTGCCCAAAGTGTACTAAAGCTTGCTGCTGGCTGACATCACTTAGCCGGTCCAGGCTCTAGAAAGATCCTGACTTTACAGTCAGGATCCACCCAGGTGCCTGGACTGGCAGCTGGCTCAGCCTCCCAATGAGCCATTGGCCGACTGAGCCAGCTTCTCCAACCCCCTCCACAGCCCAACACTCCAGTGAGTGCTGGTGGGGCAGAGCAGAGAGCCAGTGTCTGATGGTCAACTCACTGAAAGCTTAGAACCAAACCATCAGCAATCTTTGATCGCTCAGTTCTCTGTTTTAGAATCGGCGGGGCAGAGAGGATTAGTGATGTATTTTTTGTTTGTTTGTTTTTCCATAATAGACGTATTGTTATGTTATTTACTGATGTTGATTTTTCAATTTAGAGCTTCTTCTTGCTTGTCTTCTAGCCCTCTGATCTGTATCCCAGCCTGACATTGTCACTAATTGAAGACAAACCTTCATTTGTGCGCCTGTTCCTGGAGCGTGGAGTCAATCTGGCAGAGTACCTCACCTGGGACACTCTCACCGAATTGTACAACAATACAGACCCATCCAGTTTAATTCACAGCAAACTTGAGAGACAAGCCAAAGCAGAGAGATCCAAGGAAGTAACTAAAATAGAACTTCATCACGTCTCCCGTGTCCTGCAGGATCTTCTGGGAGATGTAACAGAATTATTATATCCAGAAGCCAAGCCTAAACACATTTGGAGCCTCAGCATCAAGGTGAGCAATGTGGCCTTTTTAAAGTGAGAAGAACCTCAAATTCTCAGGCCGCGTACACGCGATCGGTCCAACCCGATGAGAATGGTCCGATGGACCATTTTCATCGGTTCACCGCTGAAGTGGCCTGATGGTCTGATGTGCGTACACACCATCAGTCCAAAATCCGATCGGGTCAGAACGCGTTGATGTAGAACACAATGACGTGCTGAAAGAACGAAGTTCAATGCTTCCAAGCATGCGTCGACTTGATTCTGAGCATGCGTGGGTTTTTGGACCGATGCTTTTGCATACTAACCATCGGTTTGGACTGATGGTCAGGCGTCCATCGGTCCGATTTTAAAGCAAGTTTTAAAACTTTGGTCCAATGGGCCATACACACGATCGGTTTGGTCCGATGAAACTGGCCTTAAGGCCAGTTTCATCGGACCAAACCGATCGTGTGTACGTGGCCTCAGAAATAAGATGAACCTGCCAGGATTTTAGAAGGTGAGAAATGTTCATGGAAATTTGTGGATTTAGTGCTATTCTATAACAGGTTATGGTCGTCTGTGTCTCAAAAGAGTGCCTGATATGGTGGCTTTGCAGGAGATACAGATGTAGCATTTACCCCCCCCCCCCCAAAGGAGCCATTGTTTTCTCAGTTCCCCTGTTCTCAGTGCCCATGACTCTCTAAACAGTACCATGCACTTTGACACACACAAGAGATAAAGGGTAACAATTAAATATTAATTAGTAATTAAACAATCAAAGATGGAAAATGGCAATGAATACTTTGAATGGGT
Organism: Rana kukunoris; assembly: GCA_029574335.1. NCBI lineage: Eukaryota > Metazoa > Chordata > Amphibia > Anura > Ranidae > Rana > Rana kukunoris. Next base: position 13,050,301 of record CM056050.1, on the reverse strand, counting down.
TTTAAAGGTAAAAAAAAAATCCCTAATTGGCTTTACTCTACCTCATTCTTCAATTTTGCTTTTAAATGTCCTTATTTCTTCTGAGAAATCCTCACTTCCTGTTCTTCTGTCTGTAATTCCACACAGTAATGTGAGGCTTACTCCCTGGTGTGGAGAAAGCCTCTTGAGGGGGAGGGTGCGAGGAGGAGTGTCGGGATGCCCACTAACACACAGTTCCTTTCTCTATCTGCAAATTATAGAGTGTTCTGACTTGCATGCTCGCCCCCTCCCCCCTCAAGAGGCTTTCTCCACACCAGGGAGAAAGCCTTGCATTACTGTGTGGAGTTACAGACAGAAGAACAGGAAGTGAGGATTTCTCAGAAGAAATAAGGACATTTAAAAGCAAAATCAAAGGATGAGGTAAGTGAAGGAGGACTGCACTAGAGTAAAGGAAGCTATTTAGGAAAAAAAATACCTTTACAACCCCTTTAACAAGTATGTGAAACCGTTCCAAATGAACATATTCACTTGTCATAAACAAGCAGACCAGTGACTGTCGTCTTATCCCTACACTATTGAAGGGGCTGTCTAAGGGGCGATGCTAGGACAATGGTCTGGCCGTCTTTGGCAAACCCTCCTCCGCTGGCCAGTGTGTTAGGACCTAAATCCAGCATTGCAGAGCTCAAACTTAAGTCCCAGGTGTAGGTGTGTGAATGGTGTCCCCAGTAAGAAATACTGTTTCTCAACTAGGGTAAGACCAGCGGGCTCTCACTAATGCCCTGTACACATGATCAGTTTATCTGGGGCCATCATAAAAAATAAAATACAAAATTCTGAGTTTCAGCCCAGGTTCACACTGGGTACGATTTGGTTCGATTTGAGATGCGATTTCACATGTGAAATTGCATCTCAAATTGGAAGCATTTGCCGGCAATTGTCGGCTATGACACCGTCCTAAGCGGTGCGACGCCGCATCTGCGGCGCTGCACCGATTTCAAAAAGTAGTTCCTGTACTACTTTTTGCGATTTAGGGCCGCGATTTACATTGACATCTGTGCAGAAACCTGCACAGATGTCTCTTAAATCGCGGCCGAAAATCGGGACTGCCAGCGGGAGTGAAATCGTGCGAGTTCAGCTGAAACCAGTGTGAACCAGGGCTCAAAGTCAGAATTCTGACTTTGAAACTCAGAATTCTGAGATTAAATCTAAGAATTTTGAGTTTCAAAGTCAGAATTTTGAGTTTCAAAGTCAGAATTCTAAGATTAAATGTCAGAATTCTGAGTTTCAAAGTCAGATTTTGAGTTTCAAAGTCAGAATTCTGAGATTAAATCTCAGAATTCTGAGTTTCTAAATATAGTAATCTATATTAGGAGGATTTTAGGAGCAATTAGCAATAATGTAGTAACACCCATAGAACATGATTCTGCAGACATACAAGCCTTGTGCTCTATATATGGATCTGTAAATCTATCTTAGTTACAGCATACAGTATGGGGAAGCAGGCATTGCTGGGCTCTGTGGTTCCTCTACTGTATTAATAGTTCCTCAGTTTGCTGTCATTTGCTCGAACATAAAGAGGGATGCTGAAAACAAGTGTATTGTGTGTGTGGGGGGAGGGGGGGGGGTGATGACACAGCTTCCATAGATAACAGAACACAATACACCCCAACTTTTAGGAAACATTGCACTGTTGCCCCAACATGAGGGGATTGTGAGCACAATGTGTGTCTTTGTTCAGAATGGAGGGATGCTTAAAATGAGTATATTGTGTATGTGGGGGAGGGGGGGTGATGACACAGCTTCCATTAAGATTGGCCCTTAGATTAAATGGGGATGTCCCAATACCAATATTAGTAAATCAATATATTGAAAATATATATATGTCTTAAAAAAATTTAAGCTCTGAGCTGGATTCGAACCCAAAACGTATACCCACAGAAGTCTTGTTACTCTAGCCATTGAGCTATTGGCCAAGTCATGAAACTATAATGTTTTTTTAGGTTAAAATTGTCTTCTGTTATCTATGGAAGCTGTGCCCCCCCCACCCCCCCACCCCCACTCACACACACAATACACTTGTTTTCAGCATGACACTTTATGTTAGAGCAGATGACAGCAAACTGAGGAACTATTAATACAGTAGAGGAACCAGAGAGCCAGCAATGCCTGCTTCACCATACTGTGTGCTGTAACTAAAATAGATTTACAGATCCATATACAGAGCAAAAGACTTGTATGTCTGCTAAATGATGGTCTGTGGGTGTTACTACATTATTCTTAATTGTTCCCTAAAATCCTCCTAATAGAGACGACTATATTTAGAAACTCAGAATTCTGACATTTAATCTCAGAATTCTGACATTTAATCTCAGAATTCTGACTTTAAAACTCAGAATTCTGACTTTAAAACTCAGAATTCTGACATTTAATCTCAGAATTCTGACTTTAAAACTCAGAATTCTGACTTTCAATCTCAGAATTCTGACATTTAATCTCAGAATTCTGACTTTGAAACTCAGAATTTCGTATTTTTTTTTTTATGATGGCCCCAGGGCTCTTCCATATTAGAGAGTGTATTTAGAACACTATTTTTTTTTTTACTGTTGCTTACGTTCTTTTGACTTTTTTTCACTGTCTGTGCATTTTTTGTGAAAAAATACTAATAAAGAGCTGTTTTTTTCCCCCATAAGAACAGATCTGGGATAGGTAAAAATTAGCTTCTGTCCCTCAGTAGCAATTAAAAAAGTAATTGCACCCTTAAAACCAGCAAACAATACCTCTATTGTCCTTATTATGGCAACATTTCACTGTAATCTTACCGTAATGATTACCACTGACATTTAAGGGAAGTAAAAACTCTCCATTTCTTTTATCCATATTTTAACTATTGTAACTTTTGTTTCTCTGTAGCTTTTAGTTCTTCTTTATTATTATTATTATTATTATTATTATTCAGATTTTATTTCAGAAATTATTATATCAAATAAACAGCAAAACAACCAATAACAAAAAAAAACTTTAACAGGCCGTGACAGAGTTTGTGATGGGAGTGACTCAAGTTGGGCTGGTGGAGCCCAGCTTACCTTAGAGCAGTGGTTCTCAACCTTCTAGTGCCGTGACCCCCTGATAAAATTTCCCAAGTTGTGGGGACCCCTAACAGTAAAATTATTTTCATAGAGTGGGTTGAAAGCACCCAAGGCAAGACAAGTAATTTGCGCCCCTAACCTGTGGACATTTAGCGCTCCCTGATTGCCTTCCACTCGTACAATATTAAAACCCTTTAAAGTACTTTTTAGGATGTACCACTCTTTTTCTTTGCTCTCCTTTCTTTCCCTTTCATCTCTCTTTATCCTAATTCCTTGTTTTTTTTCCCCATCCCTCCCTCTGACTGTCTTTCTTGCTCTCTCTTTTTTCCCTTTCTCTCCCCTATTCTTTGTTCCTCCCCTCTTATCTCCCTTCCTGGGAGAACAGTGCGGGCTTCAGGAACAGCCCAGGATTTGGTGACCCCTGGCAAATCATCATTTGACCCCCGAGGGGGTCCCGACCCCCAGGTTGAGAACCACTGCCTTAGAGAGTTTGGGAACCTGTCTCAGCTCCCATGCCCCTCTAATGTGTAAGTTATCCTGTGTCTATTGTGGCACAGGGCAACTGTGTGGGACAGTTCCGTCACAGAGGTATCATCTTTAATTTTATATTATCTTTTACCATTTTCCCTGTTTTCATCTTCTCCTAATATTCTCACTCCCTATTTGTTTAGCTCAATTGATGTTGATATGGTTGGAAATGAATAGAACAGGAAAATGACATGATGTTGACCACTTTTGTTGAGTGCTAGAAGTAACATTTGATATCCTTTTCTGTTGACATCCTGCAGTGATGCATAAAAGGGAAATAGCAATGAGTCTAAAATGAATTCTGTATCCTCAGATGACTGGGAAAGTAAGAACTATGAAGCACAGAAACTACCAGTTGGACCACCCTGTGAGGGATCTCCTCATCTGGTGTATCGTGCAGAACCGTGCTGAAATGGCAGATGTTTTCTGGAATCTGGTAGAGAAATGTTGTTACCTCTTCTCCAAAAAAAATGTTTCCAGTCTTTTCCCGAATTGTTGCTGTTTTGTACCTGTCCTTGGTGATTAGAAAATTATAAAAATGGACTTTGATTATGGTGGGCTTTGACACTTGCTATGATCCAAAATTATTCTGTGTCCAAAAGCTGCTGACCTGTCCATGACTCCTATAGCACTGACCATGAAATATTATATAATGGTTTGTCTAGACAACACCATCAATAGTTGTTAACAACCGATGAGTCATCAGCTGTCAATGGGTTTCTCCGCTTAACAATTTAAAAAAAAATGGTGGTTAAAAGAATCAAGATTTTTTTTTTATTTGGTCCCTCCTAGTCCATACCAGGCCCTTTGGGTCTGGTATGGATTTGAAGGGGAACCCCATTGCCAAAACAAAACCAAAAACGCTGTGGGGTCCTCCCCCCAAAATCCATACTAGACTCTTATATGGGCATTCAGCCTGGCAGGTCAGGCACTCGCTTGTCCCCCTCTCCTTAATCATACCAGGCCACATGCCCTCAACATAGAGGGGTGCTTTGGGCAGGACCCCTACCTCAAAGCACCTTGTCCCCAAGGGCCTCATCCCCACAATTGTGGCCAGTTGTTGTGGGGGTCTGTGGGTGGGGGCTAGCACTCCTGCTTGGTTCTAATCAAGGTATTGCATACTCCTGGAGAAGCAGATTCCTCTTCTTTTGATTTGGAAGCCCCCTTTAAGAAGGGGGCCCCCAGATCCCGCCTCCCCCTCCTATGTGTACATAGTACCCCTACCCATTTATCCAAAAAGTAAAAAAGCATGAGACAGTTTTTGACAAATTCTTTATTAAAAAATAACAAAAATTGTGCCCCTCAATGTTGTAGGGTTAAGGCCCTTGCCCACATCAACATGGGAACAGGCAACCACCCCACATGTTGAGGGCATGTGGCCTAGTATGGTTCAGAAGGAAGGGGGCCACTCGCTTGCCCCCCCTTTTCTGACCTGCTGCACTGCATGTCTGGATAAGGGTCTGGTATGGATTTTGGGGGGGACCTTACGCCATTTTTTTGTCTTATTTTGGTGTGGGGTTCCCTTTCAAATCCATACCAGTCCCGAAGAGTGTTGCTGTTCAAGACCCATGGCAATTTGGAACATTGTGTAATGCCTGACAGTCCAGGCCTTTTGTGTCCTATACAGAGAGCCAGATTAATATTTTCTGGTATTGTGACATCAGCTTTTTCTCCCAATCTGTCTCCCAGACAATACATATAATCATCCCATATAATTCTTTGCCTACTTCCCTAATGCCGCGTACACACGGAAAGTCCGCCAGCAAAAGTCCAATGTGAGCTTTTGATCAGAAACTCCGACCGTGTGTATGCTCCATCAGACTATTGCTGTCAGAATTTCTGCCAGCAAAAGATTGAGAGCTGGTAAATTCTGATCGTCTGTGGCAATTCCGACACGCAAAATTCAGACGCATGCTTGGAAACAATTTGACATATGCTCGGAAGCATTGAACTTAATTTTCTCGGCTCGTTGTAGTGTTGTACGTCAACGCATTCTTGACAGTCAAAAGTTCCGAGAACTTTTGTGTGACCATGTGTATGCAAGCCAAGCTTGAGCGGAATTCTGTCGGAAAAACCTTGGATGGTTTGTATGGTGCATAAGAGTCCAAAATGATATATTTATTACATTTTACATTGCACATATGTAGCGCTACCCCCCGAAGGAGCCACTTGGTAGATTGTCTGGAGCGCTTTCCCCATTAGTTGTCCCGCAGCCAGGCACACAGTCACAATCACCCTTTGGTTCAATGAATAGTCCAGAGGGTTTCTTTCTGATGTTTTTAGGGTAGGTTAGGTTAGGTAGGTGCAGAAATGTTTAATAGGATACACACGTTTAGTAGTTGTGGATTTAAACTCTTTAGTTTTACATCTGCCCCGTGTGTTGTACTGGCACACCACACTTCTTACATGGGTAATAGCCAACCAATTTGTTATCAAGCAATGCCCTTTCACTAGGGGTGAAACAGATTAAGCTCTTCAGGAAACTGGTCACTATGTCCCCTTTACACATGAAGTTGCATCTAACACATGAGGGATAGACCTTGCCCACAGTCTGTAGGATCTCTCTTTCCAGTCTGTTCCCACAAATGTCCTTGGAAAATTGGTTGCCTTCTTCCAGTATCCTTGCAGCATTTTCACGCATTGATACCAGACTAGGGGTCAGATTCTCAGAGGCGCTACAACGGAGTATCTCAGATACCCCGTCGTATCGCCATTTTTTTTGGCTCGTATCTATGCGAGTGATTCCTTGAATCACTTTGGCAAAGATACGCCTGAACATCCGACAATGTAATGACAACTCCGGCCACTAGGTGGCCTTTACGTTGTTTTCCAATTTGCCTATGCAAATGAGGCTACTACGCCGATTCCCGATCGCTTTTACGCCACCCCGTCGTCGCGTACGTCGTTTTCGTTCGCGTAAGGTTACCCCTGCTTCTATGAGGAGTAACCTTACGAAGTACAGTTGGATGCCGTCAGGTGCCGTCGGATGCCATGTTAAGTATGGTGTCGGGTCAGCGTCGGCTTTTTCCGTCGCTTACGTCGTTTTACTAACTCGTTCGCGAATAGGGCATTGCATAGTGACGATCACGTCGTTTTGACGTCGGTTTCAACTACGCTTTCCGACGTGAGCTGGAGTATGCGCACTGGGCTTTTTCCCCGGCCGGCGCATGCGCAGTTCATTCGACGCGCTTAATTTAAATACAAGCCGCCCCCTTTGAATTACGCGGGCTTACGCCTTGCGATTTACCCTACGCCTCTGCAAACTACGGAGCAAGTGCATTAGGAATACGGCACTTGCTTTGTTACGTTGCGGCGGCGTAGTGTAATTGGCTTACGCTACGCCGCCGGATTTCTTAGAGAATCTGGCCCTAGATCTTCATATGACACTTCCTCAGTCAGCTTCCTGCAGGTCCAGCAAAGCAAGCCTCCAGGTAAGCCAGCCTGAAGGCTTTATTACCCCGCAGGCACATAGCAGAATGGCTTAAGGGGGAAAGCAGCCTCCTGTAGTTTCCTTCTAGGGAAAAAGATCCTGCTGCTCCCTGTCCCAGAGGTTTTATCGAGGCTCCTAGCTACCATCAGGATGACCCTCCCCATGGATTGGCCAGGGCTCTATGAATATTTATCTGCTGATTAGACTCTACCTGCCCACTAATTTACAGAACTTTTTGGACTAATCAGGGGGAAGTAGTCAATCCTGCAACTACTGTAGCTTAGAAAAGACCAAAACAATCAATAAATCTGAGGCAACACTAATTTTGCCCAACAACAAACTGCATCTTCACTGCATACAGTGAGCCATAACTAAATTTACCTAATCATAGCACCTATCTATCAGAAAGTTTAAAAAGCATTACTTCTGTGTCATTAGATCTGTCATGGGTGTCATGCTTTAACTTGTCATTTTCTCTTCCCAACAGACTCAGGATAGTGTAGCTGGAGCCCTGGCCTGCACCAAGATCCTGAAGGCTCTCTCTAAGGAGGAGGAAGACTCTAAGGAAAAAGAGGAGATGACAGCACTTGCCGACCTTTATGAGGAACGCGCTGCAGGTAAGACAAATGTGTTAAGATGATAGTTTACCATCAAATAGGGAAAATATGAGAGTCCTGTTCACTACAGCTTACATATAGTGAAGAACTGGAGGTATGAGGCTGCTACTCATTACAACTTTCAGTCTAAAATGAAACAGGAGGTATGAGGGTCCTACTCATTACAACTTACAGTCCAATAGGGCACAGCATACCTCCCAACCGTCCCAGATTTCGCGGGACTGTCCCGCAATTCACGGTAAAAACTCCGAACCGTGCCCCCCGCTCAACAGCGCAGATCCGCGCCCCCCCCCCCCCCCCCGCTCAACAACTCCGATCCGCCCTGGGAGGTATGCAGGAGGTATGAGGGTCCTACTCATTACAACTTACAGTCCAATAGGAGGTATGATTGTCACAGCTAACATATAATAAAGAAGAGAAGGAAGGTCCTATTTATTACATCTTTGAGGCTAATAGAGAACAGAATAAATGTCAGGAATTCTTAAAAGCAATGTAAATAGACCCCAAACTGAACATTTAAATAGAATGTATATGTTTTTATATATGTTTTATTTATTTGGTCTCTCACACGATCTGTCTGATCCCCTCTGATCAGCAGTGGATCTGTGGGAGACAAGTCTTCTAGCTACTGAAGTACCTCCCCTTAGGGAGAGAGTCCACCAAAGCCATACCATACACTGCCATGTTTTAACACATGTTTAGCGCCCTGCTCCCATTGAGTGGGCACTATGTGTAAAATTATAGTTGCCTGAGCAGTAGTTTGGCTCAGAATATCTATTGTTAATTTTTGGTTCTGTTCAATTAACCACTTCAATACCAGGCATTTTCACCCCCTTCCTGTCCAGACCAATTTTTAGTTTTCAGCGCTGTCGCACTTTTGAATGACAATTGCGCGGTCGTGCGACGTGGCTCCCAAACAAAATTCACACCCCTTTTTTCTCACAAATAGAGCTGTCTTTTGGTACCAATACAAAGGTACCAATACAACGATACAACATGAAAATCCAAACAGGAACTAAACGACAATGACCGAGATACATAGTTGTAATTTAGCGTAGGAGGGCGGAGGATCACATTTTCTATTCTCCCCTCCCCCCAATCCCCTCACTCAATAGATTTGAGGGAAGGGGGGCATAGTAGATCGATCTTAATCAGAATCTAGACTGCAACGTATCTTGGACTAGCATATAACAAAAACAAAATAGAGGTACCCTCGTTAAAGAGGAAAGGAAAAGAAAGAGAAAGATAAAGTAAGGGGTCAACCAGAGAGAGAGAAGGAGGGGGGAACAGAAGTCGGGAAGAAGGGAGAAACAAAAAGATTATAAGGAAGGGTAAAGAGAGGAGGGTAAGGCAACGAAGGGGCTTGCCTCCTCATTTATCCCTCATTTTGGTCTGATCTATATAGATGTATGTAAAATGCACTATTTATCTTTCAAAAAGTGTTTTCCAGTTCTTAATCTTTCATCCAATTTCTAAATTGCTGCATTTGGAAATGCCAAAAGCCAATATAAAGGAATAGTAGTGGTAAACAACACTTTAGGGGGTGTGGCAGGGAGTGTGTCCTATGCCTACAAACTTTTGCTAATAGGTGTCCTTCATTTCCATTTCGGAAAGTTGGGAGGTATGACAATGTTGCTGGCCGCACTAGTCTGGCGACATTGTCACTTGTGTGGCAGCGATCAGGAACACTGCTAATGGCTTATACTGATCTGGCGACACTGAAACTGGTGCATGGGTGGTCAGAAACACTGTTGATGGCCGCATTGATCCGGTAATACTGGCACTGGTGTAGCAGCGATAAGGAGCACTGTTGCTGGATGACACCAGTCTGGAGAAACTGGGACTGATATGGTTAACAACTAAGAACACTGTTGCTAATTAAGAACACTGGGCCAGATTCTCAGAGGCGAGCCTAATACACCGATTCCCGAACGATTTTACATCGCCCCGTCGAAGTTTACGTCGTTTCCGTAAGGTTTGCGCAGCGTAAAGATAAAGCAGCCCAAAGGTGGCGCATCCTATGTTAAGTATTGCCGTCGTTCCCGCGTCGCCATTTGAAAATTGTACGTCGTTTGCTTAAGACGTCCGTGAATGGGGCTGGACGCCATTTACGTACACGTCTAAAACACTGACGTCCTTGCCAATGTCATTTTGCGCAATGCACGTCGGGAAGTTTTTAGGACGGCGCATGCGCAGTACGTTCGGGGCGTAAACGTGCCTAATTTAAATGCTTTACGCCCCCTACCCGGCTCATTTGAATTACGCGGGCTTGCGCCGGGGGATTTTCGCTACGCCGCAGCAACTTTACAGGTAAGTGCTTTGAGAATAAAGCACTTGCTCTAGTACGTTGCGGCGGTGTAGTGTAAATGCCTAACGCTACGCCGCCGGGGATTCTTTGAGAATCTGGCCCACTGTTGCTAATTTCAGTGCACTGGTCTGGTGACACTGAAACTTGTGTGGTTGCAATCAGGGACACTGTTGCTGCTTGTGTAGTGACACTGGGACTGGTGTGGTGGTTATCAGGAAGCCGGTTGCTGGCTGCACTATTCTTGTGTGGCAGTGGTCAGCAACACTATTTCTAGCTACACTGGTCTGGTGATACTATGACTGGTGTGGTGGTGGTTGGAGACATTGTGACTGACTGCACTATTAGGACTCGTTCACACATGAGGTTAAGGTGGGGGGCGATAAAACCTTTTTAAATGAGCAGTGGTTTTACTGCCCCCAACCACTACCCCTTTTAGCTGCAGAGGCAGCAGTCAGAGATGTACACATGCCACGGCTGCGATGCTTTGCTTCACAGCTGTGGCAGGAGGTATACCCCTTATTGCTTTTGGTGGGCAATAGGGGTGTTGTGCAGGGTCCAAGGGGGTCTAATGCACTCTGAAGAGTGATGCAAATACAGTGGGCGGAAGGTGTTTAAAGCTAAAGCTTTGTTTTTTACATTTGCATTGGTCCAATGTTAGCATACTTTGACATACCTGTGGGATCCCATGGAAGGTGAAAATCACTATACTAGGCACCGATACTATAATGGGCCAAGCTGGACCAATGTAATGGTCTTAAAATTGCCCTTCTTTTCCACTTTCTTATTTTTAAAAATGCTCAGCAATCTTTCCATGCATCCATTTCTATTAATTTCTCTTTTCCTGTACTCTCAACAGGAGTGTTTTCTGAATGTTATCACAGTGATGAGAAACGGGCAGAACTTCTTTTGATCCATGTGACCCCCAAGTGGGGAAGGACCACCGCCCTGAAACTGGCTCAGCAGTCTCAAGCTCTGTCTTTTATGTCACAAGGAGGTGTCCAGGTTTGTCAGAAATGCCTTTTTACCTTACCTGATACATGTCCAAAACAGAAAGTTGTAGCCTTTATGATGAAGAGACAAATAAAAATAAAAAATTTGTGGTCTAACAATTACTAGTGTAGCGCTTACCCCCGAAGGAGCCGCTGGTTTGATTTGGGATCGGCAAATTAAGTTACCCCAGCTTGGTCTAGGGATGCACCAAAAGAATTTAGCAGTAAACGGAGGTCCACACAGTCAATAAAGGTTTTCTCAATGCTTTAATTCCAGGCCAACATTAGCCAACATCAACTTTGGTGAAGGAAGAATAGGTTGATGAGAGAAGAGAAACTTTCGATGTCAGGCCTGGATATACACAAGGCAGATCAGCCCTTAGTAGCACAAACTTTCACACGTCGCCACGAGTGGGTAAGGTGTCCCCGGACAGGTGTCTCTCACACAGACCTGGCAGCCGAGGTGCCACCCCGAATCTTGGCTCTCACAGGCCTGGCTCTAGGCCTCTGCCACAGGCCAGTTAATTTGGATAGACTAAATGTGTGAACAGAGCGAATCCTCCCAGTAGTTTCTCAGCATAGGTCACTGGGCGGCAGTAGAGTGTACCTGCCAGCATCCCGGTCACCGAATGCCCGTCTAGGACTCTCTTAAGCTTCGGGGACCCAGTAAATCACTGGGGCCCCTTGATTGCAATCTCCAGCTGAGACTCAGGAAAGCCCAGGAACCTAGCCATGTGGGCCACGCCGGCAGGGTCCATAGGCGCGCACAACCTGAACGTGGATGCCGCACCCCGAGTCCGGGACCCCGCACACGTGAAGAAGAGGAACCACGATGACCTGACCTAGGTCCCAGATATACCCCTCCCCAGCATCCCCAGCGAGGAGAAACCCTCTCCAATTGGCTGCTGAGGAAGACTCCATCCGCCAGAAATTCCGCTGGCTCCCACTGCCAGCCAGTGGACCTTTCGGGAATGACATAGGTCAACAACCTAAACAAATCACAACTGGAAGCAACCTAGCTCTCCCAGTCCAACTAGTTTTAAACACAGCGCCCATGCAAAAACAAGGGGGCGCTACACAAGTAAAAAAATTTATTAGAATTGTACAAAAAGTGTCCAGAGGAGCAACTGAAACTCAAGGCTGGCAGTGTATATTTGTGTGTACCATGATGCTACATGCTTTTTATGGAGAAAATCTATTCCAACATCAAATCTTAATGCAAATTCTATATTCCTCCTGTTACAGTTGTAACATTCGGAAAATTAAGTAACCCCAGTCCCCACCAGTCTTCCACAGCCTCCTCATAATTTGCCCAGTCTCTTCTTGTCCCCTCCAGTTTCCTCCAGTCTTTACCTGTACCCTCCAGCTTCCTATAGTATGTATTCTTTTCTCCTCCAATTACTTTCAGTCTTCTCCTGCCTCCATCCAGTCTCATCCCATTCCCTACAGTCTTCTCCTGTCCCTTGCAGTTTTCACTTGTCCCATTCAGTCTCCTACAATTGTAATGGACGTAATGGCTCAATTCCAGGGCATAATCTAATCTGCCTCTGAATCAAATTCATGACAAAGTAAGCCTGTAGACTATTAGACAAAATTTCAGACCACAGACCTCCATGCCTTCCGACCCACAAAGAGGCGGAACCTTTATTGGTATCACAGCTTTATAGACAAAGTGACATAAGCAAGCATCATTCATATGGGTACATCTGATTCGCTAATTCACATATGGTCTTCTACGCCATGTAAACATTCACAGTGCAGGTGGAAAAAGTATGTGAACCCTTGGATTTAATAACTGGTTGAATCTCCGTTGGCAGCAATAACTTCCACCAAACGTTTCCTGTAGTTGTAGATTAGACGTGCACAACGATCAGGAGTGAGGCCGCGTACACACGTCCGAGAACCTCGTCGGGCTAAACCCATCGTTCTGCCCGACGAGGTTCCCGATGAGCGGTCGAAAAGGTCGTCGAGCCAAATTTCCTCATTGAACAATGAGGAAAAAGAGAGCATATTTTGGCTCGACGAGCTTCCCGACGGGACGCTCGTCGAAAGTGTACACACGACCGATTTTCTCGGCAGAATATGTCTCCCAGCGAGCTTCTCACTGGATTCTGCCGAGAAGCTCGGTCGTGTGTACGGGGCCTAATTCTTTACTATTCCTCTTTACAGAACTGTTTCAGTTCAGCAATATTCTTGGGATGTCTGGTGTTAATAACTTTCTTGAGGTCATGCCACAGCATCTCAATCGGGTTGAGGTCAGGACTCTGACTGGGCCACTCCAGAAGGTGTATTTTCTTCTGTTTAAGCCATTCTGTTGTTGATTTACTTCTATGCTTTGGGTCGTTGCCCTGGTGCAACACCCATCTTCTGTTGAGCGTCAGCTGGTGGACAGATGGCCTTAAAGCGACACTAAAGTCAGGATTTTTTTTTAAAACAACAAACATGTTATACTTACCTCCACTGTGCAGTTCGTTTTGCACAGAGTGGCCCGGAAAGCTGTCATCTGGGTCCACATATGGTCTTCTCTTGTGACGTCTGTTTCTTCACCACGAGGCACACACATTCCACATTCAGTCGCCATATTGCTTTGGTCGATGGAAGGGGCAGGGAGGGGTTTGAACATCTGCTTTCTCTTAATCACTCCTGAAGGATTTTAACTCTATATTGACTTTACTCTGTCATAACCTTCATTAAAGGAAAATAATACTAGTGTAATACACACATATATACATATATATATATATATATATATATATATATATATATATATATATATCAAGAAACAAAAGAAACAAAACAATACAAGAAAGGAAAGCAATATTTGAGTGGTTAGGAGAAAAATAACATGAACACAAAATAATCATTTTATCAACTCCATCACACAATCACCTCCTGTCCCCTCCAATCTCCTCCGGCCTTCTGTTTCCTCCAGTCTCCTCCTTCTCTCTTCAGTATTTTATTGTCTATTCCAGTCCTCTCTTGACCCCTCCAGTCACACACTGTCTCCTCTAGTCTTCACCAGTCACAACCAAACTCCATCAGTCTTTTTCTCTCAACTCCCGTCTCCTCAAGTCTTCCCCTGTCCCATTGAGTCTCCTCGTGCCCCCCTCCCATTCTCTTCCAGACGTCTCCAATCATCTTCAGTCACCTCCAGTCTTTTCTGCCTCCTCTTGTCCCTTCCAGTCACGTCCAATGTCTTCCATCACTTTCCAATCATCATTTGTCCGCTCCGCTTTTTCTGTCTGCTCTAGTTTTCCTCATCACCTCCAATCTCTTCCAGCCTCCTCTAGTCAACTCCTGTTTCACCAGTCTCTTCCAGTCCCCTCAAGTCGTCTTTATTCTCCTCCAATCATTTTCTTTCTCCTTCAGTCTCTTCCAGTCCCCTCACATCTCCCCCAGTCCCCTCAAGTCTCCTTTATTCTCCTCCAATCATTTTCATTCTCCTTCAGTCTCTTCCAGTCCCCTCACATATCACCCAGTCCCCTCAAGTCTCCTTTATTCTCCTCCAATCACTTTCATTTTCCTTCAGTCTCTTCTGTGCTCCTCCTGTCACCTCCAGTATTCCCCCTCTCCTCCTTTCCATTCTAGTTTTCTCCAGGGTGCTTCCATTTCCCTCTGTTGTTCCAGTCTATTTGAGTCTTCTCTTGTCCCCTTCAGTCATTTCCAGTCTTCTCCAGTTTTCTCCAGTCTATACTTTAGTGTTATCCAGTTTCCCCTTCAGTCTCTTCCACTCTCCTCATGTCACTTCCAGTCTTCTCCAGTACCTTTCAGCCACCTCCAGTACTTTCCAGTCTACTTCTGTCTTCTCTAGTGCCCTCCAGTCTCTTTAGCCACCTACAATCACATCAAGTTACATCTAGCCTTTTCCTGCCTCTCCAAGTCACTTCCAATCCTCTCCAGTCACTTCCAATCCCCTTCAGATACCTACAGTAATTCAAGCAGTTCTTGCCTATTTTTTTATTTATTTTTTTAACCATAGATTCAGTTTAAAGGGGTTGTAAAGGTATCCCTCCCTAAATAGCTTCCTTTACCTTAGTGCAGTTCTCCTTCACTTACCCCATCCTTCCATTTTGCTTTTAAATGTCCTTATTTCTTCTGAGAAATCCTCACTTCCTGTTCTTCTGTCTGTAACTCCACACAGAGTAATGTGAGGCTTTCTCCCTGGTGTGGAGTGTCGTGCTCGCCCCCTCCCTTGAGGAGGGTGAGCAGGAGAGTTAGGATGACCACTACACACAACTTCTTTCTCTATCTGCAACATAGAGAGCGTCCTGACTCTCCTGCTTGCCCCCTCAAGGGAGGGGGCGAGCACGACACTCCACCCCAGGGAGCCTCGCATTACTGTGTGTATTTACAGACAGAAGAACAGGAAGTGAGGATTTCTCAGAAGAAATAAGGACATTTAAAAGCAAAAGCGAAGATGAGATAAGTGAAGGAGGACTGCACTAAGGTAAAGGAAGCTATTTAGGAAAATAAAATTGTACCTTTACAACCCCTTTAAGTTTAATAGGTAATTCAATTTATTGAGCTTACAGAGTACCCTTATCGATAATTATTCTGCAGCTCATTGGTCTGATTTCTGGAGCCACACATGCCACGTTAGACAATAAAACCATAGCCTGTCTATTGTATTTTCACAGACATTCCTCACGAAGACCTGGTGGGGGAAACTTTCAGTGGACAATGGCTTCATCCAGCTTTTGCTGTGTATGTTGCTCTTCCCTCTCATCTACAGCAACTGTGTCATCATCTACAGGTCAGTCTGCTATAATTTCTTAGTGATTTATGGATTTTGGCATATACTGCTGTCCAGATGTCTGGTCTATGGAAAGCCAGGCTGTTTGAATATAAGTGGTGAAAGGTCTGACAGTGCCTTGGTAGGTAGATGGTTAGCAATGATAGATATCTTTGGGATTAGGACCCAGGGCATGCAGAGCACTTTCCACGTCTGTAGTAACTAGTGAGGGAAAGACATCAATGCTTGTTAGTTTTCTAGTTGTATATACAGTTGCAAGAAAAAAGTATGTGAACCCCTTTGGAATGATATGGATTTCTGCACAAATTGGTCATAAAATGTGATCTGATCTTCATCTAAGTCACAACAATAGACAATCACAGTCTGCTTAAACTAATAACACACAAATAATGAAAAGTTACCATGTTTTTATTGAATACGCCATGTAAACATTCACAGTGCAGATGGAAAAAGTATGTGAACCCTTGGATTTAATAACTGGTTGAATCTCCGTTGGCAGCAAAAACTTCAACCAAACGTTTCCTGTAGTTGCAGATCAGACGTGCACAATGGTCAGGAGTAATTCTTTACCATTCCTCTTTATAGAACTGTTTCAATTCAGCAATATTCTTGGGATGTCTGGTGTGAATAACTTTCTTGAGGTCATGCCACAGAATCTCAATCGGGTTGAGGTCAGGACTCTGACTGGGCCACTCCAGAATGCGTATTTTCTTCTGTTTAATCCATTCTGTTGTTGATTTACTTCTATGCTTTGGGTAGTTGCCCTGGTGCAACACCCATGTCTTGATAAACTTGGGAGTTCATTTTTCATTCGATGATAGCAATCCGTCCAGCAAAGCAGCCCCAAACCACGATGCTCCCACCACCATACTTCACAGTTGGGATGAGGTTTTGATGTTGGTGTGCTGTGCCTCTTTTTCTCCACACTCTGGGCTAGATTCAGGAACACTTACGGCGGGCGTATCAGTAGATACGCCGTCGTAAGTCCTAATCTGAGCCAGTGCAACTTTAGGCGTATGCTCTAAATGAGATATGCTTAAATGTTGCTAAGATACGACCTGCGTAAGTCACTTACGCCGCCGTATCTTAGTTTCATAGTTACGCTGGCCGCTAGGTGGCGTTCCCATCTAAAATATGCAAATGAGCCTAATACGCCGATTCACAAACCTACATCCGGCCGGCTTATCTACTTGCGTTGTTTAAGTTAGACTTACGCCTGGCATAGAGTTATCCCTAGTGAGGCGCAGCCAATGTTAAGTATGTACGTCGGGACAGACGTCGTTTACGTTGTTTGCGTAAGTCGATTCCGAATGGACCTAGACGTAAGTGACTTCGCGTCGTTTTCATTGACAATTTGCGACGTGATTTGGAGCATGCGTACTGGGATACATTTACGGCCGGCACATGCGCAGTACGTTCGGCGTGGGATTGCGCTTAATTTAAATACTACACGCCCCCTACCCGCCCAATTTGAATTACGACAAGCTATTTACGCTACGCCGCCCCAACTTTACAGGCAAGTGCTTTGTGAATAAAGCACTTGCCTGGAAAAGTTGCGGCGGCGTAACGTAAATGACATACGTTACACCAGCACAAAGATCCGCTCTCCATCCTGAATCTAGTCCATAGTGTTGTGTGTTTCTTCCAAACAACTCAACTTTGGTTTCATCTGTCCACAGAATATTTTGCCAGTACTGCTGTGGAACATCCAGGTGCTCTTGTGCAAACTGTAAACATGCAGCAATGTTTTTTTGGAGAGCAGTGGCTTCCTCTGTGGTATCCTCCCATGAAATCCATTCTTGTTTAGTGTTTTATGTATTGTAGATTCCCTAACAGGGATGTTAGCATATGCCAGAGACATTTGTAAGTCTTTAGCTGACACTCTAGGAATCTTCTTCACGTCATTGAGCAGTCTGCGCTGTGCCCCTGTAGTCATCTTTACAGGATGGCCGCTGCTAGGGAGAGTAGCAGCAGTGCTGAACTTTCTCCATTGATAGACAATTTGTCTTACCGTGGACTGATAAACAGCAAGGCCTTTGGAGATACTTTTATAACCCTTTCCAGCTTCATGCAAGTCAACAATTCTTAATTCCTAAGTCTTCTGAGAGCTCTTTTGTGCGAGGCATCATTCACATCAAGCAATGCTTCTTGTGAAAAGCAAACCCAGAACTGGTGTGTTTTTTTTATAGGGCAGGGCAGCTGTAACCAACACCTCCCATCTCATCTCATTGATTGGACTTTAGTTGGCTGACACCTCACTCCAATTACCGTATTTATCGGCGTATACCGGGGAAAATCGTGGGTGCGCAATATACCCCGATCCCTGCTTCCCGCACTGTGTTTGAACACCACCGCCGACATATACCGAGCGCAGTACACTCGGGTACACTCGGCCAGGCTCGGCTTCCCTCGCGGTCATGCCCTGTGCCGCCTCCTATGCGAGAGGAGCCGAGCGTGCCCAAGTGTACTGCGCTCGGTATATGTCGGCGGCGGGGTTTAACTACTTACCGACTGCCCACCGCCGTTATACGTCATGACTTTAAAGATGGATATCTCGGTAACGGCAGCAGCTGCTGCCACAACCGAGATATCCATCTCTTCTGTGGGCGGTCGGTCAAACGATAATGGCAGTCTCCGTGATGGATTCGCTGCAAGATCGCCGTTATCGGTGGCGGGCGACGACCCCCCCTCCCCTGTGCTCAGTGGGGATGCGAGTGAGGGAAAAATTTCCCTCATCCATCCCCGTAGCTCTAGCCCTAGACCTCCTCTGTGTCTCAAAAAATGCAACCTGTAGAATTTTTTAAACGTCGCCTATCAAGATTTTTATAGGGTAAAAGTTTGACGCCATGCCACGAGCAGGCGCAATTTTTAAGCGTGACATGTTGGGTATCATTTTACTCGGTGTAACATTATCTTTCACAATATGTAAAAAAATTGGGCCAAATGTATTGTTGTCTTACCGGACCGGACAAGGCTGCCGATGGATCCTGGGCAAGACACCGACGAGGGGCATTCAAACTGTAAGTATTTTCTTTTTTTCTTGAAATTTCCCTTCCGGGTTGAGGGTGTGCGCTATACACCGGGGCGCGCTATATGAAGATAAATACGTTAGATCTTGGAGATGTCATTAGTCTAGGGGTTCACATACTTTTTCCACCTGCACTGTTACAGTGTTTTTATTGAACACACCATGTAAACATTAACATTTAATCCTTTGTGTGTTATTAGTTTAAGCAGACTGTGATTGTCTATTGTTGTGACTTAGATGAAGATCAGATCACATTTTATGACCAATTATGACCAACAAACAAGAATGCTGCATATTCCCATCTACTTACAGTCACAGGAAAACACAACATACAAAGAACAACACATATGCATAGTGGAGACATTAATAAAATGTCTTCTTATGCTTAGAGATGCACTCAGTTTCAATTGCTTTATTTCAGACAATTCTACCTATGCTTTTTTTGTTGTAGGAAAGGCTTTACAAATTCCCCATCATTGCTCAATGAAGGTCCAAATGAGCGGAGAAAACAAAATATCCATCAAGATTCCAGAAACAAACCAAAAGGGTAAGACAGAGAGACTGTTATTATTTTACAAAATCATGATTAAAGATTATCAGTGCTGACAATGACACATTGTATATGGCTGGGCATAGATCAGTGTTTCTCAACCTTTTTCCAGTCGGGGCGCCCTTGAAAAGTATTTTCAGTCTTGAGGCACCCCTGTCCAAGACTTAGTTCACGTCGATGTGTGTTGCGGAACACGCACAAAATCGCGCTCAATCTTGACACACAGACAAATGCTTTGCTCTTTAAGGGTGCCATTAATTGTTAATGGTGCCCCATCCATTGGCAAACATGGGTTGCTTTTGTTATGGCACAATTTAAAAAAAAGAGTCGGGGACTTCTTTCCCCGCATTACTGCAGGTAGGGAAATGAATGGGCTGCCCTACACGCAGCACGCATCCACACAGAGCTTGTTCACATGTCAGGCTGGAGGGGCAGTAAAACCACATGGTTGAGCTGTTTTTACCACCCCCAACTTTTGCCCCTTTAGCTGCAGAGGCAACAGCTGGGAGTGTAAACATGCTGTGGCTGCAGCTGGAGGTATACCCAGAGATAATGGGGCTGCACTGCAACTACCCCGCAACTGTGTGCATTGCATTTACGGGCTTAAAACAGGTGGTGAGGAGGCAAGATATGCCTCTTTACTGGCTGACAAATGCCCCTGAAAAGCGATATGAACACAAATTGCTTTTCAGAGGAGCAGCAGTCCTTGCTATCTCGAACCCTACAAAAGTAGTTCTGATGGTACAGGAATAGGGGGTCAGGATTAAAAGTAACATACATACAGACAGATGCACACGCACACTAACAGACACACGTACAAACACACACAGTGTGAGTGTTTGTACGTGTGTCTGTTTGTGTGCCTGCACATCTGTCTGTATGTATGTTACTTTTAATCAAGAGAGGCCCGGAGCAAAAACAACAAGCCATCAGCGTAGGGCCGGGCATGACAGAGTTAACAGAAACCTTTACAAGCCAGGGGGGAGTGGTCATGAGAGGTGCAGTGTGCAGAGGAGGATAGGCTATAAATTCTCCCCCCTCCTTTCCGGGGTAACACAGTCTGGGGAGAAAAGTTTTATCAGGTAGGAATTTTGCTGCTGGGGGATTTTTTGGCTCTGCCTGAACTTTCTGGGGTTTGAGCCATGCTGCCCAGCTGCATGTGGGGACTGATTGGCTTGGTGGGGGGTGGCTGCAGTCTGTTTTTGGGGCCGCTCCTCAACCGGGACGGCCACCAGGACTTTTTGCCTGGCGGGGGGGTGAGTACCCGTGCAATCGCGGGGGGGTACCCATCATTTTGCAGCACCCGAGGGGGGGCGGGTCCACCCGCGATTCCGCGGCACCCGCGGGGGGGCGGGGCTACCCGCGATTCCGCGGCACCCGCGGGGGGGGCGGGGCTACCCGCGATTCCGCGGCACCCGCGGGGGGGCGGGGCTACCCGCGATTCCGCGGCACCCGCGGGGGGGCGGGGCTACCCGACATTTTGCGGGACCCACGGGGGGGCGGGGCTACCCGCGATTCCGCGGCACCCGTGGGGGGGCGGGGCTACCCGACATTTCGTGGCACCCGCGGGGGGGGGGGGGGGGGGGGGGCGGTGCTACCCGCGATTCCGCGGCAACCGCGGGGGGGGGGTGTGGGGCACCCGCTATTTCGGGGGGGTCATCCAGGAGCCAGCATAGGCCCCGCAAGGCATGGGGGGGGGGGGGGCGCTATGGCTCCAAGTCGGCGGCCAGGCCTGGCCCTGCATACTGAGAAGGCTGCTGTGGGCCCTCACCCCGGTTGTGCACCGGTGGTGCAGGAGCCTCGGCGAGGGAGATCGGTCGCATCGGTGGCTAGTCCCTTGCCATACACGGCTAGCCACCTCCAATCCAGCCCAGAGGTGAGGGGGCGTGTGGGAGTGGAAGACAACGGCAGACGTGAGGCACCCAGAAAAGCGTCGGTGAAATCCGTGCACGGGTCCAGAGTGCGCTGAGTGAGCGTTGCCAGCTCTGGGCCCTCGGCCGCCAGGCCCGAGTCGCCTGGTGGGTCATCATCTGAAGGGGACTTCCGGCCCGGAGTTTTCGTTCGGAGGGGGAGTTCGTGCCCAGGACAGAGTTCGCTGCGAGGGAGACAAGTGCTTCGGCTGGTGGGATTTGCTTCCAGGCAGCCCGGTAAGTTGTTTTCATCAATTTCTACTTTGTTACAAAATGCTGGTGTGTTGGTAGAGGGACAGGGGGGGTCCCCGTAGTCGTTTGGTAGTGCCCGCAGTGGCGGGGGGGGTAGTGAGGCAAGGCCTAGTGCCAGGGGAAAAAAGGTGGGAGGGGATGCAGGTGTGCATCGGTTGTTTGTAGGGTTGGTATCGTTGGTTATCCATTGGGGGGGGGGACAATCCCGACGTTGGCCCTGCAGCATCTTGGGTGCCGGTGGCTGGGGCTAGTGACGCTGGGCATTCCAGGTTTAAGGTGTAGGCGGCGGGAGACTCCGCAAAAAGGAGGGATCTGGTCCAGTTGTCGGACGCAAAAGAGGGAAGTGTATACTTGTGATGAGGCACCCCGGGGGTTCACATTTTAAGCAGGAGGTGAGAGAGGAGAGCTGTAAGAGCGAATGTGTAGAGGTATTTGCGCATTTGCCTCTGGAGAAGTTAACCTGGTCATGGTTTAGCCTGAGTCCAAAAAAGGAGGATGAAGCAAAGGAGGTATAGGTTTAGACCCAGGACTTTTTGCGTAGTGGTCGCAGTCGTACTCGATCGCGGCGAGCGTGATCAGTGAGGGAAAACTCTGAACACTGTTCAGGGCTTTTCGGTTAACAGGAGGCGATTAGCGAGGCCTATTGTGTTACGGAGGCACGGGATGGCTCCGTTGCGACGAACTGTTCAGGCAACGCAGGGCGGTGGGACCGGCCATGTAGGTGGAGGGACCGAGGACTTTGGCCTTGGGATGCAGCTAAGGTCGGCCCCACGTACGCACGCAACGTTTTTTCAGGGGGGGCGGTGTAACCTTTTCCCCGGGACAGTCGGCCGGACAGAAAAAGGGGGCCTGCTGGCAGTGTACTGAGGGTAACTGCAAGTTTGGGGGGTGCTGCCGGTTCAAGCACGAGGTCTCCAGCTGCGGTGGTAACCATCCCTCTTTCCTGGGTTTGTGTGAGCAAGGCAAGGTATGTCCCGGAGATTTTACGAGTAAGAGGGAGGACTACGGTGATGGTGTAGAGTATGCGACCGTTTCTCGGTAGCACTCCAACAGGGCGGCTGCCCGGTCGTTGGAGGGGGGGGTTTTCAGAGGGTTTTAGCATTCCTTGCAAGCTGGGGGTGCCCCCCCCCCATGCCTAACAATTGGCGCTCCGCGCTACGTCACCCTGCGGTGGTTTCGGATACACTGCGGTAGGAAGTAGCTCTGGGCCGAAGGGGGTGCCCATTCTCTCCGCCCCCCCCCTTCATATGAGTTGGTTGTTTTTCCCCTTTGGGGTGGGGCCAAACAAGGAGCCGAATAAGTTTAGGCTCATTCATCACCTGTCCTTACGGGGGGGGGGGGGCTCAACGAGGCTATTAGCGCGGGGTATTGTACGGTATGTTACGCCTCAGTTGATGGGGCGGTTGATTGGGTCAGGGGTATGGTCGAGGGGCGGTGATGGCCGAGCCTTACATCGAGGCTGCCTTTCGGCTTCTCCCAGTACTCCCGGATAGTTCCAGCTATTGGTCTGTCACTGGGAGGGGGAGTTCAAGAGGGACAAGTGAGTACCGGTGGGTTGCTCGGTTCATGTGCCTTGTGGGTACAGTTTAGTTTGTTTCTAGAATGGGTGGGTCGGTATGTGGCTGGAGTGAACTCCTTGGTCCACTATCGGGTCGACTTCCTCAGCGATTGCCCGGCTGGGTCGCGTATCTGCGCAGTGTTTTGGCCACTCTGGAACGCATTGCGGAGCGATGTGGGGTGCCGCTGGCATCCGAGAAAAGGTAGGGGCCGAAGTCGGTCATGCAATTTTTTGGCATAGTAATCGGCTCTGGGGCAATGGAGTGCAGATTACCATGGGACACACTGGAAAGCCTCACGGCAAAAAATTGGCGAGATATTGGGTTCACAGAAAGTACAAATCTGAGCGCGGCAGTCGCTCCTGAGAAACTTATTTTCGTGTGTCTTATTCTTCCTATGGGGCTAGTCGTTTGCGCGCGCCGCTCGGCAAGCACGGCGGGGGGTTAAGTCACCCAAACACTTTGTGGGTTTGTGAAGGAACACAAGGAAGACCTGTCGGTTTGTCACTCCGTTTTGGAGTCCTCTAACAGTACGGCTCTGTGGAGGTTCGGTCCGGGCAGCAATGTTGACATGGAACTGTTCACAGATGCGGCCGGGGGTTCGGGCTTTGGTGCATTCTTGCAGGGACAGTGTAGGGTGGGTCCTTTTGCCCCAGTCCTGGTGCCAGGAGGGTTCACTAAGAACTTGGTTCGGCTGGAACTGTTTTCCGGTAGTGCTGGCGGTGTAATTATGGGGGCCCTGCCATCCAGTCTGTTTACGTGGTGATAATCTGGTACAGGTGTTCAACAGGGTGATGGCTCCTCTCCCCCGGTTATTCGTCTCTTGCGGCACCTGGAGCTGCGCTGTTTCCAGGGGTATACCGGGAGTGGACAAGGTTGTGGCGGACGCCTTGTCCCGGTTTGCAGTGGGGACAGGTTCTGGGTTTGGTGCGTTAGGCAGAGTAGCAAGTGGTCCCCTGTCCAGCGTGTGAGTGGAGGATTCAGTTTGAATCATCTCACAGAAGGTCGGTAAGGTGAGGAAACATGGGCGGCCTAAGAGAAGGTCTGGTTGGTATGGCAGATGCTGGTTCGGGGGGCGGAGATGCAGCTGGCGGGTCCAGAGGTATGGGTCCTGATTCGATATTATTTGTCCAGGAACATAGAGTCTGGGATGTCACAGTTGGTACTCGATAAGAAAAGTTGTTCAGTCTGGTATTCTCGTTTGAGTGGCTAAGGTGCCTGGAATTTTACTATGGTTTTTGGGTGCGACAAGCGCTCAAGGGATATAGCCAGCAGGTACGACTCGGCGCCCAGTATCGTTACATCTTAAGAGGTGTTATGGGGAATGGGGGACATTGTGTTTATCCCGGTATGGGGTTGTGTCGTTTCTGCACAGTGTTTTGGTCTGGCAAAGATCTTTGGAGCATTCGGGGTGGGCGAGTTAGTTGGCCCCTCCAAGAAACAGTTCAAGGTGGCTGCTGAAGTGTGGGGGGCTCATGAAGGGGCCACACTGCTTCTAAGCAGATCCAAAACGGATCAGAGGGGGTGAGGTAAGTCAGTGCAGGTGGTCACTGTTGTGGGTTCAGACCTTTGCCCAGTCGGGCTGGTGGGGAATTCCGACAGGTACGCCCGACGGTGGGCGGTTCAGTTGGTTACATAAGTAGGGGGCTCCAGGGTCACGGTATCAGTTTGTGGCAGGGTTTGGGCCTAGTGGAGAAAGAATTTCCCTGGCGTTCCCTTAGGATTGGGGCAGCGACAGAGGCTGCACGTGATCGTCTTGATGAGGAAACAGTCAAGGGGATAGGCAGGTGGGAGTCGAAGAGGTTTCGACTAGATCAGGCCACAATGGTTGGTGGGCCTGGCGTAGGGGTAATTTGGTGGTTGCATCAATGGTTGTATAGGTTGCTTACTGTCTTTCAGGTACAGTGCAAGGATTGGTATGGATTATGGGCCACTCCTTCGGAGATTGGGGGGGCTTGGAGAGTGTATGTGCGACCGGTGGGTCGACAGCTGGGGGTCCCGAGACTGCAGGCTCGTGTACATTGGTTGCGTTTCCCAGGAATGATGTGGAAGTAGAGTGGTATCGGAAGTGCACAGGTTTGCACGTTGGGACCGACCACTGGAGGTACTGGTTCTCCATGTAGGAGAAATGATTTAGGGGGTGAGGTCAATGCTGGGGTCGTGAGGTTCCCGGATACGATAGTGGTAAGATCGGTCATGGTGGCTGGGACATCATAGAGGATGGCCAGACAGTGGAGTGGGTGAAAAAGAGCTTGGTGGAAGATGGACAGAGAGGTGGTGGGGGTACTGCGGTCAGTGGTCGTCTCTGAGCCAGCCTGTCGGCTTGAGGCCTATGACCAGGGGTTAGATAACGCAGTGCCAACCAAATGTGGTTTGTAAGTAGAAACGGGGGCCTGGCCGTCAGGCATCTGGGAGTTGGAGGTGTCTACATGAAGATACCTTAGGAGTGATGGAGTTTACTGCACAGATGTTGGTATCCATATGGTGGGGCCCGTAGGATGGGGTACAGCAAGCATTGAGGGTGTGGAGGTGCGCCCAAAGGCAAGGGGTTACCTTTGGGTGCTGGTGGCGGGTGTTTGGACTTTGCAGGAGAAGAAATTACCTCAAATATGGATGCCATTACCCAGAGGTGGTATGGGTTCTGAAGGGGTGTGGTTTCCAGTCTACCAAGGTGTAGCTGGAATGTTGGTTAATGGGGGCACTGCGGTCAGTGGTCGTCTCTGAGCCAGCTTGTCGGCTTGAGGCCTATGACCAGAGGTGAGGTACCGCAGTGCCAATAAAATGTTATAATGTTAAAAGGTTTTACAAGTCAGTGTTAGTGGTCCCTGCAAAGTCCAGCACTAGTATGAGAAGAACTGTTTTTCTCAGGAATTATATGGTTTATATATGTTATTTATTATTGGATGTTATCTAAAATAAAGGAGGCTGCTACGGCCAGTTTTACTCCAAGTTACAGTGGTGGTCTCATTATTATTAAAGGTTTAAGGGGGAGTATAAACAGTGTGTCCTAGCAGTAAAGGTTATATCTGGTATACCATAGTCATGACCCCCCTATTCCTGTACCATCAGAACTACTTTTGTCACACAGACACTAACAGACATGTGTACACATACACTTAAAGAAGAACTGTCAGAGCTGCACAACAACCAATCAGATCAAGAGTGCTGTAGCTATGAATGGAGGATGTGGGGTGTCAGTGACTGAGACAGCTGGTTATTCATAGCAGAGCCCCCCCCCCCCCCTCACCACCTTACCCTTGGCTTTGCAGTCAGCGCAGTACTTGTTGTCCTCCTCCCTCAGCATACGAGACAGGATGGCCTGGTGCTGCTCATTCAGCTTCAGGGCCTTCTCCCTCTCTGAGCAGGTGGCAATGTCTTCGGGCAGGGGAGCAGTGTCGGTCACGGTGACTCTACTCTTTCTTCTTCCCCCTCAGGCAGAGTTCAGGACGGTACCCGCGGCTCTCACGTCACAGAAGCAGTACGTGCGTCCGACCCTCCCATAGCAACCGATGATGTATTCGGTTGGCAAGACGCGGTCGGGAGGCCCTCACAGCCAGCACAGCTTCCTGAGTGCCGGGAAATGAGTTTTACACGGCGGACCGACACCGCTGTAAAGTCAAATGATAACGAAGTGCCCAGCAGTAGTGTTACATTAGATAGCAGCCATAGCTGCCAATATTTGGGGTCATTTTGCCGTGGCACACCTGGGGACTCTTTGCGGCACACCAGTGTGCCCCGGCACACTGGTTGAAAAACGTTGGCATAGATGATTCGTTTTTTGTTTTTTTTTCAATCAGCCACAGGACTGATAAACAAAAAACGTACGTACGCCCGGCGCAGTGTTTTTAAGTTGTTTGCGTAAGCGTATGTCCGGTGTAAAGTTACCCCTGCTGTATGGAGGCGTACGTAATGTTAAGTATGGACGTCGGGCCAGCGTCTAATTTTTTATCGTTCACGTCATTTGCGTAAACCGTTCACGAATAGAGATTTGCGTAAGTTACGTTCACGTCGTTTTCATTGATGTTTTGCGACGTGATTTAGAGAATGCGGACTGGGATACGTCCATGGCCGGCGCATGCGCAGTTAAAAGAAAAAGTCGTTTACGTCGGGTCACGATTTATTTAAATAAAACACGCCCACCTCTTCCCCATTTGAATTGCGCGGGCTTACGCAGGGCAATTTACACTACGTCGCCGTAACTTAGGACGGAAGTCCTTTGTGAATACGGCACTTGCCATTCCAATTTACGGCGGCGTAGCGTAAATGATATACGCTACGCCTGGCAGACACTTACGCCGGGCTTCGTGGATCTGGCCCATGGAATGCAACAGTTGTTGGATATGCTTGTGTGTGGTGGATCTTAAAGCACTGACACCAGCCATAGTCCACTCCTTGTGAATCTCTCACAAATTCTTGAATGGCCTTTGCTTCACAATTATTTCAAAGATTTAGTCATCTCTGTTGCATGTGCACCTTTTTCTACTAAACGTTTTCCTTCCACTCAACTTTCCATTAATATGCTTGGATACAGCACTCTGTGAACAGCCAGCCAGCCAGCTCTCATCCCCAATCCCCTCTCTCTCATCCCCAATCCCCTCTCTCTCATCCCCAATCACCTCTCTCTCATCCCCAATCACCTCTCTCTCATCCCCAATCACCTCTCTCTCATCCCCAATCACCTCTCACTCATCCCCAATCACCTCTCACTCATCCCCAATCACCTCTCATTCTCTCATCCCCTAATCACCTCTCACTCTCTCATCCCCAATCCCCTCTCTCTCTCATCCCCAATCCCCTCTCTCTCATCCCCAATCCCCTCTCTCTCATCCCTAATCCCCTCTCTCTCTCATCCCCAATCCCCTCTCTCTCATCCCCAATCACCTCTCATTCTCTCATCCCCTAATCACCTCTCACTCTCTCATCCCCAATCCCCTCTCTCTCTCATCCCCAATCCCCTCTCTCTCTCATCCCCAATCCCCTCTCTCTCTCATCCCCAATCCCCTCTCTCATCCCCAATCCCCTCTCTCTCATCCCCAATCCCCTCTCTCTCATCCCTAATCCCCTCTCTCTCTCATCCCCAATCCCCTCTCTCTCTCATCCCCAATCCCCTCTCCCTCCCTCTCCATTTCATCCAATCTTACCCTCTCTCCCTCACCGTCTCTCCCTCACCCTCCCTCTCTCTCTCTCACCCCCCTCTCTCTCGCGTGCTCTCCCTCTTACCCCCCTCTCTCTCTTTCTCTCTCACCCCCCCTCTCTCTCTCTCCCTCTGAAAGACAAAACCACTGCTACTGATCTCATCCCCACCAACACTGTCTTCACTCATCCCACCACCCCCCCTCCCAGCACTGCCTTGGATCCCACACACCCAGCACTGTCACTGATCCCATCAACCCCCCAGCACTTCCACTGATCACACTCTCCAATCTCCCCCCTGCCACTTATACC
The DNA here is from genome assembly GCA_029574335.1 of Rana kukunoris. Classification (NCBI taxonomy): domain Eukaryota; kingdom Metazoa; phylum Chordata; class Amphibia; order Anura; family Ranidae; genus Rana; species Rana kukunoris. The sequence continues at coordinate 13,021,870 of CM056050.1, read as the reverse complement.
ATTCCACCCCTCACCACCACCACCAGTCCGCAATGTGGGCACAGTGAGGCTGCAATAGGGGGCACGGTGAGGCTGCAATGGGGGGCACGGTGAGGCTGCAATGGGGGGCACGGTGAGGCTGCAATGGGGGGCACGGTGAGGCTGCAATAGGGGGCACGGTGACACGGTGAGGCTGCAATGGGGGGCACGGTGAGGCTGCAATGGGGGGCACGGTGAGGCTGCAATGGGGGGCACGGTGAGGCTGCAATGGGGGCATGGTGAGGCTGCAATGGTTGGCACGGTGAGGCTGCATTGACAGGCACAGGTGAGGCTGAGGTGAGGGGAACTTATAAAGTTGTTAATATTTATTTTTGTAACTTAATTCTGCATAAGACATTTAATTGTAATTTCACAAGATAATTTATGAGAGCGTGATTAGCGGCAGAATTAGGGGCGGAGTAGGGTAGAGGTTTGGTTGGGGCAACTGGTGGCGAGTAACCCTTGAGGCCTGGCTAGTGACTCAAGACTTGAGATTTTGAGCTCTGATTTAGAAGATAATTGGCTGGTGAATCTGCAAGGTTCAGGTTAAAATTTTAATGGTGAACTTAAAGTGATTGTAAAGGTTTTTTTTTTCTTTTTAAATAACAAACGTGTTATACTTACCTGCTCTGTGCAAGGGGTTTGCACAGAGCGGCCCTGAATCCACCTTTTCTGTGGTCCCCCGGCGGCGCTCCTGGCTCCTCCTCTTCATCGGGTGCCCCCACGAAGTGCCGCTTTCCATGGGGGCACCTGTGCGGGCGCGCTCCCGAGTTCTGCTTCTGCGTCCATTGAAACAGGCAGCTTGAATCAGCCCCGCTCCTGTGTCCCTGGATTTGATTGACAGCAGTGGGAGCCAACGGCTTCTGCTGCTATCAATCTATTCAGTGAGGACCTGAGACAGCGGTTGGAGCTCCTGTGCTTGTGCTCATCGCTGAAAAGATCAGGTTTGGTAAGAAAAAGGAGGGGGCTCTGGGGGCAGCTGCAGCACAGAAGGTTTTTCATCTTAATACATAGAATGCATTAAAGTGAAAAAATCCATTAAGGTTTAGAATTTCCGATCAAAAAGTAGTGAGTACTGGTCATTTTCAGAAAATGTGTAACAGAGACCACTTCAGTACTGGCACTTTTACCCCCTTCCTGCCCAGGCCAATTTTCAGCTTTCAATGCTGTCACACTTTGAATGACAATTACTGTACCCATAAGAAATGTTTATAATATTTTTCACACAAATAGAGCTTTCTTTTGGTGTTATTTAATAGCCACTGTTTTCCTGTTTTTGTATTATTTTTTTTTTGCTTTTTTTTGTTAAACAAACAAAAAACAGAAAATGTAAAGAAAAAATGTGTTTTTCTTAGTTTCTGTTATAGAGTTTCGCAAATAAAAAATCTTTCTTCATAAATTTCTTTACAAAATGTATTCTGCTACATTTCTTGGAAAGTAGACAGTCCAAGGTATTTAGTAAAAGGCATGGCAATTTTTTTAACCACTTCCATACCGGGCCTATTTTGGCACTTCTCTCCTACATGCATAAATCATAATTTTTTAGTTAGAAAATTACTCAGAACCCACAAACACTATATATGTTTTTTTAGCAGACACCCTAGGGAATAAAATGCCGGCCATTGCAACTTTTTATCTCGCACAGTATTTGCGCAATCATTTTTCAAACACCTTTTTTTGGGGAAAAAAACGGTTTTGTGAATTAAAATATAACAAAACAGCAAAGTTAGCCCAATTTTTTTGTGTAATGTAAAAGATGAAGTTACGCCAAGTAAAAAGATACCTAACATGTCACACTTTAAAATTGCGCACACTCATGGAATGGCGCCAAACGTCAGTACTTAAAAATCTCCATAGGCGTCGCTTATTTTTTTTTTTAACAAGTTACAAATTTTGAGTTGCAGAGGAGGTCTAGTGCTAGAATTGTTGCTGGCACTCTAACGCACGCGGCGATACCTCACATGTGTGGTTTGAATGGCGTTTACATATGTGGGTGGGACTTACGTGTGTGTTCGCTTCTGAGCGCAAGCTACCGGGGATAGGGGCATTTAACCACTTAAGGACCGCCGCATGTACATTTACGTCGGCAGAATGGCACCGACAGGCACATCAACGTATATATACGTTGGTGCCTTGGGGGGGATCGGGGGTCCGATCGGACCCCCCCCGTACATGCGGCGGTCCGCGCGGCTGCAGGAGCGATCCGACAAGTGGGGGCGGCTATCCGTTTTCATCCGCCCCCTCCGGATCGCTCCCAGCCAATGCGCGCGCCCGCCCGCCCTGTCACTTCCTCCTCCTGTGTAAACACAGGAAGGAGGAAGCGACGTGATCTCTCCCTCGGCGTTTGTTTCAAGCGCCACTGAGGAGAGATCACAAGACACCAAGTAAGTCTGCACCAAACAGCACACTTACACACACACACAAACACATTTAACCCCCGCGATCGCCCCCCCCCCCCCCTGTCACAGTGTCACTGAATGCAGTAATCATACATGTATGATTACTGTATTTAGTGTCAGTGTGACAGACAGTGTGACAGTCAGTCAGTGTTAGTGTCAGGGTAGCCCCCCCACCCCCCCCAATAAAGTTTTAACCCCTTGATCACTGCCCTAGTTAACCCTTTCACTCCCTATTGCCAGCGTCACTAAGCGATGATTTTTCTGATCGCTGTATTAGTGTCGCTGTTCCCGCTAGGTAGCTAATTTTTTTTTTAATGCGATTTTTTTTTTTACTAAAGACATGTGGCTAAATAAATTTTGGCCTAAATGTTTGACAAAAATTTAGTTTATTGTTTTTTTATTATAACAAAAAGTAAAAAATATTGATTTTTTTTCAAAAATGTCGCTCTATTTTTGTATATAGCGCAAAAAATAAAAATCGCAGAGGCGATCAAATACCACCAAAAGAAAGCTCTATTTGTGGGAAAAAAAGGACGCAAATTTTGTTTGGGAGCCACGTCGCACGACTGCGCAATTGTCTGTTAAAGCGACGCAGTGCCGAATCGCAAAAACCCCTTGGGTCATTTGCCAGCGTATTGGTCCGGGTCTTAAGTGGTTAAAAAAAAAAAAAAAAAAAATTATTTTTTATTTTACTCAATTTCTTTTATTTTTACACTTTTTTTGACATTTTTTTCTTTTTGAATAGGAATGGTTCGTGACAGGTCCTCTTTATGGAGAGATGCAGAGTCAATAAAACCCCACATCTCTCCTCCAGGCTGGAAAGCATTAGATCGTGAAAAAAAAATTCAACGATCTAATGCTTTCAGCCGCGACTGCGGCTGTGTTTACATTCCAGGACCCGGGCGTGACGTCATAACATCGCGCCCCGGCCTCCGACGATCATAGAGATGTCTGGTGACCCTCATAACTGCCGCTATGATCATTCTTATGGTGCAGGGATTCGCCGGCTGAAGAGATGGATATCTGAATGATGCCTGTGGCTGCAGGCATCTTTCAGATATCACCACTGAAAGTCCAGGACGTCATATGATGTTCTTGGGCTGGAAGTGGTTAAAGTTGTAATTTTTTGTCACAATTATTTGGAAAATTAAGAAATATTAAAAACACACTGTCAGTGTAGTACAGTACATCGTTATCATATAAGGGGCGTGGCAGTGATCAGGGTCACTGACTGGTGATAGTATGTAAAAAAATAATAATATTAATACACTAAATATGTATTTTTGTTTGAATTTTCTCTCTTTTTTTTTTACAATATTTTTTTTTCTAATACACCGTGACTAGAGCACCTCCATTATCAATACCCCCACCCAGGTTTCCATTATAAACACATCTACCCTGGTCTCCAACATAAACAACTTATAATATCTTATACCCATTGTGTCAGTCCAGTTTCTGATTTACTCAGTTGGTGGCCAACATCCTCTCCAAAACAACCATTTATCAAATACATTCACATCTTTGGATCACCCAAAGTTCTTTGAGTTCTGCTCAGGCCCCCAGTACTGAAGATTATTGTTTCTGTATATTAGTAATGATTGAACTCTGCTGACCAATTCTGTCCTAATTTCTCCTACAGACTTAAACCGTACAGCTGTCTCTGGAAGCTTCAAGCTTTCTTCAACGCTCCAATTGTGAAGTTCTGTTACAATGTTGTGTCGTATATTGGATTTTTGTGGCTTTTTGCATATGTTTTAATGATTGATTTCCAAACCTATCCATCCTGGAGGGAATATCTCTTGTACGTTTGGGTCTTTTCCATCTTTACCGAGGAGCTACGTCAGGTATTGTTATTCTATTGGATTTCTATAGCTCCATCAGTATTCTCAGTGCTTTACAAAATAAAATGCAGATTTGGTGCTTCCGTCAAGATATAGCTTCCTCCAGTTTGGACATAGGAACCAGATATTATAGCGGACCATACAAGACTAGCTGCCAATAGGTTGTATGAGAACTGGAACTGTTTATTAAAAACTCACACAGAATTTATACTCTACTAGGGATGGGCGAATGGTTTAGCCTAAGCATCAGTTTGGGGCGAACATTTGCCTTTCGGCCATTCACTGATCACCTGAATTTTCAGGGTGTTCACCCCAACGAACACCCTGCAATGCACTGAGAGTTGCTTGGTGCATTCTGTGCCCTGATTGGGCAAAACTTTGCCCAATCAGGGCGCAGTGTACGCTGTTAAGGAGCAGGTCTTGGAAGCCGTCTGTGCCATCTTTAATGACCAATGAGTCATCAGCTTTCAATAGGTTTCCCTGCTGACAGCTGAACAATGGAAAAAAAAAGTGCAATATAAAAAAAGAAAGTAAAAAAATGGCGTGCCCCCCCCCCCCCCCAGTTCATACCATTTGGAGGGGAACCCCACACCAAAATTAAAAAAAAATTGCATGGTTTCCCCCCAAAATACATACCAGAACCTTATCCAGGCATGCAGGAAAGAGAGGGTGCGAGTAAGTGCCCCCCTCCTGAACCATACCAAGCCACATGCCCCCCCATTCCAAAGCACCTTGTCCCCATGTTGATGGGGACGAGGGCCTCTTCCCGACAACCCTGGGCTAGGGTTGTCGGAGTATACAAATATATATCATCTGTTATGTTCCTACCAGCCTGGCTGTTTGTATAGATCTTAGGACACATTCTAAATCTTTGACTCCCCTGTCCTCTGCCTCCCAGCTGTTTTATGACCCGGAGCATCGTGGCTTTGTGAAGAGTGCTGCCCAATACATTTCAGAGTTTTGGAACCAGGTGGATTCGCTGGCTTTGACGTTATTCGCTGTTGGGCTGATATGCAGGTGAGGAATCTAGCAATAGTCCTTTCACTGTAACTTTACAAAAGTGAAAAGAAAAGTGCCAGAAAAGTGAGAGGGTGATCCACTAGCAGTCTCCCAGAACTCTCACCTTATCCAGATGGGGAAAATTGCATGTAATTTAAATCAATGAATCTCCTGGACTCAGCCTCATCTCCTTCCACACTTCTATGTAATCACACTTGCCCCTGTTGTTGATCAGAGCCCTCAGTATGGCAAAGGGAGGGCTGTGAAAATGCTCATCCGTCAAGGGGAAAGAAGAAAACAAAAAGGAATGCCCCAATAATACAGTATATCAACGTAGAAAATATTTATTAAAACCTTAAAAGTAGACTCTTAGGCCTCGTACACACGATCAAATCTGTCTGCTGGAAACGGTCTGCTAGACCGTCCCAGCAGACAGATTCGATCGTGTGTACGGGCGAGCCGACGGATTTGGCCACCCGACAGATTTCAAAGCATGCTTTGAAATCTATCGGGTGGGAATCCGTCCGCCCGACATGTCTGCTGGTTAGTACACTTACCAGCAGACATGTCGTCTCGCACCGGCGCCGAATGGATTCGGCGCATGCGCGGAAGTGTTTTACTTCCTGGTGCGGTGACGTGGCGGTGTCAACGTCACCGCCACGTCAGCGCGCCGTCTGCTGGCGGGGATTTTGGTTTGCTCGTGTATACACGCGAGCAAACCAAAATCCTAGCAGACAGATTTGTTCAAATCGGTCGGTCCGACCGATTTGAACAAATAGATTGCCTCGTGTGTACGAGGCCTTACATGCAGTAAAAAAACAAACGTGACGTAACGTGTCAGTCTGACACCCCTCAACACCGATCTAGGTAAAGCGTCTCTCACGGAGACACTTTACCACGTGATCAGCCGTGTCCAATCACAGCTGATCACGATGTAAACAGCAATAGCGGGTATTTGGCTTTTCCTCACTCGCGTCTGTCAGACGCGAGTAGAGGAGAGCCGATCGGCTCCTCCTCTGACAGAGGGTTTGTGCTTGATCGATTATCAGCACTGCCCCCCCGAGGATGCCCACTGGACCACCAGGGATGCCCACTGGACCACCAGGGATTCCACTAGATCACCAGGGATTTAAATCAAAGGTATGCCACCCTAGACCACCAGGGATGACACATAATGGATGCCAATCAGTGCCACAATGGATGCCAATCAGTGCCCACAATGGGCATCACTGATTGGCAGGCATTGTTTGGCACTGATTTGGATCCATTTGTACAACATATTAGTTAGTGCCCATCTATGCCCATCCATGCCCCCTATCCCTGCCCATCCGTGCCGCCTATCCCTGCCCATCCGTGCCGCCTATCCCTGCCCATCCGTGCCGCCTATCCCTGCCCATTCATGCCGCCTATCTGTGCCCATTTGTGCCACTTATCAGTGGCGCCCATCCGTGCCGCCTATCAGTGCCGCATATTGGTGCCCATCATCAATGCCACCACATCAGTGCCCATCAGTGCCACCTTCTCAGTACCAGTCAGTGCAGTACCATCAGTGCCCATTAGTGAAGGAGAAAACGTACTTATTTACAATGTTTTATAACGGAAAAACAAAAAATCCCAGAGGTGATCAAATACCACCAAAAGAAATCTCTATTTGTGGGAACTAAATGATACAAATCTGGTTTGGGTACAGTGTAGCATGACGGTGCAATTGTCATTTAAAGTGCAACAGCACTGAAAGCTAAAAATTTGTCTGGGCGGGAAGGTGTATAAGTGCCCAGTATGGAAGTGGTTAACCACTTTACCCCCGGACCATATTGCTGTCCAATGACCAGAGCACTTTTTGTGATTCGGCACTGTGTTGCTTTAACTGACAATTGCGCAGTCGTGCGACGTGGCTTCCAGACAAAATTGGCGTCCTTTTTTTCCCACAAATAGAGCTTTCTTTTGGTGGTATTTGATAACCTCTCTGGTTTTTATTTTTTGCGCTATAAACAAAAATAGAGCGACAATTTTGAAAAAAATGCAATATTTTTTACTTTTTGCTATAATAAATATCCCCAAAAATATATAAAAAAAAACATTTTTTTTCCTCAGTTTAGGCCGATACGTATTCTTCTACATATTTTTCGTTAAAAAAATCGCAATAAGCGTTTATTGATTGGTTTGCACAAAAGTTATAGCGTTTACAAAAAAGGGGATAGTTTTATGGCATTTTTATAAATATTTTTGTTTTTATTAGTAATGGTGGCGATCAGCATTTTTTTTTAGTACTGCGACATTATGGCGGGCACTTCGGACACTTTTGACACATTTTTGGGGCCATTGGCATTTTTATAGCGATCAATGCTATAAAAATGCATTGTATTACTATAAAAACGCCATTGGCAGTAAAGGGGTTAACACTAGGGGGCGGGGAAGGGGTTAAGTGTGTTCCTGGGTGTGTTCTAACTGTATTGGGGGGTGGCCTCACTAGGGGAAATCACTGATCTTCTGTTCATACATTGTATGAACAGGAGATCAGCGTTTCCCCCGCTGACAGGAACAAGAGCTATGTGTTTACACACATACCTCCTGGTCCCCGCTCTGTAACGAACAAGCGCGCGTGCCCGGCGGCGATCGTACCCGCCGGGCACGCGCGGGACTCGGGGGCGAGCGGGGATGCGGCCGCTTAGGAGCAGACGTATAGCTAAGGGCTCTCGCCCAGCAGTGCCGCCGTCCCGCAGTAATATGACGGCGGGCGGTCGGCTAGTGGTTAAAGTACCAAAACCTGCCCCCCTTTTATCCATTTACAGGGATGAAGGCCTATGGTTGTAGTTTATCACATGCCTCATGTAAAGTCCCAATCTTATCCCCCCCTTGTCTACATTATCCAGGGATGGAGATGCGTTTCAGGAGTGGAATAAAGTGCCTCCACAGATTTACCACCGACAGTTAATTATGCATTGTCATTTTTTGACTAGCTGACCCAGGTTGATGTGGTCTGCTTTTAGTTTGGTGGTATTTTGGTTTGGTAGGCATGTTTGGTTCCACTCTTGCATTTCTTTTGTTTTTTACAGTGCTCTTTTTTGCTATAGGTAGTGGCATGGTCAGGTGATCACCTGCCCCCTATCTATTGATTAGCACTCCTGTGCTCCTACTGAAGAGACTTTAAAATCCATAGTAAGGAACTGCAGTACACAGAGAGCCTTTACGGGGCCTGCACATACCCTTTCCCCGCTTACACACAGGTATTTGCAAATGCATGCAACTAAACCAGTGGCGTCACTAGGGTTGGTGACACCCGGTGCGGAACAAAATTGTTGTCACCCCCAGTACCGACCAACTATAGTCTACCTTCAGTACAGACCACCCTCCCTCATTATAGACCCCCCCCCCCCACACTAAGTACAGACTCTGTTTCTTCAATATAACCCACTCCCATTAAGTACGTATCCATCAGCATAGACACCCCCCAGAACAGACCCCCTCAATAAGCATAGACCCCCCCCTCAGTGCAGCTCCTCTCCATAAGTATAGGTCCCCCTCAGTGCAGACCCCCCCTCTCCATAAGCATAGATCCCCCTCAGGGCAGACCACCCTCTCCATAAACATAGATCCCCTCAGGGCAGACCCCCCTCTCCATAAGCATAGATCCCCCTCAGGGCAGACCCCCCTCCATAAACGTAGATCCCCCTCAGGGCAGACCCCCCACTCCATAAGCATAGATCCCCCTCAGGGCAGACCCCCCTCTCCATAAGCATAGATCCCCCTCAGGGCAGACCCCCCTCTCCATAAGCATAGATCCCCCTCAATGCAGGCCCCCTCTCCATAAGAATAGTAGACCCCCCATAGGGCAGACCCCCTCTACAAAAAAAAAAAGATCCCACTCAGTGCAAACCCCCTCTCCCTAAGCATAGCAGACCCCCCCCCCACAGTGCAGCCCTCCCTCTACATAAACATAGATCCCCCTCAGGGCAGACTCCCCACTCCATAAGCATAGACCCCCCTCAGGGCAGACCCCCCTCTCCATAAGCATAGATACCCCTCAGGGCAGACCCCCCTCTCCATAAGCATTGGCCCCTCAATGCAGGCCCCCTCTCCATAAGCATAGTAGATCCCCCTCAGGGCATACCCCCTCTACAAAAAAATAGATCCCACTCAGTGCAAATCCCCTCTCTCTAAGCATAGCAGACCCCCCTCAGTGCAGACCCCCCTCTCCATAAGCATAGACCCCCCTCAGGGTAGACCCCCTCCATAAACATAGATCCCCCTCAGGGCAGACCCCTCTCTCCATAAGCATATATCCCCCTCAACTCAGGGCAGACCCCCCTCTCCATAAGCATAGATCCCCCTCAATGCAGGCCCCCTCTCCATAAGCATAGTAGACCCCCCTCAGGGCAGACCCCCTCTACAAAAAAAATAGATCCCACTCAGTGCAAACCCCCCCTCTCCCTAAGCATAGCAGACCCCCCCCCCCCCCACAGTGCAATCCCCCCTCTACATAAACATAGATCCCCCTCAGAGCAGACCCCCCTCTCCATAAGCAGAGATCCCCCTCACTGCAACCCCTCCCCCCATAAGCATAGACCCCCCTCAGTGCAGAACCCCCTCTCACCTCCCATGGCACCCCCAGGCTATATATATATATATATAGAGAGAGAGAGATAGAGATGAGTCCAGTTCCCACCCCCCCCCCCCATCATCAGACGAGCACAGGCTACACATAAACTCACATAGACACCATGGCAATCCCCCCTCCTCTCACCTTGGGTCGGCGGCGGTCACCCCCTCAACATGCTGACACCCTCCCGGCGCTCCCGCCCGTTATAGCACCAGCTTGGGGCCATGCAGACACACGTCCCGGGCGGCAGCTGGAGAGATGAGAACTGTGTGCAGCCGGACCACCCGGGCAGAGATAGTGCAGACACGTGACAGGCTCAAGAAGCAGCAGGGAAGTTGGAGGCAGGAAGGATACCTGCGCGGCTGCAGCACACGGCGCTAGAGATGTTTGGCCAGGACCCTCCTCACCCTCAGAAAAATCGGATGGTGTCACCCCTCTAGCGGGTGTCACCCGGTGCGGAGCGCACCCCCCCGCACCCTGCTAGCAACGCCTCTGAACTAAACCTCTGTTTTTAATGCTTACAGCTAGGCAGGTTAATTTGGTTTGTTGCTTTTTTGGTTTGTATCTTAGAGCCTGGCTATTATGGAAACATTTTTTATATTCCATATATATATTTAATTGCATTTTCTAAAAATTCATCTAATTTAAAAGTCCCAACCTCCCCCTGAATCATTTTGAATTTGCTGTTCCATATAAACGAAGCTCTGGAACCACAATCTTATGCCGCGTACACACGATCACTTTATGTGATGGAAAAAAACTACGTTTTTAAAAACGTCAATTTAAATGTCCGTGTGTGGGGGGAAAACGTTGTTTTATGTCTTGTGAAAAACGACCAAAAAAAAATTGAAGCATGCTTCAATTTTTTGTGTCGTTTTTCAAAACGTCACCGTGTGTAGCAAAAAAACGTGTAGCAAAAAAACGTTGTTTAAAGCGACGTTTTTCAACCCGCGCATGCCCAGAATCCAGTTATCAAGCGAGCTTCAATGGAAAAGAGTGGTGAAAGTAGCTTTGCTAGAGCATTGTGAAAAAACGATGGTGTGTAGGCAACATCATCTTTGAAAATTGAAGTTTCAAAAACTTCGTTTTTTACTTCACAGAAAACGTCGTTTTTTTTCCATCGCATAAAGTGATCGTGTGTACGCGGCATTAGATTCTACCGGTAAGAATGTTCTAATATTTCACACTTCTAATGGCCCTCTTTCTGTTTCCAGATTGGTTCGGCCAGACACGGTCTATCTGGGTCGGGTGTTCCTGTCTCTAGACTACATGATATTCTGCATCCGACTCATGTACATGTTCACTGTCAGCAGAGTTCTGGGTCCAAAGATTATCATCCTCCGCCGGATGGTAAGATAGTGATATAAAGCAGGTTGTAAATATCTACTTATTATTCTTGAGTAGGGTTGAGCGAACCCGAACTGTAAAGTTCGGGTTGGGTACGGACTTTGGGTTTTTCCCGAACCCGGACCCGAACCCGAGTAAGTGGTAAAAGTTTGGGTCCGGGTTCGGAGTTCGGGAAAAAAAAAGGCGCGGAGGTCCCCGCAAATTCTATAACCAGACCCTTTAGGTCTGGTATGGATTTTAAGGGGAACCCCGCTGTCAATTTAAAAAAAAATGACGTGGGGTTCCCCCCAAATATCCATAACCAGACCCTTCAGGTCTGGTGTGGAATTTAAGGGTAACTCCACCCCAAATTTTAAAAAAAATTGGCGTGGAGTTCCCCCTAAAATCCACGCCAGACCCCTTATCCGAGCACATTGACCTGGCCGGCCGCAGAAAAGAGGGGGGACAGAGTGCGGCCCCCCCTCTCCTGAACTGCACCAGGCCACATGCCTTCAACATTGGGAGGGTGCTTTGGGGTGCCCTCCAAAGCACCTTGTCCCCATGTTGATGGGGACAAGGGTCTCTTCCCCACAACCCTTGCCCGGTGGTTGTGGGGGTATGCGGGCAGGGGGCTTATCAGAATTTGGAAGACCCCTTTAACAAAGGGGACCCCCAGATCCTGGCCCCCCCTGTGTGAAATGGTAATGGGGTACATTGTACCTCTACCATTTCACGAAAGAAGTGTAAATAGTTTTTTGAAATAAAACACACACACCGTAGAAAAAAAATATTTTATTCATTCTTTGTTAAACCAAATTAAAATCCAGCTGAGAAGATCCACGATCGATGCTGCTCACTGCTCCAACGTTGTCTTTTATCCAGCGCCGGGTGATGTCTCCAGCGACAGGTGTTCTCTCCAGCGACGGGTGATCGATCCAGCGACGTGTGATCTCTCCAGCGACGGGTGATCGGTCCAGCGAAGATCCATCCACTCAGAGCAGAGCTCTGTGAATGACACGGCCGAGCTTGAATCCTTACTAAAGAATAGGGCTATCCCAGTGAAGTAGCACAGTGGGCGTCAGAGGGGGTCGGGGTCACGTGACGCGTGGCCTGCCTCCCGTATAAAAGAAACGTCAAGCTCCGCCGCGTCATTCGCGGAGCTGTGCTGTGAGTGGATGGATCTTCGCTGGAGAGATCACACGTCGCTGGAGAGATCACACGTCGCTGGATCGATCACCCGTCGCTGGAGAGAACACCCGTCGCTGGATCGATCACCCGTCGCTGGAGAGAACACCCGTCGCTGGAGACATCACCCGGCGCTGGATAAAAGACAATGTTGGAGCAGTGAGCAGCATCGATCGTGGATCTTCACTGCTGGATTTTATTTTGGTTTAATGAAGAATGAATAAAATATTTTGTTCTACGGTGTGTGTGTTTTTTTCAAAGAACTATTTACACTTCTTTGGTGAAATGGTAGAGGTACAATGTACCCCATTACCATTTCAAACAGGGGGGGACCAGGATCTGGGGGTCCCCTTTGTTAAAGGGGTCTTCCAGATTCTGATAAGCCCCCTCCCCGCATACCCCCACAACCACCGGGCAAGGGTTGTGGGGAAAAGACCCTTGTCCCCATCAACATGGGAACAAGGTGCTTTGGGGGGCATGAGTGATTCTGAGGTGTATCGCATCTTCAGATTCACCCCTCATGTCATCCTGGAATTAACCACAACTCTGCAGGAGGACATCACCAGCCCAACACACCGCTCACATGCAGTGCAGCCACTGGTCAAGGTCATGGCAACACTCCATGTCTTTGCCAGTGGCTCTTTTCAGCGTACAAGTGGAGTGGTGGCTGGGATGTCACAATCCTCCATGAGCAGATGTGTGCACCAGGTTGTCCCTGCAATCCTCAGACGCATGGCCAACCAAATCATCAAACCCACCACTGAGGAGCTGCGGCTGAAGGCAATGACAGATTTCTACAGAATTGCCAGATTCCCACGCACTGTGGGGGCCATTGATTGCACACATGTGGCACTCCAGCCCCCCCAGGAGACACAGCACATGTACCGCAATCGGAAGCATTGGCATTCCATCAATGTACAGGTGATAGTCGATGCCCAAGGCCTCATATGGCACGTCCGTGCCAAACACCCAGGGTTCAGCCATGACAGCTACATATACAATCAATGCCACATCCGAATGGAATTCGTTTAGAACGTGTATGGGGACACCTGGCTGGTTGGTGAGTGACATGGGAGTCAGGCATGACTATCCCCTCCCATGATGCACATCACAAGGGGCACATGCATGACTAACATCCTCCTGTCTTTTCCCTTACAGGTGACTCTGCATATCCACTGGGACCCCATCTCATGACTCCTATCCGGAACCCCCAAACCCCAGGAGAGGAAAGATACAATCAAGCACATGCCCAAACACAAGCAGTGGTGGAGCGCACCTTTGGCCTACTAAAGTCACGTTTCCGATGCCTGGATAAGTCTGGGGGTACCCGCTTGTATTCCCCAAACTTTGTGTGCCAGATCATCGGTGCATGTTGCATGCTGCACAACTTCGCAGAAAGAAAGGGCCTGCAGATTGGCCTACGTGATGACCTGACCCCTGAACCAGACAATCCCCCCCTAACCGAGGCTACCCCGTCTTCTGAGGGTAGAGCAGCCAGGAGCCAGCTCACATTGGGCATCTTTGCACGTTAAACACACACATTAATCATGGCACAATGAGAATGCATGCATGCACAACACTGTGGTCCCTAGCACACACACCCCACATCCACATCAAATTGGATTGGCACCAGTCCACCATGCAGGACTTGTGAGCAGCAACGCCACGCCAAGGCTCCAATTATGTCACTGTACATTCATACACCATTCACACGGACCTGGGGATCACTTCTCCCTGGTCCTGGGGAACCCTTCTCCACCAAAATTGAGGGTGACACCCCTTTTTCCAGCAGGAATGTCACCCCCACATCCAAACAGCATTCACAACCCCAAAAAAATAATTACCTGCAAAAGCAAAAATGTTCCAGCAAAAAAAAAAAGGGGGAAAAAGAAATTAATGCCCTTTGCGTGAGCCACGGCCCGGCTTCTCAGGGGAGACTCATGGGGAGGGGTAAAACCGGGGAAGGAGGAGCAGCCCCTGATCTCTGCCCACCTGGCGGCCTGCCCTCCAAGGCTATTCTGTCCAGGGCAGCACCAAGTGTTTCCGTGTTGGCCTGGATAGCCAGGGTAAGGGCCCTCACATCCTGCCCAATGCCTGCTGATGTAGTCTGCAGGTCGTTTAGGCAGGTTGTGAAAGCCCGGGAGTGGGAGTCCAGGTTCCCCAGCGTATCCTTGATGGAGGACAGGCTCTCCTCCATCCGCACCAATGTCTGGCTGACCTGTCCCAGATGGCGGGTCTGGAGGAACTGGTCCCTTCTCAGAGTGGCGGGCAGGAGATCGGCCACCCCCCTGGTCTTCTGGGACGACTTCCTGCCTCCAGCTGATGCTTGTGGCCGGGGAGAAGGGGAGGCCCTTGTGAGGGGAGCCATGTTGGGGGAGGAGGGGGGGGCTCCCCCTTAGGGAGGGCTGCCTGCTGCCAGCCAGAGGGGAAGAGTCCTCAAAAACCAAACGTCCAGTGCCTGACATGGACTCCTCCTCCTCATGATTCTCCTCCTCCTCTTGAACCTCCTCCGCGGACTCCGGCCTTGTTGGGGGGGCCTCATTAGGCTGCTGTCCTGGGGTTGGTGCGGTAAGGCCAGATGGCCCTGCACCCTCCTGCACATCTGTGGATGACACAAAACATTCACAGGTTGGAGGATCCACACACTTGCCACATATTCCCTTTCACCCCCTCCCCCACACATGCTACACACCTGATATTAAAAAAAATACTTACCTGGCACCACGGGCTCCGGACTTGAGTCAAAGCCGGGCAGGCCCTCAACTTCATGCCGATGAAAGGTCAGGGCCACCGCACGCTCCTCGGCTGTCAGCCTAATACGGCATGGTGGGCCCCCTCCTGTGCCCCTGGCATGGGCATGCATTCTGGCCAGCTTCTGTTTGACCAGACGCCGGAGGTCATTGATTTTTTTGTCAATCCCAGACCGGGTCCGTGTCTCCCCCTGCCCCGCTGAATTGACCTGCTCAGTGATCCTATCCAAAATCTCCCTCCTCCTGGCCGGGGTGGTGTTGGCACTCTCTGGGCCGTGGAGGTAACGCCCATACTCGCTAATGGCCCGGGCAAGAATTTGTTTTTCCCCAACTGTAAAATTGAGCTTTCGTTTTCTCTCTGTCATACTTCCAAAAAAACTCACTCCCAGTCAACAAAATTCACTCACACAAACAAGCACAACCAATCAAGCAAGAACACACACAAAGAGAAAACTACTCAGCAAGAAACAGTCACAAAAAAACAAAACAAAAAAACAGCAGGAAAACAAACGAACAGAAATATATCAATCAAACAAACAGTCTCTCAAACACTTATCAAAAAACACTTTCAGAGATCTACTAACAAACACCTGATCACACAGAACACTAATCTGACAACTACAAGACACAACGCAACGAACAAGAACAAAAGCACTTGGTTAAATGGGAAGGGACAAAGGGATGTACTTTTGCAATGCAAGTGCGTTTGTGTGTGTCTATTTATGCTGTTTGCGTAGTTCACAACGTTGCCCTAGTCCATTTCCAATTTCACTGATTGCGCCGCTCCCGAGTTGTGAGCATGCGCACAGCGGAGCTGACATGGTCTGCTTCAAGCGCGCATGCGCGAGCCGGCCGGCCCTTCATTTGCATGGGGTCACGGCTCATTTCAATGTAACACGCCCACGTCCTTCCCAATTTGTATTACTCCTCCTTACGCCTCTGAAAAAACGTTACGCATGCGCAATTTCCTGCGCAAAAGCTACGAGAATAGGGTGATTACGCGGCAAAATTGCGCAAGTCTAACGTAAAGGCGGTGCGCTACGCCGGTCCAATAATGCGCAGATGTACCTGAATCTGGGCCTTGGTTGTGTGTACGTGGCATCAGTGTTTGAGGTAATGCTCTACCTCCACTCTTTCTTTTTTTCCTTTCTGCTCGCTCTGAGCCTCTACTTCTTTCTTTCCACTTTTTCTTATTTTTCTCTACTCAAGTTTTCTATGGTTTAGAGGTCTAGTGTGCAATATCTCGGGTTGGGACTGAGTATTCCACACTGTTATTGTGTTCTGAAATGTAAGTTCCGATATGAGTCTCTCCCCGGCTGTCGGGGTTTGGAAGAATGGGAGGGTCTGAAATCCCCACCCCCTCCAGCACAGTTAGATCCCACTCGGGGTGTTGGGGGGGGGGCGGAACCAGGGCCGTTTGAAGGAATTTGGGGGCCCCAATCAAATGGACATGGAGGCCCCCAAAAACCCCGAAACCCCCCCCCCCCCGCACGCATGCAAAGCCTACAGGAACCACAGCATAGGGGTACAGTTTAAGTTCACCGGTACGTTATATAAATAAAAAAGGTTTACAGTTCAAATACTGCTGTTGCATATAATGTACATAAAATTTTAACAATTTTAACAATTGAACATTTGCAAAAAACTCCACTGTACCATAAAATCAATTAATATACATAACAAAGTGCACAATAACTAAATCCAACATACTTCTTACTCCCCCTCCCACCCCGCCTTGCCTATGTATGACATATGCTTAACCACTTCCATACCGGGCACTTACGCACCTTCCTGCCCAAGCCAATTTTCAGCTTTCAGCGCTGTCGCACTTTGAATGACAATTGCGCGGTCATGCTACACTGTACCTAAACAATTTTTTTATAATTTTGTTCCCACAAATAGAGCTTTCTTTTGGTGGTATTTGATCACCTCTGCGTTTTTTATTTTTTGCGCAACAACTAAAAAAAGACCAACATTTTTTAAAAACATGTTTTTATTTTTTTCTGTGATTTTGTTTGTAAATAACTATGTTTTCTTCTTCAATTATTGATATGGTGGCACTGATGAGGTGGCACTGATGGGCACTGATAGGCGGCACTGATATTGCAGCACTGATGGGCACTGATGAGGTGGCACTAATGGGCACTGATAGGTGGTGCTGGTATGCGGCACTGATGGGCACTCATAGGTGGCACTGATGGACACTCATAGGCGGCACTGGGCACTCATAGGCAGCACTGATGGGCACTCATAGGCAGCACTGATGGGCACTCATGGGCGGCACTGATGGGCACTCATGGGCGGCACTTATGGGTGGCACTGATGGGTACTTATGGGTGGCACAGATGGGCACTGATAGGTGGCACTGATGGATACCGAGGGGTGGCAGTGATGAACACTAAGGGGTGGAACTGATGGCGTTGCTGGACATCACTTGTTTATTTACTAATTTGACAGTCAGTGGCCATTTTGACAGTCAGTGCCCATGTTGCTAAGCACAGATTGGCACCTATTGTGCTTTTTTTTACATGTGGATGGCCATGGGGGATGTACCTGGCCATCCACATGTTGCCCCCTTCCCTGGTGGTTCTGGCGGCTTCCCTCCAGTGTGGGCTTCTGAGGGGGGGCTGCACTTTTAAACAATCAGCGCAAACCCCCCCCATGTCAGGAGAGCCGCCGATCGGCTCTCCTCCACTCGCATCTGTCAGACGCGAGTGAGGAAGAGCCGATCAACGGCTCTTCCTGTTTACATCATGATCAGCCGTTATGGGACACGGCTGATCACGTGGTAAAGAGCCCCCGGCCGGAGGCTCTTTACCGAGATCGGAGATGCAGGGTGTCAGACTGAAACCCTGCATCACCAATCACCGCACAGCAGCCCCCCCCCCCCCAAACCTTTCATCCAATTAAAACATTTCTGCATTTGTCAATTTTAAAAGCTAATATAAAGGAATAGTAGTGGTAAAAACTATCCTTTTTTTGGGGATAATTATCTTCTAAGGGGGAGTGGCAGGGGGCATGTCCCATGCCTACATACATTTGCTGGTAGGTGTCCCTCATTCTCATCTCAAAATGTTGAGAGGTATGGGTGTACAGTCATGCTGGAACGTAAATAGAACTTTTCCAAACTGCTGCAACAACATTGGAAGTGCATCATTGTCTAAAAAAATTGTATGTTGTAGTATTAACAGGACCCTTTACTGGAAAAGCCTGCACTCAATAATTTGGAGGTGTGCCAGCATAATTATGTTCATGTAGTAGGTGTGATGGTGAAATGTTTGTAAACCTTTGGGCATACCGTGCACAACCATCAGTTGATATAGTACAACTGGGTACTAAGTAAATAAAACAAAAACCATATGCTATAATTTTAAGATCTTTAATTATTCATCACGTCCAGGTTAAAGACCTCTTCTTCTTCCTCTTCCTCCTGGCTATTTGGATTGTGTCGTACGGAGTGGCAAAGCAGGCGATTCTAACCACCAACGAAGAAAGGTTGGACTGGATTTTACGCAACGTGATCTATGACCCCTACCTCACCCTCTTTGGCGAAATCCCATTAGATATAGACAGTAAGTTGGCTGGTGCTTCTTGTGGTGAGTTGATGACAAGATGGTTGAAGGTCATTATGATTGGGTGAACATAATCTCTGTGTTTTTCAGGTTTAAATTTTGACCCAACAAAATGTTCTGAAAATGGCACCGACCCAACCATGCCTAAATGTGTTGTCAACGATGGAACCAATGTTCTCTTCCCAGAGTGGCTGACCATAATTCTCATGTGCCTTTATCTTCTTATGGCCAATGTCCTTCTGCTCAATCTACTTATTGCCATATTCAGGTAAGAAGAGGACTGTTCATTTACAACTGGTGAAGTACACTGTATAGTGCAGCTACACTCTGTGGGTAGAACTTTGGTTTAGGGTTATAACAGACGAAAAACACTACATCCAGTTCCAGCTGTTATACAATTATCTTCTTCCTGACACTGTTCCCTGAGGACTTGCAACAGATCCTACACCCTACCATGCAGAAACAGGCAGTTGAAGGGAGAAAGAGTGAAGCTAAATTACAACAAATGGTTGATGAGCACCAACGATATATTTGAGGACTGGCTGATGAGCAAGCATTTCCGTCCTTGCAGCATAGGTGTGACAATGGTTTTAATGTGGAGCAGTTGGGTTAGAATCACTGCCAGGTGTAAATAACCATCTGTGTCCCAACTGAAGACACAACGGGAAGTGGTAAGATGCACATGGAAGGGAAACACACATCACAAACAAACAAACAAACAAAGATTTCCCAGCACACTTACCAGCTAGCCTGCAAAACAACAAAGGTGGCCCTGTCTAGTTGGGTCAGTGTTGTTGTTTTGCAGGCTAGCAGTTAAGTGTACTGGGAAATCTTTGTTTGTGATGGACTCTGAAACTACAGACCAAGCAAAACCTTTATTTTTAGGTACATTTATTTTACTGGCTCTAATCAGGCGCTTCCAAAAAATAGCCCCGCCACTGTAATTCAGGTGCCCAGTGCCGGAAAGGGGGCTGGACACCTGAATAGGGGGTGTCAGCAGCGACCATAGATAGATTCATGCAATGAATCTATCTATGGTGATAGAGCGGTGCAGGAGCGGTGCAGGAGAGAGGGGTCGGCTTTTATGGACGCACTGCCACTGTGAGGGACCCCAGAAGAGGAAGATCTGAGATGCTCTGTGCAAAACCACTACACAGAGCAGGTAAGTATGACATGTTTGTTATTTTTAAACGTGGCACCCTAGAGAAAGAAAATGCAAGTTTAGAAGACTTGATCTACTTCTCATGCCTCGTACACACGACTGTTTTTCCTGACAGAAAAACTTGCATGTTTGCTTTTTGTCGGGAAAACCGGCATGTGTATGCTCCATAGCAGTTTTCCCGACGAGAAAACTGCCTGCAAAAATTAGAACCAGCTTTCTTTTTTCCCATCGTGATTCCCGACGGTCTATTTCCCTTTGTGAAAACCGTTTGTGTGTATGCTTTTTCGAGAGGAAAAAAAACATGCATGCTCATAATCAAGTATGAGACGGAAGCGCTCGTTTTGGTAAAACTAGCGTTTGTAATGGAGATAGCATATTTGTCACGCTGTAACGGACTGAAAAGCGCGAAAAGCAGCCCAAAGGGTGGTGCCATTTGAATGGAACTTCCTCTTTTATAGTACCGTCGTACGTGTTGTATGTCACCGTGCTTTGGCCGTGCGGAATTTGGCATGAACGTGTGTATGCAAGGCAGGCTGGAGAGGAATCGTGTTGGGAAAAACTTTTTTTTTTCCTGACAAAACCTGTCCTGTGTATGAGGCATTAGAGTTGCATTTTTAAATAATACAGCGTGTTTCAGTAGCTGAATCTGTAATAGGGTGACCAGACATCCCCTGTTTCCGGATACAGTCCCTGGATTGAGGACACTGCCCCCAGACCAAGTCCCTGGATTGGATTTGAACAGGGGCTGGGGCAATTTCAAAGACAGTCAGTGCAGAATAAAAATAAATAAATCTGAATTACACACATTCGCTCCACTAGCTTAGGGGTGTATTTTTTCCATTATCTGTGCCCCTTTCTGATGATCATGTGCTGGTCGGAGCGGAGGGAATATTTCTTCAGTTTCGGGTGCATGCCCATTCAACTCCGCTCGCATTTTCTTCTGCCTTGACTCGAGCCCCGGCCAGCCGCCTACCTGCTTATCTCCTTGCCTTCCCTGGTGGAGTGATCTTCCTCCGCTCCCCACCCAGTAGTAGCCGGGGTCCGGAGAGTGAAGCCTTGTACACACGACCAGTTTTCTCGGCAAAAACCATCAAGAAAAATGCTGGCAGAGGATTTTTCCTTGAGAAAAACGGTCTTGTGTATGTTTTTCTGTCATGGATCTCGACGAGAAAAAAAGAAAACATGTTCTCTTTTTCCTCTTCGGGAGTCTCAATTTCCTCGTCGTGTTTCTCGTCAGGCTGGTTTACGTCAAGAAACACGTTCGTGTGTATGCTTAGAAACCGGCGCATGCTCAGAATAAAGTATGAGATGGGAGCGCACCTTCGGTAAAAGTAGCGTTCGTAATGGTGATAGCACATTCGTCACGCTGTAACAGACTGAAAAGCGCAAATTGTCTCTCACCAAACGTTTTCTTAACACGCAGTAACATGAGATTAGCAAAAGCAGCCCCAAGGGTGGTGCCAATGGAATCGAATTTCCCCTTTATAGTGCCGTCGTACGTGTTGTACGTCACTGTATTTGAGAACGACAAGATTTTGTCTTGACAGTGTGTATGTAAAGAAAGCTTGACAAGATTCTCGTCAAGCCTGACAAGAACCTTGTCGTGGAAAACAACGTTTCTTTAACGAAGAGACTCTCGGTCGTGTGTACGAGTCCTAAGGCCTCGTACACACGATCGGACTTATCCGATGAAAACGGTCCGCGGACCATTTCCATCGGATATGTCCGATCGGGAGTTTGATCCGATGGCGTGTACACACCATCGGATCAAATTCCCCGCTGCCGTACGGCGCGGTGACGCGGCGGTGAGGTTGACGCCGCCACGTCACCGCTACGTCACCGCACCAGGAAGTAAAACACTTCCGCGCATGCGCCGAATACATTCGCCGGCGGCGTGGCGGCGGTTCGGGACGACATGTCTGCTGGTAAGTGTACTAACCAGCAGACATGTCGGGCGGACAGATTCCCACCGGATAGATTTCAAAGCATGCTTTGAAATCTGTCGGGTGGACAAATCTGTCCGCTAGCCCATACACACGAGCGGAGATGTCTGCTGAAACGGTCCATCGGACCGTTTTCAGCGGACATATCCCCTCGTGTGTACGAGGCCTAAGACTTGACTGGCTGTGAGGCGGGAGGCAGAGAGTCGCTGATTGCCGCCATTACTAGTACAAAGAAAAATATGTCCCCGGATTTCATTTTAAAAATCTGGTCACCTTAATCTGTAAGGATGTTATAAACATAATGCTGATAGCAGTGGAGGGTAACCACATTTTCTTTTCTGTCTGACAGTTACACATTCGCAGATGTGGAGAATAATACGGATCAGGTTTGGAAATTCTACAGATTTGGTCTCATTAAAGAGTATAACGAACATCCCGCAGCTCCTCCTCCGTTCATCCTACTCACTCACTTATATGACCTCCTTAAACATGGAATTTGTAGATACCCAGCCCATGGCCACAAAGTTTTAAGTAAGTGTGAATCAGTGGGGACACCAAACACATCACCAGGCAGGTTGCTTATAATACCGGCCTCACTTTGGCCTTTGCCATTGTGCTCCTTCCAGATGACCGGATGTTTGGGATAAACCAACCATCAAACTTGGGATGAGAAGCTAGAGCTGCATAAATGCTATTCTGGACTCCTGGAGCTTTCAGCTTTGTTATGTTATGGGCCTATTTCAAAATGGGTTAAATTCATTATTTTCCAATAAATTCTACAAACAATACCCCATAATCACAAAGTAAAAGAAGTTGGTTTGAAATCTTTGCAAATTTATAAAAAAAAAAAAAAAAAAAAAACAGAAATCCCATGTATATACAGTGCAGAAAATAAGTATTTGAACACCCTGCTATTTTGAAAGTTCTCCCACTTGGAAATCATGGAGGGGTCTGAAATTGTCATCGTAGGTGCGTGTCCACTGTGAGAGACATAATCAAAAAAAAATAATCCAGAAATCACAATGTATGATTTTTTAACTATTTATTTGTATGATACAGCTGCAAAGAAGTATTTGAACACCTGTCTATCAGCTCGAATTTTGACCCTCAAAGACCTGTTAGTCTGCCTTTAAAATGTCCACCTCCACTCCATTTATTATCCTAAATTAGATGCACCTGTTTGAGGTCATTAGCTGCATAAAGACACCTGTCCACCCCATACAATCAGTAAGAATCCAACTACTAACATGGCCAAGACCAAAGAGCTGTCCAAAGACACTAGAGACAAAATTGTACACCTCCACAAGGCTGGAAAGGGCTACGGGGTAATTGCCAAGCAGCTTGATGAAAAAAGGTCCACTGTTGGAGCAATCATTAGAAAATGGAAGAAGCTAAACATGACTGTCAATCTCCCTCGGACTGGGGATCCATGCAAAATCTCACCTCGTGGGGTCTCAATGATCCTAAGAAAGGTGAGAAATCAGCCCAGGACTACACGGGAGGAGCTGGTCAATGACCTGAAAAGAGCTGGGACCACCGTTTCCAAGGTTACTGTTGGTAATACACTAAGACGTCATGGTTTGAAATCATGCATGGCACGGAAGGTTCCCCTGCTTAAACCAGCACATGTCAAGGCCCGTCTTAAGTTTGCCAATGACCACTTGGATGATCCAGAGGAGTCATGGGAGAAAGTCACGTGGTCAGATGAGACCAAAATATTACTTTTTGGTCATAATTCCACTAACCGTGTTTGGAGGAAGAAGAATGATGAGTACCATCCCAAGAACACCATCCCTACTGTGAAGCATGGGGGTGGTAGCATCATGCTTTGGGGGTGTTTTTCTGCACATGGGACAGGGCGACTGCACTGTATTAAGGAGAGGATGACTGGGGCCATGTATTGCGAGATTTTGGGCAACAACCTCCTTCCCTCAGTTAGAGCTTTGAAGATGGGTCGAGGCTGGGTCTTCCAACATGACAATGACCCGAAGCACACAGCCAGGATAATCAAGGAGTGGCTCACAGTGGACATGCACCTACGATGACAATTTCAGACCCCTCCATGATTTCCAAGTGGGAGAACTTGCAAAATAGCAGGGTGTTCAAATACTTATTTTCTGCACTGTAAGTATTCACATCCTTTGCTCAATACTATAGTGAAGCACCTTTGGCACCAATTACAACCGCAAATCTTTTTGAGTATGATGCTACAAGCTCGGTACACCTATTTTTGGGCAGTTTCTTCTATTCTTCTTTGCAGGACCTCTCAAGCTTCATCAGGTTGGATGGGGAGCGTAGGTGCACAGCCATTTTCAGATCTCTCCAGGGATGTTCAATCGGGTTAAAGTCTAAGCTCTGGCTGGGCCACTTAAGGACATTCATAGAGTTGTCCCATAGCCACGCCTTTATTATCTTGGCTGTGTGATTTAGGTCATTGTCCTGTTGGAAGATGAACCTTCCCCCAGTCTGAGGTCCAGGGTGCTCTGGAGCAGGTTTTCATCAAGGTTGTCTCTGTACATTGCTGCATTTATCTTTCCCCCTATCCTGACTAGTCTCCCAGTCCTCCCCACAGTATGATGCTGCCACCACCATGCTTCACTGTAGGGATGGTATTGGTCAGGTGATGAGCGGTGTCTGGTTTCCTCCAAACATGATGCTTGCCATTCAGGCCAAAGAGTTCTATTATTATTACATCAGACCAGAGAATTTTGTTTCTCATGGTCTGAAAGTCCTTCAGCTGCCATTCGGAAAGCTCCAGGCAGGCTTTCATGTGCCTTTTATTGAGGAGTGGCTTCCATCTGGCCACTCTACCATACAGGCCTGATTGGTGGAGTGCTGCACAGATGGTTGTTCTTCTGGAAGTTTCTCCTCTCTCCACAGAGAAACGCTGGAGCTCTGTCAGAGTGACCAGCGAGTTCTTGGTCACCTTCCTGAGTAAGACCCTTCTCCTCCAATTGCTCAGTTTGGTTGAGAGGCCCACTCTAGCAAGAGTCCTGGTGGTTCAAAACTTCTTCCATTGATCGATGATGGAGGCCACTATGCTCATTGGGACCTTCAATGCTGCAGAAATTATTCTGTATCCTTCCCCGGATCTGTGCCTCGATACAATCCTGTCTTGGAGGTCTACAGGCAATCCCTTGGACATCATGGCTTGGTTTGAGCTTTGACGTGCACTGTTACCTGTGGGACCTTCTATAAACAGGTGTGTGCTTTTCCAAATCATGTCCAATCAACTGGATGTCAATCAAGTTGTAGAAACAGGAGCCACCTGAGCTCAATTTTGTCATGGCAAAGGCTTTGAATACTTATGTACATGTGATTTATTTTATATTTTTTAATATAAATTTGCAAAGATTTCAAACAAACTTCTTTCACATTGTCAATATGGGATATTGATTTTAGAATTTTGAGGAAAATAATGAATTTAATCAATTTTGGAAAAAGACTGTAACAGTAAAAAAATGCGGAAAAAGTTAAAGAGGTTGTAAAGCTAGTGCATTGTTGGTTCACTTACCTTTTCCGTAAATTTCCCTTCTAAATGTTTTTTTTCTTTGTCTGAATTTCTCACTTCATGTTCCTCCTCAGTAAGCTTTCCACCATCATCCGAGCTGTTCTGGCTGGGGGTTAGTCAGCCTGCTCGCCCCCTCCCTTGGGACTACATCCCTGCGGGAAGACGCTGTGAACACAGCATCTCCCCGCAGGGATGTAGTCCCAGAGGAGGGGACGAGCACGCTTACTAACACCCAGCCAGAATGGCTTAGTGTCTCCCCGCAGGGATGTAGTCCCAAGGGATGGGGCGAGCACGGTGACTAACCCCCAGCCAGAGCGGCTCAGCGTCTCCCCGCAGGGATGTAGTCCCAAGGGAGGGGGTGAGCACTCTTACTAACCGCCAGCCAGAACGGCTCAGTATCTCCCCCCAGGATTGTAGTCCCAAGGGTTGGGGGGAGCACGCTGACTAATCCCCAGCCAGAATGGCTCAGCGTCTCCCCACAGGGATGTAGTCCCAAGGGATGGGGCAAGCATGCTGATTAATCCCCAGCCAGAACGGCTCAGCGTCTCCCCCCAGGGATGTAGTCCCAAGGGTTGGGGCGAGCATGCTGACTAACCCCCAGCCAGAACGGCTCGGATGATGGGGGCAAGCTTACTGAAGAGTAACAGGAAGTGAGAGATTCAGACAAAGAAAAAAACATTTAGAAGGGAAATTTACGGAAAAGGTAAGTGAACCAACAATGCACTAGCTTTACAACCTCTTTAACTTTTTCCGCATTTTTTTACTGACAAGGGAAATCGAAGGAAAAGGTAAGTGAACCAACAATGCACTAACTTAAAGGAACCTATTTAGAGAATAAAAAAAATGTAACATTTACAACCCCTTTAAGCACTGTGAATACTTTACAGGTGCACTTTATTTTAGAACATTTCTATTCCTTCTTGATTGTACATAACATTTGCGCAGGTTGTAATACATCTCTATACATTATAGTCATTCTTATAATTATTATTATTTTTGTTTATACAGGATTTATATAGCGTCCACAGTTTGCACAGCGCTTTACAACATACGGTCAGGCAGTACAATTACAATACAATTTAATCAGAGAGCCCTGCTCGTTAGAGCTTACAATCTAAAAGGGAGGGTCAAGAGATACAAAAGGTATGGGCTGATGGTGAAAATAAATGTACAGTTGTTAGGTGGGGGCCGGACAGACCTCTCTGAAGAGATGCGGTTTCAGGGATTGTCTGAAAGTGGACAGAGTAGGAGATAGTCAGACAGATGGGGTTATGGAGTTCCAGAGGATGGGAGAGGCTCTGGAGAAGTCTTGAAGGCGAGCATGGGAGTAGGTGACATGGGAGCTAGAGAGCAGGAGGTCTTGGGAGGAATGAAGAGAATGATTTTGTTGGTATTTTGAGACTAGGTTAGTGATGTAACTGAGGGCAAAGTTGTGAATGGCTTTTTTAGGTTGTTGTTGGTTTTTTCAATTTAACTTGTTGGGTGAGCGGAAGCCAGTGGTGGTATTGGCAGAAAAGGGCAGCAGATACTGAGCGGTTTGTAAGGTGGATGAGCCTGGCAGCGGCATTCATGATGGACCGAAGGGAGTGATAGCCTATGTAAGGGTAAGCCAATGAGGAGGGAGTTGCAGTAGTCGAGGCGAGAGATGACCAGGGAGTGAATTGGCTTTGTAGTGTCATTGGTCAAGAAGGGGAGTATCTTGGAGATGTTGCGGAGGTCGAGGCGGTAAGCTTTTTGGCAGTGATTGGATGTGGGGCAGAAAGAATAGTTCAGAGCGCAGAATTATACCTAGCACCCTGGCATGTGGGGACAGCATGATTACACTGATTGGTGCCACTTTCTACCTCCTGGCAGGGTGGGAGCTAGATGAAGAACAAGAGGCCTCGCTGCTCTCCTGGGAGTCCTACATGAAGGACAATTACCAGCAGATGAAGCAACAGCAAGATAATGAAAGGTAAGATATGTAATCTCTGCTGCTTATACTTTAACCACTTCAGATCCGCGCTATAGACAAAAGACGTCAACAGCGCAGACCTGAAGTGCCGGGGTCACGTCTTTGGACGTCAATGTTATTGTAATTCCCCGCACGCACCACTGGGTGGCGCACAGCGGGGAAAAATAGTGCCATCGCAACGCTGAGGATTCGATGCGTGTACCCGGTGGCCGCGGTGTCCGCCAGGTACACGCGATCGGCGGTGACAGAGCAGGGACGTGGAGCTCTGTGTGTAAACACGGAGCTCCACGTCCTGTCAGGGAGAGGAGACAGATGCTGTTTCCCTTGTACATAGGGACACAGCATCAGTCACCTCCCCCAGTCAGTCCCCTCCCCCCACACAGTTAGAACACACCCAGGGAATACATTTAACCCCTTCCTCACCCCCTAGTGTTAACCCCTTCAATGCCAGTCACATTTATACAGTAATTAGTGCATATTTATAGCACTGGTCGCTGTCTAAATGTGAATGGTCCCAAAAATGTGTCAAAAGTGTCCGCCGTAATGTCACAGTCCCAATAAAAATCGCAGATCGTCGCCATTACTAGTAAAAAAAAAACGCTTTTTGCGATTTTTTTTTTTTTTTTTTACAAAAATACGTAGAAGAATACGTATCGGCCTTAACTGAGAAAAAAAAATATAAAAAAAAAAAAAAAATTGGGATATTTATTATAGCAACTAGTAAAAAATATATATATTTTTAAATTGTCGCTCTTTTTTTGTTTATAGCGCAAAAAATAAAACCCGCACGGGCGATCAAATACCACCAAAATAAAGCTCTATTTGTGGGGAAAAAAGGACGTCAATTTTGTTTGGGAGCCACGTCGCACGACCGCGCAAATGTCAGTTAAAGCGACGCAGTGCCGGAAGCTGAAATTTCGCCTGGGCACGAAGGGGGTTTATGTGCCCAGAAAGCAAGTGGTTAATGGGTAACTACAAAGAATGGACAATGTTGAGCTCAAGGCAAACTTATGCCCCATGTCTTTATTAGCATGTTAGCCACCAGGACATGATCTTATCTTGTCAGCTAGCATTGCAGAGTGCTTTGGATTGTTTGTGCAAGTTAAAGATGCATAGTAGGTGAGCTTGAAAAAAATACACCATCAAGTTCATCAAGTCCAACCTATGTGTGTGATTATATGTCATTATATGTCAGTATTAGTGAATGTAAACTTAATACTTGCCTACCCTGTGCAGTGGTTTTGCAGCCCCAATCCTCCTCTTCTCGGGTCCCTGGCTGGAGCTCATGTCCCCTCCCTCTTGTTTAGTGCCCCCACAGCAAGCAGCTTGCTATGGGGGCACCTGATCATAGCTGCAGCTGCATGTATTCATTCAGACACAGAGGCCGCTCGCTCATTCCCCCTCCCCGTTTCCTGGCCTGCATGCTCATATTTTTTTTGGCATGGGATTCCCCTTAAAATCCATCTGGCCATGCAGGAAAATCCAGGAGGCTGGTTGTACCCAAGTTGATTGATCGATCAACTGGGTACAATTAGCCTGCCCAGTAACGGTTTGAATCTTGCCTGGTTTCTGCTGAACCGGGCAAGATGGCTTCAATCATCACATATTCCTAATTATGCATTCTTGCATACTAATAAGCTTCCTCTAATATGTAATTAGATTACATGTGGCCTGAGTAATGGTTTGATTGGTTTGATGTGTAAAATAGACTTATCCTAGACCTTTGCATTTTGACAATCGACAAGACTCTTTTGATGTGTAACATGTAATTATCTTAAAAGGTACCAAATGTCAACTGGCCTGGTCAATTTTGGACTTATAATACAATAATACAATATACATATAACATCCCACATAAATCGGCCAACATATTACAACATATATTACAACAACCTTCTGGGAGGAGAGGTTCTGTCTTGTGAAGTGGCCATAGGTAATATGGAACAGCCGGATCTGATGACTGGATCGGTGTAAGGATTTCCAACATGATCGCAACAAGACCTCTCACAGCATGGCTGCTGCAAGAAGGTCCCACATAATCTGTGTGGATCCATTACAACTAAGAGGTGTGCCGTCCATTGGGGACGCTCAAGCGCCGCCTCCCCTATCCATGTGGCCCCCTGAATACATAGGCTTTTAATGGGGGGAGGGGGGTTAAGCAGGTTGTTAGAGCCAGAGGCTGTAATAGGCTTCAAAAAAGGGTGGGCTCGGGGTGCAGGGAACTGCACTCAGAGCCCACCCAGTTGTGTGACAATAGCGAATGAATGCCACATGGATTCTCCTCCTGGCCAATCGTGAAGCGGGTCGTGAGATTGGCCGAAAGGAGAAGCCTTCCTATTGGAGGAGAAGACGTACGGCCGAGGAAGGGGGTTGAGGACATGGAGGAAAGCCCGGGACATGGAGGAGATTGAGGGAGAAAGCTGTGCGGTGCGGGCTGGCACAATGGGGGGGGAGGGGTCAGGCCACTGATTAAAATGGATAGAGAGGTTGATGTGGCGAAAAGAGAAGGGGAAAGGATAAGGGGAGGAGGTGTGGGGACAAAAAAAAACAAGTTTCTCTAGGGCAGTGATGGCAAACCTTGGCACCCCAGATGTTTTGGAACTACATTTCCCATGATGCTCCACCACACTTCAGAGTGCATGAGCATCATGGGAAATGTAGTTCCAAAGCATCTGGAGTGCCAAGGTTCGCTATCACTGCTCTAGGGTGTGCAAGGTGGGGCACATCAAGGAACTTTCCAATAACCACTTAACTACTTGCAGACCGCCGCATGTACATTTACGTCAGCAGAATGGCACAGGCAGGCACATCAACGTATATATACGTGCCTGCCTTGCAGTGGGTCGTGGGTCCGATCGGGACCCCCCCCCAGTACATGCGGCGGTCCCCGTGGTTGGCCGAGCGATCCGGGATGAGGGGGCGGCTATTCGTTTTTGTCCACCCCCTCCGAATCGCTCCCAGCCAATCCGCGCGCTCCCGCCGGGTCACTTCCTCCATCTGTGTAAACACAGGAAGAGGGAAGTGATGTGATCTCTGCCCTCGGCGGTATTTTCAACCGCCGCTGAGGAGAGATCACATCACACAGTTAATCTGCACAACACTACACTGACACACACTACACATAGGCACATTAACCCCTTGCGATCACCCCCCCCTCCCCCTGTCACAGTGTCACTGAATACAGTAATCATATATGTATGATCACTGCAGTTAGTGTCAGTGTGACAGGCAGTTACTGTTAGGTTCAGGGTAGCCCCCGTACCCCCCCTAATAAAGTTGTAACCCCTTGACCACCGCCCTAGTTAACCCTTTCACTCCCTATTACCAGCGTCACTAAGCGTTCATTTTTCTGATCGCTGTATTAGTGTCGCTGTTCCCGCTAGGTAGCTATTTTTTTTTTTACTAAAGACATGTGGCTAAATAAATTTTGGCCTAAATGTTTGACTAAAATTTAGTTTATTTGATTTTTCTTATAACAAAAAGTAAAAAATATAGATTTTTTTCCAAAAATGTCGCTCTATTTTTGTATATAGCGCAAAAAATAAAAATCGCAGAGGCGATCAAATACCACTAAAAGAAAGCTCTATTTGTGGGAATAAAAGGACGCAAATTTTGTTTGGGAGCCACGTCGCACGACCGCTCAATTGTCAGTTAAAGCGACGCAATGCCGAATCGCAAAAAGGGGCCTGGTCCTTTACCTGCATTTTGGTCCAGGTCTTAAGTGGTTAAGGACCCCTTCACACCGATATACGTCGGCATAATGGCACGGCTGGGCACAATCACATACCTGTACTGTCTCTTTAAGCCCATGTCTCTTTAAGTGTGGTCGCGAGCGCGATGCCGCCGGCGCGCTCGCGACCCGAGTCGAAGCTCCGTGACCGCGCCGCCCGTGTCCCACGATTGGTCACCAGAGCTGAAGAACGGCTTCATTGTGGCAGTGTCATTGATCATCTGTTCTCTGATATAGGGAAAGGCGATCAATGATGTCACATGTCCAGCCCTGCCCCCCTACAGTTAGAAACACATATGAAGTCACACATAATCCCTACAGCGTCCCCTAGTGGTTAACTCCTAAACTGCAATTGTCATTTTCACAGTAATCAGTGCATTTTAATAGCACTTTTTGCTGGGAAAATGACAATGGTCCCAAAAATGTGTCAAAATTGTCCGATGTGTCCGCCATAATATCACAGTCACAAAAAAAATCGCTGATCGCCAGATATGAGGGCCCCCTGGTCTGCACAACCTCTAAAGCAAGTATGGGAGTTTTGGGGAACACATTTGGCAATTCTGGCAGGGACCAAGTACCAGCCGGTCTGACACCTACCATTTTATATGCACATGTAGCTCACAACGTGCATTAAGAAAAGGAGCCATTTTTATCTCCCTCTGACTAATATTTGGGATTTGGCTAGATTCTTTATTATATTCATGAGCTTTATGAAAAAAAGCAACACAGTAGACAGTCTGGTACTTTTCAGACTTTTGAGCCTGTTCCCTGATAATTCTGCAGCCAATGATCTGGTGAGGTGACAGTTGTCCGCCATTATCTGCACACAAGAGTGTCAGAAGCTACTTGATGTCTATAGTAGGTGTTAAATCTTTCAATCCCCAGGCTCAAGAACGGTTTATTGAGATGCTAAATTGTAACTTTTTGAAGCATCTCTTTGCATCCTAATGTAGCGCCCCCTTGCTTTTCGCATGGGCATTTTTCCAAAAGCTAGTTTGACTGGGAGAGTTACATTGCCAGTTTGTCAGGGTTAATGACCTGTGTTATTCTAGAAAGGACCACTGGCTCGGACTGCATTCTGAGGATGTGGGTTCATCCTTGGCCGGCAGTGGAAGCTAGAGGGATTTCTGTCAGATGGAATCTTCCCCAACAGCCAATTAGAGAGGGTTTTCTCTCGCTGGGCATGCTGGGGAGGGATATATCTAGAACGGAGGTCAGGTGTTTGGGGGCGTTTTGAGGCGTGGGGTCCCGGAGTCGGGGTGCGGCACCCACCTTCAAGGTGTGCTCGGCCAGGGTCCCTGCCCGCGTGGCCTACCTGGCCTAGCTTCAGGCCTTATCGCGTCTCAACCGGAGACAAAACTGAGGGGGACCCCAGTGGATCACTGGGTTCCCATTTGCCGTGGAGAAGATCCGGTGTCCGGGCAATGGACAGATATGCTTTGCTGTCACCCGGAGATCCTTTCAAAGGAAAAAGTTGCTGGGAGGATTCGCTCTGTTCGGACGTTCTAAATCTTTTGCATTTTATTGGCCCGTGGCAGGGGCTTAGAGTCGAGTCAGCGAAACTCGTTCCTCCCAGCTAGAATTTAAGGTGACGTCCCGGCTGCTGTCTGAGAGAGAGAGAGACCGGCTCGGGAGACACCTCGCCCACCCCAGGGCGCTGATTTGCGACGTGTGGGCTCCGTGTTCTTTTTCAAGAGCTAATCTCTACTACACCTATATCCAGGCCTGACATCTAAAGTTCTTTCCTTCTCATCAACCTGCTCTTCCTTCATCAAGTTGATGTTCGGCAATGTTGGCCTGGAATTAAAGCATTGAGAAAACCTTTATTCACTGTGTGGACACTCAATCATTATCTGGTATTTCTGGTGCATCCCTAGACAAGAGTGAGAGTGACTTAATTTGCCGATCCCATCATCAAACCAGCGGCTCCTTCGGGGGTGAGCGCTACACTAATATTGATAGCAAGTAGTTTTGGTGCACTTATAATTATGATGGGACCAGTGGGCACTTAATCCCAGCATATGGAAAGTACTCATAACATGAAATCTTCAAAGCCAAGAAAAACTACTTTTCTGAGGCTATCAACAACGCCCTCAACCGCCCCCTGCAAACTCTTCAAGCTGATCACTTAGACCATGAATCCAGGCTGTCTTCGGACACACAAGAATTTTGCAATGAATTATTGGATTACTTCATTAATAAAATCGAGGGAATCCGGCAAAGCATTCAGCAAAACAATTCCCCCCCCCCCCCCGTAATTATTTACACAACACCTGGTGAATTCACACTGGAACCCATCTCTATCTATGTCACTGAAAATATCATCGGCGCTCTGCGTAATAGCACTGCTCCGAATGATATCATCCCCACTAAACTGCTGAAGGAATGCGCCTACATCTACTGTTTCACGCCAAGCGTATGATTCAACCTGCAACAACCTGGACCCCCCCACCCATTCTGGGCAAAATCATCACCCCTAGCGCCAAAGTCAAAAGTCTCAGGGTCATCTTCGACTCCCACATGACAATGGACGCACAAATAGGGTCAGTAGTCAGCGGATCTCACCATCTGCTGCGCCTACTACGCAGACTTACTCCTTTCATCCCCAAAGAAGACATAGCGGTCGTGGTGGGAGCAATTGTAAACTCAAGATTGGACTATGCAAATGCCCTTTACCTCGGACTCCCCAAGTACCAAATCGCTCGTCTGCAAGTCGTTCAAAATACGACCGCTAGACTTGTGACTGGGAAAAAACCCTGGGAATCAATCTCACCTTCACTGAGAACTCTTCACTGGTTACCAGTAAAAGACAGAATCACTTTTAAAGCACTCTGTCTAACGCATAGATGTATTCATGGGAATGCCCCCAGATTCTCTATGCGAAAAAATAAAAGCTCATAATCCCAATCGCGTTCTGCGATCCACCAATCAAAATCTGCTCCAGATACCGAAAGCCAGATACAAGTCCAAAGGAGAAAGAAGATTCGCGGTCCAAGGTCCCAGACAATGGAACGCTTTACCAACCAGCATTCGGTTGGAGGAGAACCACCTAGCATTCAGGAGGAAGATCAAGACTCATCTCTTTTGATACCAAAGGAGACAGGAACAACAAGCGCCCAGAGGCGATTCAGTTCGCATGTGCCGTGCTATATAAGTTTTTCATTCATTCATTCATTCATAACATGGTTTTGATATATGTGCCGATTTGAGGAGGACTTCAAATACATGTTTTGGGCCCTTATACTGTATATGTCTGGGACATATAATCTGTCTTGGACTGCCTATTATGAGTATTTGGGTCCCGCTTGCAAATACTTAATCATCCTAATGAAAGAGCAGTCCAGGTTGAGTGGTCTTAGGGAGGAGTTCCACCCAGAAGCTACAAATACTGGAGCTGCTGACTTTTAAAATAAGGACACTTACCTGTTCAAGTTGCCCACGATGTCGGCACCCAAAGCCGATCTGTCCCTCAGCTCTCGGGTGGAGGCACCGCCATCGTCTGTAAGGGAATCCCTACTGCTCATGCATGGGTCATGCTGCGCGATCCCACTGGTCCCTGCTGTCTTCTGGGACCTGTGTGTCTCTCAGAAGACAGCGGGGAGGCGAAGTAGGCACCGGGCGTGGCATAGGCCGCCGCGGTGATCTATGCCCTGGAAGTGGGACCAAATACCTGGATTACACACGTATCTGCTCCCTTCTCCCCCCTGAAAGGTGCCAAATGTGACACCGGAGGGGGGATTCCGAAAAGTGGAATTTCTATTTTTGGGTGGAACTCTGCTTTAACCACTTAAGACCCGGACCAATATGCAGGTAAAGGACCAGGCCCCTTTTTGCGATTCGGCACTGCGTCGCTGTAACTGACAATTGCGCGGACATCGACATGGCTCCAAAACAGAACTGGCGTCCTTTTTTTCCCACAAATAGAGCTTTCTATTGGTGGTGTTTGATCACCTCTGCGGTTTTTATTTTTTGCGCTATAAACAAAAATAGAGCGACAATTTTGAAAAAAATGCAATATTTTTTTACTTTTTCCTATCATAAATATACCCCAAAAATATATATAAAAAACTTTTTTTTTCCCCTCAGTTTAGGCCGATACGTATTCTTCTACCTATATTTGGTATAAAAAAAAAATCGCAATAAGCGTTTATCGATTGGTTTGCGCAAAATTTATAGCATTTACAAAATTGGGGATAGTTTTATTGCATTTTTATTAATCATTTTTTTTTACTACTAATGTTGGCGATCAGCGATTTTTTTTCATTACTGCGACATTATGGCGGACACTTCGGCCAATTTTAACACATTTTTGGGACCATTTTGTGCTAGTGTTTATGTATTAATATTTTAATAATAGTATTATTTTTTTTTTTTTTAAGGATTAAGAGGTTAAAGTTAGGGGTTAATTATTTATGTATTACATAGGGCCAGATTCAGGTAGATGGGCGCATCTTTAATCTGGAGTAACGTTTCTCATTTACGTTACTCTGGCGAAATTTTAGGAGCAAGTGCTGTTATTCATGAAGCACTTGCTCCTAAATTTGCGGCAGCGTATCGAAAATGAGCCGGCGTTATTCAAATTGGGCGGGTACGGGGCGTGTATTATTAAAACTAGGCGCGATCCCGCGGCGAACGTACTGCGCATGCGTCGACTGTCAATGCATCCCAGTGCGCATGCTCACAACTTCCGTCGGCACCACTTACTTGGAAACGACAGGGCAATGTGTTCCGTTGGACGTTTAAATGCGCCCGTAGATGCGCCATTCCGGCACTAAAGTATATCCTGTTCCCCCTCCCCGCAGTGAAGTTACTTTTGTTCTGAGATAGCTGCTCCCGTTCCCCGCAAACACAGGAGAAAGCTGAACTCTAAAGGCCAGGAGCTGTCAGCCGTCATCTCGGCTATGGAGACCTATGATGTCTTCCTCCATGGCTGTAAAAGTTGACAGACAAGCATGGACAGAGGTGTTGTCCTGCAAGTGGGGGTGCTCAGCTAGCTCTTATCGTCGGTAACGCTGCTGTAGCTGCTCTCCTGCTGACCTGTGGCCGTCTGGAGTAAAGATAAAGCAGCTATTTGTAGAAATAACTTTGCGCCGGACGGACGAGATACACGCGGCGCATGTAGCCAGCGTATGGTGCTAATCCGTTCGCGAATCGGGAAATCTCCCTCATTTGCATATTTGCAGGGGAAATCAATAGGCGCGACTGATGTGCCAAGCGAAATTATGCGCTGACGAGACTCTGGCGTCGGAAAGTTAAGCCGGTCGGAAATGGCCCGTTTTCTGTCGCATCTAGTTTGGTGGGTACGGCCACATAGAAACGACGGCGCATATTCACAGTTACGCGGCGCATATCGAAATACTCCAGCGCAAGTCTTGCTGAATCTGGCCCATAGTATTCATGTATTGTATTTATTTATGATTATTTTTATTTTACATTTATTATTTTTAGTAGTTGTAGTAACATTCTAACCCTAAAAAATGTATAAATAATAATAAGACCATAAATAAAATGTTAAACCCTAAACCTAACCCCAACCCCGAATCCTAATCTTATCCTAACTCTAACCCTTTACCCTAAAATATATACCCTATTTACCCTATATATATATATATATATATATATATATTAATAATAAATGAATAATAATAAAATAAATAAAAGGTGATGGAAAAGCTAAAAAAAAAAAAAGCTGAAAAACCTAGCAGCAAATGATGCAACAAATAATAGTTTTCTCTATTGGCTAATAAAAAAAACTTCTATGCTCAAGCATGGGCGTCCGCTGAAATTTTTTCAGGGGGTGGCGCTTCCGCAGTGGCAATACACAGTCGCATTTAACCCTTTCTTCAAACGCTAGCAGGGGTTGAAAGCACCCTGCTAGTGGCCAAATAGCGCAGCTAAAACAATGGTAAAGCGGCACTTTACCGATAACGCGGCCAGCTGGCAGTGTGAAATTGCTCTTGAGATAATTCAGCTTCACTCCATGCCCATATAAATATAGCCTAGAGAATGTACAGACCTCCCTTCAGCACAGATGGACCCCCCTTTAGCACAGACCCCCCCCCCCCCTTAGCACAGACCCCCCATTCTGCACAAACCCCTCCATTCAGCACAGATGGACACCCCTTCAGCACACCCCCCCCCCATTCAGCACAGACCCCCCATTTAGCACAAACCCCCCCTTCAGCACAGACGGATCCCCCCTTCCCATCCCATTCAGTACCTCAGATCAGCCATCAGCACAGCATGGGCACAGCAGGTTCCCTCCCCCTGTGTACACATAAACACTGGAGGGGGAGACAGCTTCACTCTGCTCGCTGTGTCTGTGTGACATCCGGCCCGGGACTGCTCCGACAGCCCACAGCCGCGAAACTCTTCAACGCCTTCTCGATTTTCCAGGGGGGGTCAATTGCCCCCCTTTGCCCTATGGAGCGGACGCCCATGTGCTCAAGTGTAAATGCAGCCTAAGAAATAGTCTACTCCAGGTTTTTACTGAATATTTTTAATGCAATAACTGATATATACCACTGACTCCTCCTCAAAAGAATATCTAAAATTAAGCAATTTTGATAATTTTCTTACAGTAATTCATGTTTGAAGTTAGTGGGCTTTGAGAACTTTTTATTTGTTTTTTTGCTTATTCTAAACTGTGACAAATTGCTACACTGACCTCTGAATTAAGAAAACGCTGTACCTGTAATCTCATACAACTTTGACATGTTATATAATGTATTCCTGACGTGTCATATTTGTTTTTGGTGCAGTGTCTTCGCTGTGCTGCATCTGCTGGAGAAAAGGGTGACTGCGCTGGAAGAGCAGGTAATATTCCACAGTTCCCCTCTACAGTCCTATAACAGAGAGTATGACCCCCTCTACAGTCCCATAACGGAGGGTATGGCCCCCTCTATAGTCCCATAATGGAGGGTATGACCCCCCTCTACAGTCCCATAACAAAGGGTATGGCCCCCCTCTACAGTCCCATAACAAAGGGTATGGCCCCCCTCTACAGTCCCATAACAGAGGGTATGGCCCCCCTCTACAGTCCCATAACAGAGAGTATGACCCCCTCTACAGTCCCATAACAGAGGGTATGGCCCCCTCTATAGTCCCATAATGGAGGGTATGACCCCCTCTACAGTCCTATAACAGAGGGTATGACCCCCTCTACAGTCCCATAACGGAGGGTATGACCCCCTCTACAGTCCCATAACAAAGGGTATGGCCCCCCTCTACAGTCCCATAACAGAGGGTATGGCCCCCCTCTACAGTCCCATAACAGAGGGTATGGCACCCCTCTACAGTCCCATAACAGAGGGTATGGCCCACTCTACAGTCCCATAACAGAGGGTATGGCCCCCCTCTACAGTCCCATAACGGAGGGTATGGCCCCCTCTACAGTCCCATAACCGAGGGTATTGCCCCCCTCTACAGTCCCATAACGGAGGGTATGGCCCCCTCTATAGTCCCATAACGGAGGGTGTGGCCCCCTCTATAGTCCCATAATGGAGGGTATGACCCCCTCTACAGTCCTATAACAGAGGGTATGACCCCCTCTACAGTCCCATAACGGAGGGTATGACCCCCTCTACAGTCCCATAACAAAGGGTATGGCCCCCCTCTACAGTCCCATAACAGAGGGTATGGCCCCCCTCTACAGTCCCATAACAGAGGGTATGGCCCACTCTACAGTCCCATAACAGAGGGTATGGCCCCCCTCTACAGTCCCATAACGGAGGGTATGGCCCCCTCTACAGACCCATAACCGAGGGTATGGCCCCCCTCTACAGTCCCATAACGGAGGGTATGGCCCCCTCTACAGTCCCGTAGTGGAGGGTATGGCCTCCTCTACTGTCCCATAGTGGAGGGTATGGCCCCCTCTACAGTCCCGTAATTGAGGGTATGGCCCCCTCTACAGTCCCGTAGTGGAGGGTATGGCCCCCTCTACAGTCCTCCCTCTACAGTCCTATAGTGTAGGGTATGGCCCCCTCTACAGTCCCATAGGAGGGTATGGCCCCCTCTACAGTCCTATAGGAGGGTATGGCCCCCTCTACAGTCCCATAGTGGAGGGTATGGCCCCCTCTACAGTCCCATAGTGGAGGGCATGGCCCCCTCTACAGTCCCATAGTGGAGGGTATGGCCCCCTCTATAGTCCACTGTGATGGGGTATCTGCACGCCCCCAAAATATATCTTTTTATAGCCCCCTCATTAAATGTTTGTATCCTATATCACTCCTGCAGAATCACTGGGATCCCTGACAATAAGGCCATGTACACACGATCAGACATGTCCGAGGAAACATGTCCGACAGACCGTTTTCATTGGACAAGGCTGAAGTGGTCTGTTGGTCTGATGTGCATACACACCATCGGACCAAAATCCCCTCGGACCAGAACGCGGTGACGTAGAACACGATGTGATGAAAAAACGAAGTTCAATGCTTCCAAGCATGCGTCGACTTGATTCTGAGCATGCGCGGGATTTTGGTCCAATGATTTTGTGTACTAACCATTGAATATGTCCGACGGACAGGTTTCCAGTGGACAGGTTTCTAAGCATGTTTGGAAACTTTTGTCTGCTGGAAAACGGTCCGATAGGCCGTACACACGATCAAACATGTCCGTTGAAACTGGTGTGCGGACATGTTCGATCATGTGTACGTGGCCTCAGGACTACATTGGTGATGTCAGAGGTAGGGTCACCCATAGTAGGTGCTGATCCAGACCACACAGGGTGCTAATTGGTTTGAGGGTATGGTATTAAAGTGGAGTCCCACCCCACATTTAAAAAAAAATTAACCAAAAAAAATGTAATTTTTTTTTGTATACTCGCCTGAAAGGGCGCTTGCTATGCGGAAGTAGCTCTTCTGCCTCTTCCTCCACCACGGTGGATGTTCTGCCTCGTCCTCCGTCACGCTGCCTTCTGGGAACTGTGTGTATCCCAGGAGGCAGCCGCCCATTCACAAAGCGCCACACGAGTCGCGCAGTAGGAAACGGGCAGTGAAGCCGTAAGCCTCCACTGCCTGTTTCCCTTAGTAAGGATGGAGATGCCAGGACCGAGCGATCGCCATCGGGGGACCGACAGGTAAGTGTCCTTAATAAAAGTCAGCAGCTACAGTGTTAGTAGCTGCTGAC
Source organism: Rana kukunoris (assembly GCA_029574335.1). NCBI lineage: Eukaryota > Metazoa > Chordata > Amphibia > Anura > Ranidae > Rana > Rana kukunoris. Next base: position 12,981,751 of record CM056050.1, on the reverse strand, counting down.
TTTAAAAAAAAAAAGTGGGTGGAAGCTCAAGGCTCTTCGTGTCTGTAGGGGTTGAAAAAATTAAAAGGCTAAGTTCACTTTTTCCAGAAAGAAAAACAATGTACTTGTAGCAAAGTCTCGGGGCCCCTGAGGCCCTATGGTGACCTTCAGAGTTAAGGACAGCTTACATCCTTCTGTGTAGAATGGGTTGCAAGGCATGGTGGGTGTAATCCAAGATCAAATGGTGGGCGCCAGACACTTTTAGAATGCAAAAAGAGATTTATTATCTCTTGAACAGAACTGCAGGAGAGAGGGTTAGGGCCAGGACACCCTTAAGCAGATGCAATGATAATTAGCAGACTCAGAGACTTCTATAGAGTTCCCCATACGGCTTAACCGCTACTTCTGGTTGGACTGCAGGCCAACAGTCCCAACCCTGTGCTGCTCACTGTGTACTTCCCTGTCAGAATGGAGATCTGCCTTGTTTACATAGGCAGATCACCGTTCTGCCTCCCTGGGGAACGATCAGCGGGTCCCGGTGTCCGCCGGACCTGCTGATAGGCTTCCCCTCTGGCCAATCAACACGTGCGCCCCTTGCAGGAAACTAAGTACAGGTACGTTGTTTCATGCAATGAGCCGCCCTGCAGCAGTATATCTGTGGTGGGTGGCCTTTAAGTACTTAATAAAAAACATACAAAAAATGCTTTAAATTGGATTTAAACCTCAGACATGAACAAATCATATATCCCTCTATAGTGTGCACTTTTCTCAATCCAGAGCACTGAGTGTCACTTCTGTCTGCTGCTTCCTTCCTCTGCTATCAGCATGAGTCCCTTCTGACAAGTTTTCCTGACACCAAGAGAAAAAAGGTGACGGGGAGCGCACATCCTCTGATTAACCGCTTTAGCTCTGTTCCTGTGTGCGGGGGGGGGGCTTGTCCCTTCCTTCCAATCAGCTCTCAGAGCTCTCCTCACTGAACTCTGCATTGTGTAATCTCTTCTTTTCAGAACTGAGAGATCCTGTGTATATTCTGCACTTTGAATGGATGTAGGGTGTAATACAGTCTATCATGAATTCTACTGCCAAACTTGTCCACCTTACCACTCGCTCAATGTATGCCAACCATCTCCTTCAATCCCTACTCTGGCTCCCAATCATCCAGCGAATTAAATTCAAAATACTAACCACAACTTGGAAAGCCATTCACAACTCTGCCCGAGCTACATCACCAAACTTGTCTCCAAACCGTCCTCTCCGCTCTTCTCAAGACCTCCTTCTCTCAAGCTCTCTCTTCTCCTCCTCCCATGCTTGTCTCCATGATTTCTCTAGAGCCTCTTCCATTCTATGGAACTCGCTACCTCAACCTGTCCGGCTATCCCCTACTCTACCTACCTTCAGGCGATCCCTGAAAACTCATCTCTTTAGGGAAGTCTATCACACCTCCAACTAATCTTTCACCACTTCCATCAGCTCATTTCCCACAGTTACACCATTTTGTACCACCTGCCCCACCCTATTAGATTGTAAGCTCTTCTGAGCAGGGCCCTCTTAATCCTCTTGTATTTTATTGTATTATCTCCCTTTTATATTGTAAAGCTCTGCGTAAACTGTTGGCGCCATATAAATCCTGTATAATAATTGTGACGGATCTTGAATACCCCAGGTGGGCACATCCGCCAGACCCATGTCTCCTGTCCTTCAAACGCAATGGCAGCCTGCAGATTTGCCATAACCAGCCCTTAACCTCTCAATCACGAGACAATCCACACAGGTGTTGAGGGTTAAATATGCAGAGCATAAACTGTTTAATAAATACAAGACATAAGCTTTTACACACAGTTAGGGACACTCCCCTTAGCTTTGTCATAGAGGGGAGGGAGTAGGGGGACAAGGAACAACCAATGGGAACTGAACTCTTGCACATTGAGACTATAGATAAACATAAAGGGATTATGGTAAGCAGGCAGCCTCTGAATACACATCCCCTGCGGAGAGACATCTCCAGTCCAGACCATTGTCTATGTGCCATTTACCAACACAATTAGACACAGCAGCAAGAAGGGGGGATGGGGGAAGGGATGTAGCATTACATTACATTATCTCGATGCCAGCTTGTCCCCAGGTCTCCAGTCTTTTCTGGGCCGTAATCTGTGGGTAAGAGGCCCGCCCACAGTCCCTTCCAAAACACACAGTGACCGTGGGTTCTGTCACAATAATAATAATAATAATAATAATAATAATAATAATAATACAGACTGCCGCAGATAAACAGGTACAAGCATTTGCTTCATCTCTGTATATCACCTGAGGCCAGTCACTTCACTGGGTATACATAAGGGTTTATAATCACTGTAATGTACACTTTGTAAATGTAATCACATAGGGGTCTGTCTCCTTTAAGCCAAAGTAGTCCTTCGCCCCTGTAATTATAAAGCTGACCACACACAATATGATCATGCAATCCCCTTTTAGATCCACCATCAACAATGTAGAGCAAGGACCTGTCTCATTTGATAGAAAATTATTTGGTTGTTTTGGTTTGCCTTCATATCATATAGTTTTGGTAAATCTAAATGTACCGTATTTTCCGGCGTATAAGGCCACGTACACACGATCAGTCCATCCGATGAACGGTCCGAAGGACCGTTTTTAATCAGTTCATCGATGAAGCTGACTGATGGTCTGAACGCGGTGACGTAAAACACGACGACGTACTGAAAAAAAGAAGTTCAATGCTTCCAAGCATGCGTCGACTTGATTCTGAGCATGCACGCCCCTTTAAAGCAGGGCCGGATTAACAGAGGGGCTGATGGAGCTGCAGCTCCAGGCCCCTTTCTCAAGATAGGCCCATTTGCCCCAAAAAAAAAATGTTTTTTCTTGATCGTACATCACGGGACACAGAGCGCATAGTCATTACATATGGGTTATATGGAGTACCTTCAGGTGTGGACACTGGTGTAATCAACTTCACAGGAAGTTCCTCCCTATATAACCCCCTCCCACTGAGAGTGCTTTAGTTTTTCCGCCAGTGTCTTAGGTGTTGGTCACGTCTAGCTGTCCCTCGGAGGTCTCGGGACCCAGGATAGCTAGCCGGATCCGTCCGAAGTGCTTCAGAGCCAAGATGTACGGTACCCGGGCCCTGCTGGAGTGGGGTTTTGCCTATAATGCCTCTCCTTGGAGGGCTGGATTCTGGGCTCCAGTGCCTTAGTCTCTTCCAAGAACTAAAAGCTACTGATGCCAGGATGCTATATAGGTCCAGGGGTGTGGGTTCCTTAACACAGGACCCCGGTCCCTGAAGGTCCAAGACAATACCCACGGAGATGGGGGAAGGCTGGGCCTCTTGCATTTTGCAATACCCTGCGGCGTGGAGCAGGTAAGAGGGAACCTGCGGGACTTGGTTCGACAGTAGGTATCCCCCTGGGGGTTCTGGGTTGGCTAACAGTATGCTGGTGCATCAGCCACTATCTCCACTATGTCTGTTGAGGCAGGATGGGATTCTAATGTTTACCCAGATAACATGTAGATATATGTATACTTGTGTAAGTTATATATTTGCTACTCACCCCAGGTCTGCCTGTTAACACTGATACTGCAACCCCACATGTTTTAAAGAGGAAATTGCTGGTAAAAAACTCCTGTTTCTTAGGAAGCCCATGGGGACAGCTTCCTCGCTGTGTGTGCACTACAATAAGATTAGTGCTTACCTGGTGTCTGTTGGTGCTGCATAACGCTGGTCCATGTTGTTCCTCTGCTCTGCTTCCTCCATGTGGGTTCAGCGTGGGCGCGCGATCGTGCGCGCGCGTGTGTGCGTGCGCATACGCGCGCGCGTGCACGCCGCCTTTTATAGCGTCGGCGTGCGTCGGGGGGGCGGGCCAGCAGCGTCAGGGTCTGTAAAAAGGAAAAAACTTTTCTCTGGCTGGTCTTTACCTCCTGGGGGCAGAGGAAGAAGGGATACAGAGCGTGCAGCTGGGTCTTTTGGCCACACAGGGACACCTAGTGGCGGTTTTTTGGATCTTCAGGTCTAGGACTTAGGTCCACTATTGACCAGAAAAAAAAAAAAAAAAAAAAAAAGTTTTTTTGCTTAAAGGGACTCAGCCTTAGATCCAGCAGTATCTGAGTCTACCTTGGACTCCGGCTAACGGGCATTGGTGTGTCAATACTCACAGGCTTCCTCGGTATTGCCACCTCCCAGGCGGGTAAAAAAAAAAAAAAAAAAAACATTTTTTTGAAAAAAAAAAAAAAAAAAAAGAAAAAGAGAGAAATTAGTTCTTTTTCATTTTTCTCATACCTGCCCTCACATTGGTTAGTCCTAGCTGCAACAGTCAGGTGTTGGCTATAGGGGTAACCCAAGGTTGTACAATGGCTCCAAAGGGATCTGGACCAGCCAAGGCTGCTAAAGGTGCCAAAAAGCAAAAGGGGTCTCCATCGGGGTCAGAGGATTTGGGCCAGACTTCTACGGCCCCACCCTCGCCAGTCAGGACACCGAGTGGCATAGTACAAGAGCCATTGGGGGTGCTGGGGGCAGAGGCGGCCCCCGATCCACCCATTCCCGTTTACGTGACGGAAGAAATGCTAGCAGCCACCATGAGTGGGCTAGAGAAAAGGTTAACTGCGTTACTTTCCCGTCCTTGCCCAAGTAGCAAGCGGGCTAGATCCCCCTCACCCAGTGTGGGGTTTTCAGATGCGGAGGTCTCCTCTTCAGAGGAACGGGACCCACAAGGGGATCACGCAGACCCAAGTCCCGACGGTTCAGACAGGGAAAATTCCACTATAGATGAATACTTTTCGGCCTCTCAAGCGGAGGGCCTGTGGATCCAGTCTTTGACAGATATGGTTCGCACTGCCTTTAAACTTCCAGTGCCAGAACTAGTAGCCCCGGAGGTATCCTCATTGGGTTCTTTAAAGGCCCCATTAACTGGTGCATCTTTCCAATGCACCCCCTTCTGCGGAACGTGATTTACCAAGATTGGGCTCGACCTGATAGAATCTTTGTCCCTCCTAAAAGATTCTCTATTCTCTATCCTATGGAAGAGGAATATGTAAAGAAATGGGCTCTTCCTACAGTGGACGCAGCCATTTCCTGCGTGAATAAATCCCTGACTTGTCCGGTTGAAAATGTCCATATGTTCAAGGATCCGGTCGACAAGAAATTCGAGACCCTACTGAAAGCAATTTTCACCTCAGTAGGTGCCATGGTTCAGCCAGCAGTAGCAGCCATTGGTGTTTGTCAGGCCTTGAAGGATCAGGCAAAGCATATATTGAAGGACATGCCGGCTCAGCATACTCATGAATTAGCAGAATTCCCTAGGGCTCTCTGCTTTGCAGTAGATGCTATTAAGGACTCCATCCAACAGGCATCCCGGTTATCTCTGCTGGTGGTTCACATGCGTCGTCTTTTGTGGCTAAAGAACTGGTCAGCAGAGGCACCCTGCAAAAAGCTTCTAGCAGGGTTTCCCTTTCATGGGGGAAGACTATTCGGGGAAGACCTAGATAAATATATCCACACCATATCAAGTGGAAAAAGTACTTCCTTACCGGTCAAGAAAAGACCGCGTGGGCCCACGTTTAAACGACAGGCCATTGTAGGCTCGGCCCCTTCGACTTCCCGTCAGTATCGACGGCTTCCCGGGCGGTCAACAGCTAATAGCCGCCCACAGGGACAAACTGCGGCAAACAAGAGGCCCTGGTCTCGCAAGCCGGCTAAATCAGTCATCAAATCAGATTCATGAAGGGGCGCCCCCACTCTCTTGGGTGGGGGGAAGACTTCAGTTTTCTCCGAAGTCTGGAAGGCCAGAATTCCCGACTCTTGGGTTCGGTCCGTAGTAGCCTCAGGCTACAAACTAGAGTTTCGAGAAATCCCCCCTCCTCATTTTCAGGGGTCAAGTCTTCCAAGCGACCCATTAAAGAGGGCCTCTCTCGTGAAGGCGTTGGATCGCCTCTTGCTCCAAGGAGTAATTGTAGAAGTACCAACCCAAGAAAGGGGTCTGGGATTCTACTCCAACCTTTTTGTTATACCAAAACCCAATGGCGACGTCAGGCCTATATTAGACCTCAAACGCCTAAATCGCTTTCTAAGGATTCAGACCTTCCGTATGGACTCCATACGTTCAGTGACAACCAGCCTGCATCAGGGCGACTTCCTAGCATCTATAGACATAAAGGATGCATATCTGCATGTGCCGATTTACCCAGCACATCACAAGTTTCTTCGTTTTACGATAAACCAAAGTCATTACCAGTTCGTAGCCCTCCCTTTCGGGTTGGCAACAGCTCCACGGGTATTCACAAAGGTGTTAGCCCCGGTACTAGCCGTCCTAAGGACAGAAGGCATCTTGGTCCTAGCATACCTGGACGATCTCCTGGTTATCGACAGTTCAGCCTCCAACCTCAATCATGCAGTAGTCCGCACAGTGCGGCATCTAGAAGAGTTCGGGTGGATTGTGAACCAAGAAAAATCAAGGTTACAACCCACAAGACAGTTGGAATATCTAGGCTTTCGGTTAGATACAGAATGCCAGAGGGTATTTTTACCTCAAAAGAAGATCAGGTCGTTAATTCAAACGATTCAAATAGTCTTAGGCAAAAAGAAGCCGACTATTCGCCTATGCATGCGACTGCTGGGAAAGATGGTGGCCGCCTTCGAAGCAGCGCCCTATGCCCAGATCCATACCAGAATTCTGCAAGCAGCTATTCTCTCTGCTTGGAACAAGTCCATACAGGCATTAGACCGTCCATTAGTTCTTTCCCCAGGAGTCAGGCACAGCCTGTACTGGTGGCTGATCCCTCAAGAATTATCAAAAGGGAAAACCTTTTGCCCCATCTCGTGGAAAATAGTAACCACAGATGCCAGCCTAACAGGTTGGGGGGGCAATCTTAGGAAAACGGACCCAGCAGGGACAGTGGTCAGAGGCAGAAAGTCTGCTTCCCATCAACGTCCTAGAGATCAGAGCTGCTCGGTTGGCCCTGGTCGCCTGGACTCTTCCCCTGCAGGGTCTGCCAGTAAGGATACAGTCCGACAATGCCACGGCGGTGGCATACATAAACCACCAGGGGGGCACAAGGAGCCTAGCGGCTCAAAGGGTAGTAAACCTGATTTTTTCATGGGCCGAAGCCCATGTACCCTGCATCTCAGCAGTGTTCATCCCAGGGATAGACAATTCTCAAGCAGATTTTTTGAGTCGTCAACAGTTACTCCCGGGAGAGTGGTCTCTTCACCCCCAGGTATTCCAAGAGATTTGCCAAAGATTCGGAATTCCCGATGTGGACATCATGGCAACAAGATTCAACAAGAAATTGGACAAATTCGTATCCCGAGCCAGGGACCCCTCGGCCTACGGGACCGATGCGTTGGTTTGCCCCTGGCACCAGTTTTCTCTCCTGTATGCGTTCCCTCCACTACAGATGATTCCCCGCCTTCTACGAAGGATCAGGGTGGAGCGCAGGCCGGTGATCCTGGTGGCCCCAGCCTGGCCCAGAAGGGCTTGGTACGCACTCATCGTGAGGATGTCAGTAAGGGCACCGTGGCCACTCCCCCTGCGCCCAGATCTGCTGTCTCAGGGCCCGATCTACCACCCTGCTTCACAGCAGCTAAATTTGATGGCTTGGCGGCTGAATCTCTAATTCTTAAGGGCAGAGGCCTCTCTGCCCAAGTCATATCTACGTTAATTCAAGCTAGAAAGCCAGTCTCTAGAAATATCTATTACAGAGTCTGGAGAACCTATGTGGAGTGGTGCGAGTCTCAAGGAGGGCATCCTCGCAAGTTTTTTATTGACAGGATCTTGCGATTCCTCCAGGTTGGCGTTGACAAGGGGTTGGCTCTTAGTACTCTAAAGGGGCAGGTGTCTGCCTTAGCGATATGGTTTCAAAGGCCTTTGGCCACACATTCGCTTGTGAAAACTTTTTTGCAGGGGGTCTTGCATGTAAATCCCCCTATTAGAGCTCCCCTCTGCCCCTGGAATTTAAATCTGGTCTTGTCAGCTTTACAAAGGCAGCCGTTTGAACCTCTGACAGAAATCCCTCTTGTGCTGCTAACCCGAAAATCGGTTTTCTTGGTGGCTATGGCTTCGGCCAGAAGGGTCTCCGAGCTGGCAGCCTTGTCTTGCAGGGAACCGTACCTGATTCTGCATAAGGACAGAGTGGTTCTGCGGCCACAGCCTTCTTTCCTTCCTAAGGTCATATCCAGTTTTCACTTGAATCAGGACCTAGTCCTACCATCCTTCTTTCCTACTCCCCAGTCCAGAGAGGAAAGATTGCTTCATACTTTGGACGTGGTCCGAGCCATGAGGGTCTATCTCAAGGCTACAGAAAAGATTAGGAAAACAGATGTGCTTTTCATTCTTCCGGAGGGCCCCAAAAAGGGTCAGCCGGCTGCCAAGTCTTCCTTGGCTAGGTGGATTAAGCAGCTGATTTTTCAGGCCTATGGTCTGAAGCGCGTTCCACCGCCCTTATCAGTTAAGGCCCATTCTACGAGGGCCATGAGTGCCTCTTGGGCGGCACACCATCAGATCTCTATGGCACAGGTTTGCAAAGCGGCAACCTGGTCTTCCGTACATACGTTTACTAAGTTGGACGTCACAAAGGCTGCGGACGCAGCATTTGGGCAGGCGGTCCTACGGGCAGCAGTATAGAATCCTCTGGCCCGGTTCACGCCCCCTTTTTTCTGTTGGTGGAGCTATTTTACCTCCTGATATAGTGTCTGTTTGGCTATTTTTGGCCTTACGGTCTCCCTCCCTTCATGGAGCATTGCTTTGGGACATCCCATATGTAATGACTATGCGCTCTGTGTCCCGTGATGTACGATCAAGAAAAAGGGATTTTTAATAACAGCTTACCTGTAAAATCCTTTTCTTGGAGTACATCACGGGACACAGAGCTCCCACCCCTCTTTGTGGGAACATTGTGTAACCTCAGAGAAATTGCTTGCTACAAAACTAAAGCACTCTCAGTGGGAGGGGGTTATATAGGGAGGAACTTCCTGTGAAGTTGATTACACCAGTGTCCACACCTGAAGGTACTCCATATAACCCATATGTAATGACTATGCGCTCTGTGTCCCGTGATGTACTCCAAGAAAAGGATTTTACAGGTAAGCTGTTATTAAAAATCCCTTTTTTTTTTGTTTGTTTTTTAGATCGACTTCAGGGGTTGTAGCTCGATGACCAGAGGTCACAGAAACCCCACATTTGGGGGGTGGGTAGGTGAATACCTACCCCACAACCGGTCAAAATATGGGATGGCTATCATTTATGGTTCCGGAGATACGGGCCTGCTTGCACAGCCTGTCAGAAGCTACATACAGAGCGGCCATTATAAATACAAGCTGTCACACTGCAGCAGACTGAGAAAAAAAAAATCATTTGTTTTTTGCTAAAAAATGACTCTATGGTGGTCTTTGCAACTTTTTATGTTGCACGGTATAGAGCTGCACGATTCTGGCTAAAATGACAATTTTTTTTTGCTTAGAAGATAGATCACGATTTTCTCATGATTCGTACGGCATATAATCATCTTTCACATTAAAATGAAAAAAAAAAAAAATGGGCTTTACCGTTTTGTTTTTATGGTTTTTATTATTCATTAAAGTAGGCAAATGCAGCGTGACATAAAATATTGCAGCAATTGCCATTTTTGTCTCTGCTAAAATATATATATATATATTGTTTGGCGGTTCCAAGTAATTTTCTAGCAAAAAATATTGGTTTTTAACTTAAACAAATGTTGGAATTTAAGTGGTTACATTTCTTGCATTTACACACAGAAGTTTGATCTAAAAAAGAAGTTGGTTACAATGTTTCATGTTGTTTACAAACTTGGCAGACAGTCGGATATTTTCTTTACACACAGAAGTTTATCCCTTTGATTTAAGAAGAAAACGTTAGTTACAATGTTTCATGCTGAGAACTCGGCAGACTGCCCAGATATTTTCTTTTGACAGCTGAAAGTCTCTCCACTTGTTATATGAAAGAATCAGCAAACTCTGCATTGGAGATGTCAGGGGGGGAGGGGAATCAAGATCACAATTTTAACGATTAACTGTGCAGCACGGTACTGTATTTGCGCAGCAATTTTTCAAACATGTTTTTTTTGGAAATAAACTGTTTCATACATTAAAAAAACACTAAAGTTAGCACGATTTTTTTTTTTGGTATCCTAAGCGATGCTTTAAACATTTTTGAGGTTACATGTTTAGAGTTACAGAGGAAGTCTAGTGCTAGAATTATTGCTCTCGCTCTAACAATCGCGACGTATGTAACCTGTGTGTATCTGGCTCTGATACTAGCCAGTGCCTACCCAGCCACTGACTGGTATCTCTCCCCAGCCTGTCCCCACACACCCTCTCACCTGCTGACCTGTAGATGGGGGAATCACTCCTGCAGTGTTATTGTGTTCTGCCAGTGAGTACAATGATCAGTGTTGCTATCTATAGCTGGCAGCACTGATTGTTTTGGGAAAAACAGGCTGGTTGTACTCAAGTCGATTAATAGATTGACTTGTGTAAAACCAGCTAGCCCATATATAGATGGAATATGGCTGGTCTCTGCATAATTGGGGTAATTTCAATCCATGTATGTACCGTATAACCTCTACGCAGTCCCTAAACATCCTTCCACTCCTATACATACTGCACACTGTCATACCCTTCACAGTTGTCAGCAATCAGTGAGGTAGTGAGGCAGGTGGATTAGCACAGGAGCTCCCACGGCGCACGTCTCCTAGGAGTAGGAGCGTGTGTGCTATAGCTCCAGGCAGGCTTAGGAGGCAGACAGGCAGAGTCCCTCCCGGCCGACCAGCCCAGTCCACTCTCCGATTTCCAGTCCAGCCCTGGAAAGTTCTGCGCCCCTGATCTCTCCGCTCCTCCAGCTCAGCTCCCTGGCTCTCACAGGTAAGAGCCCTCCACCAAAGCTGCTGACGGCTGTCCTTTTCAGGACAAAGCCGCAGCTATACAGATCTTCTTTGCTCCATTCCTTGGCCCCCTGCACTCCCTCACCTCCATCATCCTCAAGGGCCCCCTCCCGCCACCCCCCGCCACCACCTCGCGGAAATTTCCGCCGTTCCGGCGCTCATTCGGGTGCACCGCGCCAGGCCGTCCTGAATCGCGGGGCCGCGGTCTAGGAAAGACCGCGGCTTCACTTGCGGCCTAACGGCGCGCCGCTCCCCACGTTTCAGTGTCCTCACCCTGCTCCCAGGAAACCTCCCCCTTATCCCTGAAGGACAGTTACCCGGCCCTGTTGCTCACCCTTCACCCATTCAGCCCCAGATTACTCAGAGAAACCCCCTGTCAGCCCTCATCCCTGAGCAGGCAGCCACCAGACCAGCAACAAGCTCTCCCTCTCAGCCCTAGCCCCCCCCCCCCGTCGTCCCAACACACAGAAGCGTGATCCAGGGGTTAACCGATCGCCTCTTACAGGGGTCAGGAAGGAATTTTTTTCCCCACCGGAGCATATTGGCCGAGCTCTGACGGGGTTTTTTGCCTTCCTCTGGACCAAGCCAGGAGAGAGGCCAATTCCTCTCCCCACTGCCCCCCCCCGGTGTATTGGCGATCATGACATGTCGGCAATATTCTGCCGATACCATTTGGAGTTTGAGGCAATGCGCCGCAATACTGCCAGCCATCACCAAAAAGGCCCTAAGAACTGAGCGACTATTGAGAATCGATCATAGATCGATGGTCAAACATTTCAGCCATTCACCCCAGCTCAAGCACATATCGTGTGCTCTGATCAACACAAGATCGGCAGTAAAACACCGACTTGAAATCCGCGACTTCATTCAACAAAAAGATCTAGACTGTCTTTTTATTACAGAGAGCTGGCTCACAGCCGACTGTAACACCATTCTGGGAGAATTGGTGCCAGAAAATTACCGTATTATTACGGAAAACAGAATAGGGCAAAGAGGAGGCGGCCTGGCGGTGATCCACAAGACTCATCTTACGATCACCAAACCAGTCCGCCAAAACCCTCTTCCATTCATGGAAACCCTTACTCTGCAACTTCAAGCAAATACAAAGGAGACCATCCACGTTCTGCTCTGCTATAGGCCACCCGGCCCAAAATCGCAGCTGCTATCATCATGGACAGATTTCTTCTCCACTTATACCCTCAACAGCAAACAACTTTTGCTGCTCGGGGATTTCAATCTCTGGGCCAACTCCTCACAGGACCCCATTGCCGACGCCTGTATTGACCACCTGGAAGGATTAGGATTGCAGCAATTAGTATGTGGGCCCACACATGCTTCAGGTCACACACTTGATCTTATTTTCAGACAATCTCTGGAAATAAAGATTTGGGAAAATGAAAAGTTGCCATGGACAGACCACCATGCAATTATATTCAGGATTTCCACCATCCCCCCTACAACAAAAACATCAAATCCAGTGACAACACACTGGACTAGATGCCAGAAGAAGCTCCACTCGGAACTCTTCAAAACGACTTTAAGGAAAAAAATAGAAACAACTCAGCCGCATCAAACGGCCGTTGAAACACTGGAAGCCATAAACTCGGCCATGCTACAGTCAGCCGACTTGGTAGCGCCGAAACGAAGTACCCGCATCCGGAAAAACAACCGCAGCTGGTTTAACAACCAGCTGTCGTTACTGAAGCAAGAACGCAGAAGGGCTGAATCTGCCTGGAAAAGATGTTCCTCAGAGCTAAACCTATCCATCTACAAGGCGGCGACAAGAAAATACCACAAAGGAATTTTCCAAGCCAAGAAAAATTATTTTTCGGAGGCTATCAACGGTGCCATTAACCGCCCCCGCGAACTCTTCAAGATGGTCACCCAGACCATGAAACCAAGTTGCATTGAAGCCCCCAGTTCGGACACACAAGAATTTTGCAATGAACTATCGGATTACTTCATTAATAAAATCGAGGCAATCCGTGAAAGCATTCAGCAAAACAATTCCCCCCTTAGCCCCCCCTGCAGCCTCTCACACAGCACCCATAGTAATTCTCCGTTATCAGGTAAGTTTACCCTGGAACCCATCTCCATCGAGACCACTAAGAATGTCATTTGTACTCTGCGAAATAGCACAGCGCCGAATGACATTATCCCCACAAAACTGCTGAAGGAATGCGCCGACATCCTGGCTCCTCCCATCACGCAGTTTATCAACCAGTCTTTTCTGGAGGGCAAAGTGCCCACACAGTTGAAAGAGGGTATAATCCAACCCATCCTGAAGAAACCCTCCCTGGACCCCAAGGACCCACTCCACCGCCGTCCCATAACAACGATCAACGTACTTTCTAAGATAATGGAGAAAGTAGTGGTACAACAGCTGCAACAGCATCTAGATACCTACAAGCTACTTGACCAATTGCAATCAGGCTTCCGTCCCGGACATGGGACGGAAACAGCATTGCTGAAAGTATGGGACGATGTTCTCAAGGCCGCAGACGAAGGAGAATCTTGTCTTCTAGTTCTGTTGGACCTAAGTGCAGCTTTTGACACTGTAGACCACAAACTGTTACTGACTCGGCTTGCTGAAGTAGCCAGAGTCGCAGAAGGCGATTTATCTTGGTTCTCCTCTTTTCTGGAAAACCGATCGCAAACAGTAAAGTTAGGACCTTTTACGTCAGAAAAACGCACAGTAACATGCGGAGTCCCTCAAGGATCGCCTCTGTCACCAGTGCTGTTTAACATCTATCTTCGTCCTCTTTTTGAGATTATCAGCAGCAAAAAACTGCTCTATCACTCATACGCAGACGACACACAATTGTATTTCCGCATCTGCAATAGACAGGATCACCACCTCAATCTAGAGACTTGCCTCTCCTTGATAGAGGATTGGATGACAAAGAGTTATCTTAAACTCAATGGAGCGAAAACAGAACTTCTTCTGTTTCACGCCAAGCGTAGGAATCAACCTTCAACAGCGTGGACCCCCCCGCCTATTCTGGGCAAGCTCATCACCCCTAGCGCCAAAGTCAAAAGCCTAGGGGTCATTTTCGACTCCTTTATGACAATGGACGCACAAATAGGGTCAGTAGTCAGCGGATCTCACCATCTACTGCGCCTACTACGCAGACTCACTCCGTTCATCCCTAAAGAAGATTTAGCGGTCGTGGTGGGAGCTATTGTAAACTCCAGACTGGATTATGCAAATGTCCTTTACCTCGGCCTCCCCAAGTACCAAATCGCTCGTCTGCAAGTCGTTCAAAATACGGCCGCTAGACTTGTGACTGGGAAAAAACCCTGGGAATCCATCTCACCTTCACTGAGAGCCCTTCATTGGCTGCCAGTTAAAGACAGAATTGCTTTTAAAGCTCTCTGTCTTACGCATAGATGTGTCCATGGGAATGCCCCCCTTTATTTATGCGAAATAATAAAAACGCATAATCCCAATCGCGTTTTGCGATCCACGAATCAGAACCTGCTCCAGGTTCCGAAAGCCAACTTCAAGTCCAAAGGAGAAAGGAGATTCGCGATCCAAGGTCCCAGACTATGGAACGCTTTACCAACCAGCATTCGGTTGGAGGAGAACCACCTAGCATTTAGGAAAAAGGTCAAGACTTTTCTCTTTTGATATCAAAGGAGACAGGAACAACAAGCGCCCAGAGGCGATTCAGTTCGCATGTGCCGCGCTATACAAGTTTTCATTCATTCATTCACACTCCTCTCCTATATATAGTGCCCACTGTCATACTCTCACACTCCTCTCCTGTACATAGTGACCACTGTCATACTCTCCACACTCCTCTCCTATATATTGTGCCCACTGTCATACCCTCCACACTCCTCTCCTGTACATAGTGCCCACTGTCATACCCTCCACACTCCTCTCCTATACATTGTGCCCACTGTCATACCCTCCACACTCCTCTCCTGTACATAGTGCCCACTGTCATACCCTCCACACTCCTCTCCTGTACATACTGCCCACTGTCATACCCTCCACACTCCTCTCCTATACATTGTGCCCACTGTCATACCCTCCACACTCCTCTCCTGTACATAGTGCCCACTGTCATACCCTCCACACTCCTCTCCTGTACATACTGCCCACTGTCATACCCTCCACACCCCTCTCCTATTTATAGTGTCCACTGTCATACTCTCCACACTCCTCTCCTGTACATAGTGACCACTGTCATACTCTCCACACTCCTCTCCTGTACATAGTGCCCACTGTCATACTCTCCACACTCCTCTCCTGTACATAGTGACCACTATCATACCCTCCACACTCCTCTCCTGTACATAGTGACTGCTGTCATATACTCCTCTTCTGTACATACTGCCCACTGTCGCACCCTCCACACTCCTCTCCTATACATAGTGCCCACTATCATACCGTCCCCATTCCTCTCTTGTACATACTGCCCCATCATACCCTCCACACTTCTCTCTGGTACATACTACCCTCTGTCATACCCCCACACTCCTCCTGTACATACTGCCCACTGTCATACTCTTCACACTCCTCTCCTGTACAAACTGCCCACTGTCATACCCTTCACACTCCTCTCCTGTACATAGTACCTGCTGTCATACACTTCTCTCCTGTACATACTGCCCACTGTCATACCCTCCACACTCCTCTCCTATACATAGTGCCCACTATCATACCCTCCACACTCCTCTCCTGTACATACTGCCCACTGTCATACCCTCCACACTCCTCTCCTGTACATACTGCCCACTGTCATACCCTCCACACTTCTCTCCTGTACATACTGCCCACTGTCATACCCTCCACACTCCTCTCCTGTACATTGTGCCTTTTGCCGTACCCTTTGCACTCTTCTCCTGTACATAGTGCCCAATGTTAGACCCTCCACATTCCTCTCCCTCACCTGCACATACTTCCCACTTATATACCATCCGTACTCCTCCCCTATGTCCCTCACCCACAAAAACAGTTCTTTAAAATGATACTGAATACCCTCAATGTTACCAGCTCTAGAATGGACACACTTTTGTTAGTTCAACTAAAGGAAATCTCAGTTCTCATATTTGTTCTGTTATTAGAACTTATTTAATTTTGTGATTACTACTGTGATGTACAGAGGAACATAGGGGATCTCAGCTACTCTAAATTTAGCACTTGTGAAAAAGTGTCCCTGAAAATATTTTTTAAATGTTGGCAACTATATGCACTTATGCACTGCCCAAGGGCCACCTTAAAGCGGTAGTAAACTTTCCTGACATTACTACTTTTTAGAGGCCCTGAGGTAGGTTATGTCACAATGTACAAGTATGCACAGCATATTAGCACATTAGGGTACACTTACATTTTCAGACTGGGCCCTCCACTGCTGCGCTGTGATTCTCAAGCATTTATTTATTGTTTATAAAAGGCCCCACCAAAATCCTCAGCACCAGGCCCATGATGTTCTTAATCTGGCCCTGCTTTAAAGTGGAGGTTCACTCTAAATATACTCTCTCCCATGCGATCCAGCATACTGGCGTCAGCGCCAGTATGCTGTTTTTTTTTTTTTTAAATCCCCCACTTACTGCGTAATCTTTAATTTTTATTTCTTTCCCCCGTGGTGGATGGCACCTGTATAGCGCATCACATCTTACGAAAATACCCGATTTAGGACTCAGGTATTCTCGGCGCAATGCGGCGCCTGCGCACAGACCTAGGAGCTGACTGCGCAGGCGCCCTATTTCTCCAAATCCTACGGCTATGGCGCGTCACGCCCTCCGAAAAAAGCCGGAATAGGACTCAGAGAAATACGGCGCCTGCGCAGTCAACTCCTAGGTCTGTGCACAGGCGCCGAGAATACCGAGTCCTAAATCGGGTATTTTCGTAAGATGTGACGGGCTGTATAGGCGCCATCCACCACAGGGGAAAGATATAAAAATTAAAGATTACAAAGTAAGTGGGGGATTTAAAAAAAAAAAAGAAGCATACTGGCGCTGACGCCAGTATGCTGGATCGCATGGGAGAGAGAGTATATTTAGGGTGAACCTCCGCTTTAACTGATGCTTTTGCATACTAACGATCGGTTTTGACCCATCGGTTAGCCGTCCAATTTTAAAGCAAGCCCTCTGTTTTTTGACCGAAGGATAACGGACCGATGGGGCCTACACACTATTGGTTTGGACTGATGGAAACCGAACCTCAGTCCGTTTTCATCGGTTTGAACCGATCGTGTCTATGCGGCCTAAGACAACTTTTTAGAAATTCTTCTTAAAAGTCGGTGGTCGTCTTATACGCTGGTACCTAACATGCAGAATTGCAGGCAGACGGTGGCTGTCCATTTTTCAGAAGCCGTGCCTCCTCCTCATGCTGTTCCGTGATAGGCGGAACACTCAACTTCCCAGCAGAGCCTCTCTTCAGTGTTCCACCTATCACTGAACACAGTGTCTGCTGAGAAGCTGAGTGTTCCGCCTATCACGGAACAGCAGAAGGAGGAGGTGCGGCTTTTGGAAAATGGACAGCCACCGTCTGCCTGCAATTCTGCATGTTAGGGATAAGGTAAGGGATCGTCGATGCATGTAATGGTGGCACAGCGAGGCATGTAATTGTGGCACAGTGAGGCATGTAATGGCACAGTGAGGCATGTAATGGCACAGCAAGGCATGTAATGGTGGCACAGCGAGGCATGTAATGGTGGCACAGCAAGGCATGTAATGGTGGCACAGCGAGGCATGTAATGGTGGCACAGCGAGGCATGTAATGGTGGCACAGCGAGGCATGTAATGGTGGCACAGCGAGGCATGTAATGGCACAGCGAGGCATGTAATGGCACAGTGAGGCATGTAATGGCACAGTGAGGCATGTAATGGCACAGTGAGGCATGTAATGGTGGCACAGTTTGGCATGTAATGGTGGCACAGTGAGGCATGTAATGGCACAGTGAGACATGTAATGGTGGCACAGTTTGGCATGTAATGGTGGCACAGTTTGGCATGTAATGGTGGCACAGTGAGGCATGTAATGGCACACTGAGGCATGCATTGGCACAGTGAGGTGAGGCAAAGCATGACTAGTAGGAAGGGGGTAGTCTTATACAGCGAGTAAATCCCAAAACAAACATTTTAGTTGGAAAATTAGGGGGTCGTCTTATATGCTGGCAAATGCCGTAATTGTATAGAGATTGTGCAATCTAATTGCATAGTGTATTCCCATCTTAACTGTGGTTTCTTGCATTGCATATGGATCAGTCTACACTAAAACTGAACTGGATCATCACAGCCCTGACGGAGAAAGGTTCCAGCACTAAGACACAAATATTAGGTAAGATTGGTCTGGTCTGTATTATATTGCATATAATGATGTGGCGAGTGCTGTTATTATATCTCTCGTCTCTTCCCGGTCAGCAGATAGCAACTCGCAGACCTCAGAAGAAAAGACTGCAGCAAGCCCAAATGGAAGTGGGGAGAAGCACTGTCTGTACCATGTGAAGTCTCGGATCCTGCAGTACCCAGACTCTAAAATGACCCGCTACCCAGTGCCCGATGAGTTTGTGCCATGGGAGGTGAGTTGTGAGTTGAGCAGGGGAGGGTTTCGCGGTTCGGAGTTGAGTTGTTGAGCGGGGGGGTTCCGCAGATCTGAGTTGTTGAGCGGGGGGAGGGTGGCAGATCAAAGTTGTTGAGCGGGGGGGGGGGGGGAATCCAGCCCTAATGGCGAAACCGCGGGATTTAACTCGAATCGCTGGACATTCCCGCAAAATCTGGGACGGTTGGGAGGTATGGTACTAAACAAACTCAAAAAAGTGAAAGAGGCTAAAATTACATGTATCACAAAAACAAACAATTGAATCAAGCGCTGTTCAGAAGAGGTAAAATTGTTTAGGTAAATAAAGAATCATATAAGCAGATATATACTTATATACAAAAAAGGGGGGAGGGGAAAAAAAGACACCAAATGTAAGGGCAAGGGAAATGGCATATTCAAGGAATAGTTGATAAAAAATGTGGAAAAATGTATAAAGTATATAAAATAGTTCAGTCCAATGGATCACGTTTATATAGTACTAACAAGGAAATAAACTGTTGCTGGGAGGGCAGCCGACTTGTCGAGAAGAAGCAATTCTGAAAATATAAAAAAAGGAAAAAAGCGGCGCCCTCTAAGCGTAGTATGAAATTTATTTAAAATAGATCAATAATACAATTCTTATGAGATGGGTACTCACAAGACTGCGGGGGGTCAAAGCGCATCAATATACAATATCATCCGTGGGAGACATCCTCAGTTCGTGGGGTCCGCTGGAGCGATGAAGTGGTGACAGCTCTCTTTGCAGGCACGGCGTCCAGTTTCCACAGCCCGTGGGGGTTTCAACCGCTATGTAAGTCCCTAGATGGAATTCGGTGCTGATTCACCGGGGGAGGGAAGCGGGTGAGCCGTGTGGTTTCCTTGTCCGGTCTGTGGAACGCAGCCCTGGAGCGCAAAACAGCGCGACGTCACTTCCGGGATGAATCACGGGGCGGTGCACGCGTTCGAGGCATGCGTGCCTCTTCGTCAGGCTCTATGGGGGCCATATTGGATGAGGGACCTAAGTATAGCTTAAGCGGAGCTGATTGGTTGTGCCACACGAATTACACACGGAGATCAGAAAAAAGCATTACATAGAAAGGAAAAAATTGTCAACTTAAATACAACTAATAAAGAACGAAGTCTGGGACTGAATCTAATATAATATTTAGAGCTGGAATGGAAAAATGTATAAGGGGATATATATATGTGCATATAGAGAGATAGAGATAAAGAAGACTCGCTTAAAATCGCTTAAAATCAATTGAGAGGTAGATGGGGTGGACTTGAATATAAAATCATATAGTCGTATTGTCACATAGTCACAAATACTATAAACGAAGGTTGATACCCTATTGTGGACATACTGTGTGTGTTTTAGAAAAAGGACTTAAAGAAGGGAGGGAGGGTTTTATTTTAAAAAAACACACACAGAACATAACTGTATATAGAAGAGATTCCATTTTATTATTCTATTATATTAATGGGGTAGGGTGTTAGAGTAAGATGTTGATCTCTAAACCCTCATTTAACCCTCGAGGCGATAAGCAATCTAAGGTGAAAATCCAATAGTTTTCCCTTTCACACAGTTTTTTATATCTTTCTGCTTGAGGGAGAGATTTGGGGATGGCTTCTATAACCCAAACCCGAAGCTCGGAGGAAGATTCATGGTGGAACTCTTTGAAGTGTCTGGCGACACTGTACTTATCAAGCCCTTTCTCTACAAAATTACGGTGCTCGCCAAATCTCTTCTATATACAGTTATGTTCTGTGTGTGTTTTTTAAAATAAAACCCTCCCTCCCTTCTTTAAGTCCTTTTTCTAAAACACACACAGTATGTCCACAATAGGGTATCAACCTTCGTTTATAGTATTTGTGACTATGTGACAATACGACTATATGATTTTATATTCAAGTCCACCCCATCTACCTCTCAATTGATTTTAAGCGATTTTAAGCGAGTCTTCTTTATCTCTATCTCTCTATATGCACATATATATATCCCCTTATACATTTTTCCATTCCAGCTCTAAATATTATATTAGATTCAGTCCCAGACTTCGTTCTTTATTAGTTGTATTTAAGTTGACAATTTTTTCCTTTCTATGTAATGCTTTTTTCTGATCTCCGTGTGTAATTCGTGTGGCACAACCAATCAGCTCCGCTTAAGCTATACTTAGGTCCCTCATCCAATATGGCCCCCATAGAGCCTGACGAAGAGGCACGCATGCCTCGAACGCGTGCACCGCCCCGTGATTCATCCCGGAAGTGACGTCGCGCTGTTTTGCGCTCCAGGGCTGCGTTCCACAGACCGGACAAGGAAACCACACGGCTCACCCGCTTCCCTCCCCCGGTGAATCAGCACCGAATTCCATCTAGGGACTTACATAGCGGTTGAAACCCCCACGGGCTGTGGAAACTGGACGCCGTGCCTGCAAAGAGAGCTGTCACCACTTCATCGCTCCAGCGGACCCCACGAACTGAGGATGTCTCCCACGGATGATATTGTATATTGATGCGCTTTGACCCCCCGCAGTCTTGTGAGTACCCATCTCATAAGAATTGTATTATTGATCTATTTTAAATAAATTTCATACTACGCTTAGAGGGCGCCGCTTTTTTCCTTTTTTTAAAATTACATGTAGAACCCTTCTAGGTAGACACTAGGATTTGTGTCAAAAAATATGTGTAAAATTCGCGCCAAGGAAAAGAACATATGGTATACCAGCTCCAAACAATGGGCTAGCTTCCAAATGTAAAAGGAAGAGTGCACGAAAAAGGGGGGGGCCACAATCAGGGGGAATCAGTAGTGCCCTTTTCGGCGCCAAGGACAAAGATTACTTTAATCAGAGGAATAGATAAATTAAAAAATATTATATATATAAAATCTCAGAATTAAAAAAATAAAATTAAATTAAATATTAATCCCACTACGAGCAGTTAAGCAATATATATATATATATGAGCAGCTGTTTAAAAATAAATAAATAAATTCATCTATTCAAGGTATAAAACAAAGTATCAAAAGGATTAGCCAAAAAACAGTTTTCTGGTTAAAAATGATAAACAGCGCATAATATGAAAAGTCCAATATAGATAAGGATGTTGGAAGAAAGTCCATAGATCAGTGAAAAGTTCAAAGTAATTTGAAGGAAGCTTCATGGAATAATAGCACACCCTCCACCGGTTTCCAATCTCCACCAAACGTGAGGCACACTCCCCCGCAGGGGTTCAAACTCACCAGAAACTCAAAGAAAATAGGCTTTAAGTATAAGACGACCTGATCACACCTCCAACATCATCCCAGAAGCAGCAAGGGTTAGTGAGTCAAACTCCAATATATGGATCATAGAAAAAAGCAAAGAGCACCAAAATAGTGTAATATTGCTTTAATAAAAAATTCTTGTATAACAACACCCCGCTTCCTATCTACGTACATTTAAAACATTGAAAATGAACAATAAGCATAAAGAGTGTAATTCACCGCTCTCCGTCGCACTCAGGGGGTCGCGCTTGTGCCGAAATGCACGCTGCTAGAGACTCCTATCTTAATGGCGATGATGCAGCGGTGGAACGCACTCCTAGTATTTCCTGGATACGCCGTCGTAGCCACGCACTGACGCGTTTCGTCACATCCGACTTCAACAGAGGGCGTGGCTACTCGGCGTACATCACGTCCCTATGAAGTCCTCCAACGACGGCTATTGGATATCTCCTCCGCACTCTCCCGCTACCATTGGTGCATCGGGGAGCGGATCAAATAGCGGACGTAAGCCGTGCCTGATCGTCGGGACAACACCACCAGACGTGAAAAGGATGAAATAACTTAATCCTGCACAGAAATACATAATAAAATGGCGAATCTTGTTGATCTTTTTACCGCAAGATTGTATACCGAATGGAGGATTATATTTCAACACACACCTCCATTCGTGTAACACAAGTGTCACTGCGTTATCAGAGAAACTGTGCTTAACCCATAGACGGCTGGTATAAAACATTATACAAAAAGATCTCCATGACATTATAGCAAAATAGGTCAAAGAATACAACAGTCATGGACTTGGCTGTGATTGACCTTTTGAATGTCAAGAATTTATATTATAAAGCGCTACAAGTGTAAGTTTGTGCACTCATATATAAGCTTCATCGAACCATATAGATATTAACATATAGGTTAAAGAGGTTAAGGAACCGCTACAAATTAGGGGTTCTATATGAAATAGAGTATTTAAAATTAATCAAATTACTTGAACTTCATCAAATTACTTAAAATTCATTAAATACATTATATATTCATTTAAGGTTGGAGAAAATTATCAAAATAAATATATAAAAAATATATTTATATTAAAACATATATATATTGAAAGTAGAAAAAATAGGTATACACATATACATATATATATTTAAAAATAAATTAAATATATATAAAAAAATATATATTTCTCAAAAAATTATTCTAAAATAAAATAAAATAAAATAGAATAAAAGAGTGGACATATATATATGTGTATATAGTGTAAGAGAGAGAGAGTGGGAGGGCTAGAATGTGTCCATGTAATGTTAATGGTCACTGATGAAACAGTTGATATCTAGTTCCACGTTTAACCCTTTGGGTACCAGAGTATCCACAGAATATATCCATTCAGTTTCAAGCTTGGATAATTCTCTTACTCGGTTAGAACCCCTCCAGGAAGGTTTAAGATGACGGGCGCCCCAAAATTTGAGGCCTACTGGATTTTGATCGTGAAAGAGTTTGAAATGTAGGGAGACATTATGGTCCTTGTACCCCAGTTTAATGTTAGCTATATGTTCCGCTACCCTTACTTTCAATTCTCTTTTTGTGCGGCCTATATACATGAGCTTGCAGGGACACTCTAAAATATAAACTACATATGAAGTGTTACACGTGATGAACTCTTTTATAGGGAAAATGATGTTGTTGGTTGTAGATGTAATGCTTTCAACACCTCTCATGGGTCTTTCAACCTCTCTACAAGGAAGGCATTTGCGACATGCAAAGAATCCATCTTTGTCCCAAAATGTGGGAGGTTTCTTTGGGGGGTCCAAGATTTTTCTCACGACCTTATCCCCAAAGTTCTGTCCTTTTGTATATATGAAGCTGGGTTTACTGGGGATAACGGTTCTTAGTGTTTTATCTAGGAACAGGACATGCCAATGCGATGAAAAGATTGTTTCAACTTCTTTATACTGGGAATGATAACCAGAAAGAAAGCTCCATTCATGCATATTTCCATTGGTGGAAGGTGGTTTTGTTCTTAGACAGTCAATTCTTGGTACCAATAGAAGATCTTCTATGGTTTTTGTTAGTTGCTGATCTTTTTATTTCCTTTTTCCAGGAATTTATTTTTTAATATACATGACTGAGAAATAAAGTCATCATCCTTAGTGCAATTCCGTCTAACTCTTGAGAACTGTCCTTTTGGAATGTTACGTAGCCACATAGGGTGGTGGCCACTTATAGTGGGCAGATAGCTGTTAGAATCTGTGGGTTTAAAATAAACCTTGGTTCCCAATTTATCTCCATTACGGTAGATATTTAGGTCTAAAAAGTGAATACTGTCTCGATTAAATTCACTAGTCAGACTAATATTGCACTTATTGGCATTGAGTTCCTTTAAAAATTCTTCTAACGATAAAATGGATCCTGCCCAGATAAAAAACAAGTCGTCAATATATCTCCTATATACAATCAGTTGATCTCTCTTAGTATTAAAAATGGTCTTATCCTCCCATTCTGCCATGAAAAGATTTGCTATACTCGGAGCAAACTTTGCTCCCATGGCAACGCCTGTTTTTTTGCAAATAAAATTGTCCATCATACCAAAAGTAATTATGACCAAGGCAGAAGTCCAATGAGTTGCGTAAAAACACCTTTAAATTATGGGATAGATCATCTCTCTTCGACAGTGCCCAATTAAGGGCCAATAGGGCATCATCATGCTGGATCACAGTATATAGGGAGGATACGTCAGCTGTGACCAAAAACACATCATCACCTTTGCTTGACAGATCTATGCTTTGCAGCAGTATGAGTAAGTCTTTTGTATCCTTTAAATAGGCTTTAGTTTGGACCACACTTTTTTGTAGAAAGTGATCCAAAAATTGCCCTAAACGTGAAGAAAGAGATCCAATACTATTCACGATTGGTCTGCCTGGAGGGAAGTTCAAGTCCTTATGGATCTTAGGCAGAGTATAGATCGTTGGGATCCTACTACTGCTAGGTACCAAAAATTTATGCTCTTTAGTCGAAAGAGCTCGATTTCGGTACCCTGCTTCTACCAGGTATTTCAGCTGTTCTTCATATTGTAGGGTAGGATCTCTAGTTAATCTCTTATAGGTGGATCCATTCGTTAGCATATCCATCATTTGTGTATGGTAGAAATTTTTTGATGACTACGCCTCCTCCCTTATCAGCTGGTCTGATAACGATCTCATTTCGATCTTCCAAAGATTGAATACCTTCTTTGATGTGTCTTGGGTTCACATTTCTCTTTGGTTTTATATGTTCCAAATCCCGTAATACCAAACCTTTGAAAACCTCAAGTGGTTGGTTAGTACCCATCATGGGATTAAATAGAGACTTGTTCCGAAGACCACTATCTGTGGGTACTGCTGATATTCCTGTTGATGGATTGGAATTCTTATTTAGAAAATATTTCTTCATGTTAAGCTTTCTTACGTACTTATGTACGTCTATGAAGATGTTAAACTTGTTTATTGGACGGTTGAGGCCACATTTAAGACCTAGATTAAGAATATTAGTCTCCTTAGTTGTTAGAATCGTATTGCTTAGATTAAAAATGCCACCTACTCGTATTCCTTCCTTCTTCTTTTTCTGTTGCTGGGTCCTTCTCCCTGCCCTACAATATGAAGAACAGCTGAAATACCTGGTAGAAGCAGGGTACCGAAATCGAGCTCTTTCGACTAAAGAGCATAAATTTTTGGTACCTAGCAGTAGTAGGATCCCAACGATCTATACTCTGCCTAAGATCCATAAGGACTTGAACTTCCCTCCAGGCAGACCAATCGTGAATAGTATTGGATCTCTTTCTTCACGTTTAGGGCAATTTTTGGATCACTTTCTACAAAAAAGTGTGGTCCAAACTAAAGCCTATTTAAAGGATACAAAAGACTTACTCATACTGCTGCAAAGCATAGATCTGTCAAGCAAAGGTGATGATGTGTTTTTGGTCACAGCTGACGTATCCTCCCTATATACTGTGATCCAGCATGATGATGCCCTATTGGCCCTTAATTGGGCACTGTCGAAGAGAGATGATCTATCCCATAATTTAAAGG
Organism: Rana kukunoris; assembly: GCA_029574335.1. NCBI lineage: Eukaryota > Metazoa > Chordata > Amphibia > Anura > Ranidae > Rana > Rana kukunoris. The sequence continues at coordinate 12,956,013 of CM056050.1, read as the reverse complement.
TGTTTTTACGCAACTCATTGGACTTCTGCCTTGGTCATAATTACTTTTGGTATGATGGACAATTTTATTTGCAAAAAACAGGCGTTGCCATGGGAGCAAAGTTTGCTCCGAGTATAGCAAATCTTTTCATGGCAGAATGGGAGGATAAGACCATTTTTAATACTAAGAGAGATCAACTGATTGTATATAGGAGATATATTGACGACTTGTTTTTTATCTGGGCAGGATCCATTTTATCGTTAGAAGAATTTTTAAAGGAACTCAATGCCAATAAGTGCAATATTAGTCTGACTAGTGAATTTAATCGAGACAGTATTCACTTTTTAGACCTAAATATCTACCGTAATGGAGATAAATTGGGAACCAAGGTTTATTTTAAACCCACAGATTCTAACAGCTATCTGCCCACTATAAGTGGCCACCACCCTATGTGGCTACGTAACATTCCAAAAGGACAGTTCTCAAGAGTTAGACGGAATTGCACTAAGGATGATGACTTTATTTCTCAGTCATGTATATTAAAAAATAAATTCCTGGAAAAAGGAAATAAAAAGATCAGCAACTAACAAAAACCATAGAAGATCTTCTATTGGTACCAAGAATTGACTGTCTAAGAACAAAACCACCTTCCACCAATGGAAATATGCATGAATGGAGCTTTCTTTCTGGTTATCATTCCCAGTATAAAGAAGTTGAAACAATCTTTTCATCGCATTGGCATGTCCTGTTCCTAGATAAAACACTAAGAACCGTTATTCCCAGTAAACCCAGCTTCATATATACAAAAGGACAGAACTTTGGGGATAAGGTCGTGAGAAAAATCTTGGACCCCCCAAAGAAACCTCCCACATTTTGGGACAAAGATGGATTCTTTGCATGTCGCAAATGCCTTCCTTGTAGAGAGGTTGAAAGACCCATGAGAGGTGTTGAAAGCATTACATCTACAACCAACAACATCATTTTCCCTATAAAAGAGTTCATCACGTGTAACACTTCATATGTAGTTTATATTTTAGAGTGTCCCTGCAAGCTCATGTATATAGGCCGCACAAAAAGAGAATTGAAAGTAAGGGTAGCGGAACATATAGCTAACATTAAACTGGGGTACAAGGACCATAATGTCTCCCTACATTTCAAACTCTTTCACGATCAAAATCCAGTAGGCCTCAAATTTTGGGGCGCCCGTCATCTTAAACCTTCCTGGAGGGGTTCTAACCGAGTAAGAGAATTATCCAAGCTTGAAACTGAATGGATATATTCTGTGGATACTCTGGTACCCAAAGGGTTAAACGTGGAACTAGATATCAACTGTTTCATCAGTGACCATTAACATTACATGGACACATTCTAGCCCTCCCACTCTCTCTCTCTTACACTATATACACATATATATATGTCCACTCTTTTATTCTATTTTATTTTATTTTATTTTAGAATAATTTTTTGAGAAATATATATTTTTTTATATATATTTAATTTATTTTTAAATATATATATGTATATGTGTATACCTATTTTTCTACTTTCAATATATATATGTTTTAATATAAATATATTTTTTATATATTTATTTTGATAATTTTCTCCAACCTTAAATGAATATATAATGTATTTAATGAATTTTAAGTAATTTGATGAAGTTCAAGTAATTTGATTAATTTTAAATACTCTATTTCATATAGAACCCCTAATTTGTAGCGGTTCCTTAACCTCTTTAACCTATATGTTAATATCTATATGGTTCGATGAAGCTTATATATGAGTGCACAAACTTACACTTGTAGCGCTTTATAATATAAATTCTTGACATTCAAAAGGTCAATCACAGCCAAGTCCATGACTGTTGTATTCTTTGACCTATTTTGCTATAATGTCATGGAGATCTTTTTGTATAATGTTTTATACCAGCCGTCTATGGGTTAAGCACAGTTTCTCTGATAACGCAGTGACACTTGTGTTACACGAATGGAGGTGTGTGTTGAAATATAATCCTCCATTCGGTATACAATCTTGCGGTAAAAAGATCAACAAGATTCGCCATTTTATTATGTATTTCTGTGCAGGATTAAGTTATTTCATCCTTTTCACGTCTGGTGGTGTTGTCCCGACGATCAGGCACGGCTTACGTCCGCTATTTGATCCGCTCCCCGATGCACCAATGGTAGCGGGAGAGTGCGGAGGAGATATCCAATAGCCGTCGTTGGAGGACTTCATAGGGACGTGATGTACGCCGAGTAGCCACGCCCTCTGTTGAAGTCGGATGTGACGAAACGCGTCAGTGCGTGGCTACGACGGCGTATCCAGGAAATACTAGGAGTGCGTTCCACCGCTGCATCATCGCCATTAAGATAGGAGTCTCTAGCAGCGTGCATTTCGGCACAAGCGCGACCCCCTGAGTGCGACGGAGAGCGGTGAATTACACTCTTTATGCTTATTGTTCATTTTCAATGTTTTAAATGTACGTAGATAGGAAGCGGGGTGTTGTTATACGAGAATTTTTTATTAAAGCAATATTACACTATTTTGGTGCTCTTTGCTTTTTTCTATGATCCATATATTGGAGTTTGACTCACTAACCCTTGCTGCTTCTGGAATGATGTTGGAGGTGTGATCAGGTCGTCTTATACTTAAAGCCTATTTTCTTTGAGTTTCTGGTGAGTTTGAACTAGGGTTGTCCCGATACCGATACTAGTATCGGTATCGGGTCCGATACCGAGTATTTGCGGGAGTGCTTGTACTCCCGCAAATACCGCCGATGCCTAATCCGGATACTTTTTTTTTTTTTTTTTTTCGGAGTGGGGGCGGAATGGGGGCGGAGAGAGGGCAGAGAGTGGGCGGAAAGGGGGCGGGAACCGATCGCAGAGGAGACTGAGGGGGCAGCGAGGAAGGCGGACTGGAGGCGGAGAGGAGGCGGAGAGGAAGCGAAGAAGAAAGCGGAGAGCAGAGCAGTCCCCAGGTATGTATAAAATCACACTGGATCATTGGAGAGCTGCTTCTGCTGCCGCTGCCGCTGCCGCCGCCGTCTAGCTGTTCGGCGCTTAAGCCAGGGAACATAACAGCTTTCATTTGAATAGCTGCTGTTCCCTGCCGCGCGTCGTCATGCCCCCCCCCCTTGTCGGGCGCTTTTCCCAGGATTGGACAGGTGATCTGTCTATCAAAGTGCCCGGACAAGGGGGAGGGGCCATGACGACGCGCGGCAGGGAACAGCAGCTATTCAAATGAAAGCTGTTATGTTCTGCTGAGCGCCGAACAACTAGACGGCGGGGGAGACATAACTGCATATGATGGGGGAGACATGGCTTCATATGGGGGGCAGACATGACTGCATATGAGGGGGGAATTATGGCTGCATTTGGGGGGAGACATGGCTGCATATGGGGGGGGACTGCATATGAGGGGGAGACATGGCTTCATATGGGGGGCAGACATGACTGCATATGAGGGGGGAGTTATGGCTGCATTTGGGGGGGAGACATGGCTGCATATGGGGGGGAGTCATGACTGCATATGGGGGGGAGTCATGACTGCATATGAGGGGGAGACATGGCTTCATATGGGGGGGGAGACATGACTGCATATGAGGGGGGAGTTATGGCTGCATTTGGGGGGAGACATGGCTGCATATGGGGGGGACACAAGGCTGCATTTGGGGCGCATTGCTGCATTTAAAAAAAAGTATCGGTATTCGGAATCGGCGAGTACATAAAAAAAAGTATCGGTACTTGTACTCGGTCCTAAAAAAGAGGCATCGGGACAACCCTAGTTTGAACCCCTGCGGGGGAGTGTGCCTCACGTTTGGTGGAGATTGGAAACCGGTGGAGGGTGTGCTATTATTCCATGAAGCTTCCTTCAAATTACTTTGAACTTTTCACTGATCTATGGACTTTCTTCCAACATCCTTATCTATATTGGACTTTTCATATTATGCGCTGTTTATCATTTTTAACCAGAAAACTGTTTTTTGGCTAATCCTTTTGATACTTTGTTTTATAGCTTCCAAATGTATATCCAAAATTAAATAAATAAATTATATAAATTAGTGAGCAGCCTCCCAAAAAATTCAGTGTCTGAATGATATATTGGAATGGGGGTGGTAGGGGGTGCTAAATATGCTATTTGATGTAAGACTACAACTCATAATCATATCTATACATGTGATTACTCATTGGTGATGAACAATAATAAAATTCATAAATAAAAAATATAAATAAATAGAACTCCAACAACCAATAATTATATAATACTCAATCCCACTGAGTAAAATGTCCATGCAATAGAGTGCAAACTGTGCAAAACAAATTCCAACCGCAGATGTAAACTTCAATTGCTGTATATAATATAGGTTGTAGATGTGAAACCACCACCTGGAAAATATTTATTTGCACCCGAAGTGATCAAATGAAATGGCTCCTTAAATGGACTCTTTTAATTAAAAAAGAAGTCACGCAGTGCCTTATCAGGATATGTTTCCCAGCGATCAGGGTTATTCCAGAGGATAATCCAATGTTCATAAAGCCAGGATGAAAAAATCATCATAGCGTAATATTGTTTATTTAAAAGATGAACAGTTAAAAACACAAGCCAAATGGCTGCTTACTTTGTACAGTGCCCCGATCCCGGCACTGAGGCTTGTTAGCGTGTGAGGGAAAGCCGGACGTCCGTCGATGTAATGGCGCTGGTGGAAGCGTCCTGATGACGTAAAATTACGAAACGTACGTCAAGGCGCATACCAGTCACGCATCCCTACGCCACTTCTGGGTCCGCTGGCTCACGGCGGTGGAACGCACGCCAGATCACCAGCGCCATTACAGCGATGGACCTCCGGCTTTCCCTCTACCTCACAAGCTAACAAGCCTCAGTGCCGGGATCGGGGCACTGTACAAAGTAAGCAGCCATTTGGCTTGTGTTTTTAACTGTTCATCTTTTAAATAAACAATATTACGCTATGATGATTTTTTCGTCCTGGCTTTTATGAACATTGAATTATCCTCTGGAATAACCCTGATCGCTGGGAAACATATCCTGATAAGGCACTGCGTGACTTCTTTTTTTTTACATTCATGTCGGTAAGGAGACATTTCATTTGATCACTTCGGGTGCAAATAAATATTTTCCAGGTGGTGGTTTCACATCTACAACCTATATTATATACAGTAATTATTGGTTGTTGGAGTTCTATTTATTTATATTTTTTATTTATGAATTTTATTATTGTTCATCACCAATGGGTAATCACATGTATAGATATGATTATGAGTTGTAGTCTATCTTACATCAAATAGCATATTTAGCGCCCCCTACCACCCCCATTCCAATAGACACTAGGATTGTTAGATGGAAATGTAGTTGCCACACTGTAGGTACTTTGGTTATAATTGTGTGACATATCCTGCTCACAGTAATCAGCGAAGCTGCAATCTACTAGTTAGGTCTGCTCAGTGTGCTCAGCTGCTGCCAGTCTAGCCTATAGTTTCCTCTGTATCCAGGAGACTGAGGGAGTTTTCTGGATAGTAGGGTGAAGCCAGTGCCATCTTAAGAGCATTATAGGCCCCCGGGCAATACAGTGCACTGGGGCCCTGTCTACACAACCACGCACAAGAATTTACTGCCAAAAATCATGAAATTTACTGTCAGAACCACAATTTTTTATTGGCACTGCAAAAAAGTACCTAAAATTACAGTTTTACAAATTTCTTCATTGGCATGAAGGTTAGGTTACTGTAACCCAGCCTGATCAGAGTTTCCTCTTGCATCAGAGTCTGCAGAATTCCCCCTTACAGTGAAACGGAACTCTTATGTAAAGGGGAACACTGCAGATCATGATGTAAGGGGGAACTCTGATGTGGAGGGGGGCTCTGGTGACCAGAGACCACCTTATATCAGAATCCACTGCTTTTTCTTTACATCAGAGTTCCCACTTACATCACTGTCCTCAGACTGAGTTCCCCCTAGCACTGTAAGGGGGAATCCTGCAGACTCTGTTGTAAAGGGGAACCACCTTCCGTAGAGTAAATACACTAAGGTAAGGGGGGGCACTAATATTTTTGTATTCACTCCCCCCCTTTCATCAGCAACCACCCGCCCTTAGACTGGCCTGGTGGTGCTATCACTGACCTCCTCTCAGGTGCACCATGCAAGGCTCAGTCAGATGGCTCCAGCTTGGCTGCTCTGGTTTTATCCTATAGTCTCTTCATGTCTGACTTCTCCTGTGACCCCCATCCCAGCGGCGCTCCCACTCTTAACTCCTCTCCAGACTCTTCCTCAGAGACTGTAGACACGATACAGTTCTACAGTTCTGACCCGTCGTTCTCCACCATTTTTTACTGGGGTCGCTGGGCAGCCGATGGGGGCCCCCCAGGTAAGTGGGGTCCCCGGGCAACTACCCAGTGTGCCCAATGGAAAAGACAGCCCTGGGTGAAGCTATGCAGATGACTGCATATGAGCACAACCCTGGCCTGTTCCAGAGTGGCAGAATCTGAGGGTAGGCAGGGTACATTTATTTATGCAGTGAGCACACTGGGCTCTGGGTCTTGTCCCAGAGTGAAGGAGTCCATCCTGGGGAGGGCACGCTGCCCTCCCAGGCACAAGCTGCTGAAGAGAGCCTCAGGTGGGCAACATGAGGGGAGGAATGCAGGGGCCTGGACTGGTGCTTCGCTCTGTTTACAGAGCGGGCGGCTGTCGCACTGACAGCAAAGTGCTGCTGGCTACATGGTAACAAGTACAAGTGTAATCTGCAGGACTGAGCTGTCAGTTCTATGGGGAGGCAATCAGATAATACCTGGATCAACAACCTACAATATTTTCTTTTATAAATATTAACCTCTTCCTGCCACTGAAATGCATGTATGCAGCAGCAGGGTGGATTTTTTGCACTATAAACAAAAATATTTTGAAAAAAACAAAACAATATTTTGTACTTTTTGCTATAATAAATTCCCCCAAAAAGATATATAAAAAAACGTTTTTTCCTCCGTTTAGGCCGATACGTATTCTTGTACCTATTTTTGGTAAAAAAAAAATCGCAATAAGCGTTTATCGATTGGTTTGCACAAAATTTATAGCGTTTACAAAATAGGGGATAGTTTTATGGCATTTTTATATTTTTTTTCTTTTTTACTACTAATGGCGGCGATCAACGTTTTTTTTTTTCATGACTGCGACATTATGGTGGACACATCGGACACTTTTGATACATTTTTGGGACCATTGTAATTTTTACAGCGAAAAGTGCTATAAAAATGCACTGATTACTGTGAAAATGACAATGGCAGCGAAGTGGTTAAACATTAGGGGGGCGATGTAGGGTTAAGTGTGACCTCGTGTGTTTCTAACTGTAGGGGGTGGGGCTGGACGTGTGACGTCAGTGATTGTCTTTCCCTATATCAGGGAACGACGATCACTGACATTGCCACAGAGAAGAACGGGGAAGGTGTGTTTACACTCACCTCTCCACATTCTTCAGCTCCTGTGACCCAATCGCGGAACACCCGTGGCGATAGGGGTCCCGTGGCCGCAGTCACGTTGCTTCGGACCGGGTCACGAGCGTGCCACTGGCAGCTTGCTCGCGACCTACATCTGGGCTCTTAAAGGGGACGTATATATACATCTATGTGCCAAGCCGTGCCATTCTGCCGACGTATATCGTGCAGCGGTCCTTAAGTGGTTAATAAGTTCACATTTTTTTTTCTAAATTCCAGCTCCCCTATGTACCAATATACCATTAGTGTACTTATTTTTCAGAAATAAAAAGCTTTGTATTTATCTTACACACCCCTAACTTCTGTGCCTGGCTGGCTATAAAATAATCTTCTGTATTACTTCCTGGACAGACCTTGGGATGTGTCACTGAAAGGAGTTTACCACCTGACCTCAATAGCACACACCATGCATCATCTACCCTCCTACTCAAGCAGATAACCATCAACCCTTATCAGGTGCACATTTTTTTCTATGCAATTAATGAATACCATTCTCACTAAATACACATAGATCATTCATTTGGCAGAGTGTGCAGGAGCTGAGCGATCAGCCTATGTGGATATTACAGCTCTATCTACATAGGCTGTTATCTAATCTATCAGCTCCTGTACACTCTGTCAAATGAATGATCTATGGCTGTGTATTTAGTGAGAATGGTAGTCATAGAAAAACATGCACCTGATTAGGGGTGGTAGTGACCTGCTGGAGTAGGAGGGTAGGAGATTTGTCAATTCGCAAACTCTGTCCAGGAAATAATTTAGATTTTATATATATATATATATATATATATATATATATATATATATATATATATATATATATATATATATATATATACAGCCAGCTGGACACAGAGGTAAGGGGTGTGTGTGTAAGATAAATGGAACACTTTTTTTTTATTTCTGCAAAAGAAGTACACTAATGGTATTAATGGTACATAGGGGAGCTAGAATGAAAAAAAATGAACTTATCCTTGAAGACCCAGTTGAAGGACTGCATTGGGTGGGCAGAAAGGGGTTAATGACTTAGAGGGTGAATATCTTAGAGCAGGGGTGCCAAACCTTTTGAAGAGCGAGGGCCACTTAAGCAACTTGGTAACCAATCGCGGGCCACAATGAGTGGAGCGGATGGATGACAGGTCACTGCTACTCTATAGGCCCTCTGATCCATGAGATGGAAGGGTAAAACTGTTTTTCGGATTGGAGGTAGGCGGGCGTAAATGGACATCTGTTGCTCTGTAGAGGTGAATTGAGGGTCCCATTTGGTCGGGCTGATTGTGTGAAAAGGGCCTGAGACTGCTTTTACACTGATGTGCTGCATTTTACCTATACTGTGAGTGCAGCTGTGTCTATCCTGCGGGTTAGCTGAAATTTGCCACAGACTCCACCTGTGGCAAAAGCCGGCACTGTAGAAGAAGCATTGGTTTATGGGGCTCTGCTCCATGGGCAACTTTCTTCCTCTACCACCAGCTTCACATCACAACCCTGATGCTGTGTATGAAAGGTCGGCGACCTGTGATCTTTGCTTGCCAACCCACCATTCCAGAGCAGGAGGTCGTGGGCCACATCAGAGGGCTCCGCAGGCCACATGTGGCCCCGGGCCACTGGTTGGCCACCCCTGTCTTAGGGCATACCATTAGACTACTACAGGAAGACAGCAACACAAAAGAGAAGTGGTGACCATGGAGAAGTTCCTGATATGAAAGTGATCAGTTTACCTCGTTCATTATCCACAGGTGGACTTCCCAGGTTATAAGCCTCCCCTATACAATGCTGAGCGGAATGACCGTGGGATGTATGACCCAAAAACTGAGTAAGTTGTTAATTTTGAGCATTTTATCACTCCCCTTTACAGGGAGAAAAAGAAGGAAAAACAAATTTTGGTAAATTCAAAAGAGAATTGATTCTTCTTTCTTTGCATTGTGGATAACATTACCAGGGGGACAGAGCAAAATGGGTTTAAATTAACATTATGTTATACGAGAGACTAAGTATATTGCTGAAATGAAACAAAATCTAAATATCCAAAGAATACTCCAAGACCCCTTTCACACTGGGGCATTTTTCAGGCCCTTTTGTGCTAAAAATAGAGGGCCAGATTCTTAAAAAAAATGTGTATTTCCCGCGTAGCGTAGCGTATCCCATTTACGCAACGCCTACGCAGTTTTTACGGGCAAGTGCTGTATTCTCAAAGCACTTGCTCCGTAATTTGCGTCGGCGTAGCGTAAAGGGGACGGCATAAGGCCGCGTAATTCAAATAGGGAAGGAGGGGGCGTGCTGTATTTAAATTAAGCGCGCCCCCATGCCGAACGAACTGCGCATGCGCCAGCCTTAAATGTAGGCCATTGCGCATGCTCCATCATACGCTGCAAATACAGCGATTACGACGGCAACGTAATTAAAGTATAGGCCTATTTGCGATGAGTTACGCAAACAATGTATACTACGGAAAAACACGACACTGTCCCGACGTCCATACTTAACATGGCTTACGGCGGACCTACGCAAGGTTACCCCTCATATAGCAGGGGTAACCTTACGCGTACGCAAACTACGTCGACGAGGCGCAAAAACGTTTCGGGAATCGGCGTATCGGCTCATTTGCATATTCAATGCTGAAATTGACGTAAACGCCACCTAGCGGCCAGCGTATTATTGAATTTAGGATCCGATGGTGTAAGTGACTTACGCCAGTCGGATTTTAGCGTAATTCCGGCGTATCTTGTTTTGTGAATACAAAACAATGACACGCCGGCGGGATATTCAAATTACGCCGGTGTATCTGTAGATACACCGGTGTAATTCTTTTGAGAATCTGGCCCAGAACCTGTAAAGCATCTGAAAAACAGGCTCCCCTACAGTGTCAGTGTGAAAGCCCGAGGGCTTTCACACTGAGGCGATGTGCTGGCAGAACATTAATAAATGTCCTGCAGGCTGCATCTTTGGAGCGGAGAGGGAGCGGTGTGTTTACCACTCCTCCACCGCCATTGAAATTAATGGGCAGCATGGCTGAACCACCGGCTAAGCACCGATGGAGCAATGTCCTGCGTGAAGGGTACTGGAAATGCAATAGCATGCAAAGACATTTTAGACAAGTTTGCTCTTCCACTCTTCTAACCCTTTTTCGACCGTTAACGAGGGTTAAAAGCACCCCACTAGCGGCGAATACTAAATATGACACAATGCACATTGTGATATAAGTATCCATAAATAAACACTATACATTATGGGCCAGATTCGTATCTTTCCGGCAGCGTAGCGTATCTCAGTTACACTACGCCGCCGTAACTAAGAGCGGCAGGTCCCGTATTGAGAAAGAACTTGCGCCCTAAGTTACGGCGGCGTAGTGTGAATGGGCCGGCGTAACCGCGTGTAATTCAAAGTAGGCTGGTAGTGGGCGTGTTGTATGTTAATGAATCGTGACCCCACCTAAATGATGCGCCGAACGAACGGCGCATGTGCCGGCCGTGGACGTATACCAGTGCGCATGCTCCAAAATCACATTGGAAATACTCATTGATATCGACGTGAACGTAACTTAGGCCCAGCCCCATTTCCGAACGACTTACGCAAACGACCTACAATACGACGCTGTTCCGACGTCCATACTTAACATGGGTTGTGCCTCAAATAACAGGGGTAACTTTACACTGGTCGAACGCCTACGTAAACGACGTATATCAATACAACGGGCGCAACTACGTTTGTGAATCGCGTATCTAGCTCATTTCCATATTCTACGCTTAAAACGACAGAAGCGCCACCTAGTGGCCAGCGTAAATATGCAACTAAGATACGACAGCGTAAGAGACTTACGTCGGTCGTATCTTATTAAAATTCCGGCGTATCTTGCTTTCTGAATACAGAAAAAATACGCCGGTGCATTCCTAGAACTTACGCGGCGTATCAATAGATACGCCAACGTAAATTCTTTCTGAATCTGGCCCTATGTGTAGTAGAATCTCCCCTTCCAAGTTATTCAGGTGTTTACAGTGAGGGGTACTGGTAATGCAATAGCATGCAAAGACATTTTAGACAATTTTGCTCTTCCAGTCTTCTGGTAACAGTTTTGGTGAAGGCCTTTTTCTGACTATGTCCCTATGTACAAAGACATGGGTTGACAAGTTTGTTGTGGGTGAATTCTAATGGCCTGACCTTAAAGCGGATCTCCACCCTAAAGTGAAGATCCGCTGATCGGAACCCTCCCCCCCTCCGGTGTCACAATTGACACCTTTCAGGGGGGAGGGGGGTGCAGATACCTGTCTAAAGACAGGTATCTGCACCCACTTCCGGCCCGCAGTCTCGGGCAAAAGTCTGTTTTTTTGCGACATCCTTTCGCCCCCCCATTGTGTGCTGGGAACTCTCGGCTCCCAGCACACAGCGGGAGCCAATCGGCGGGCGCGACTCGCGCATGCGCCGCAGGGAACCGGGCAGTGGAGCCGGAGCGCTTCACTTCCTGGTTCCCTCACCGTGGATGGAGGGGGGAACAGCAGAGAGACGAGCGAACGCTCGTCCTCTGCTGCGGACGCCGCTGGACTCCAGGACAGGTAAGTGTCCTAAAGAGGGGGTTCACCCTTAAAACCACTTTCTCCCATCCCATCCAGCATACTGGCATCAGCGCCAGTATGCTGTCTTTTTTTTTTTTTTTTTTTATAGGTGTACTTGCCTCTTAATAGATAATTAAATTTTCGTCCTACCGCGGGGTATGGCGCCGCTATATAGCGTCACGCCTTCCGAAAACAGCCGACTAGCACTCGGCTGTTCTCGGAGCTATACGGCGCCTGAGCACAGACCTAGGAGCTGACTGCGCAGGCGCCGTATATAGCCGCGTCACGCCCTCCGAAAAAAGCCGAAATAGGACTCGGCTGTATACAGCGCCTGCGCAGTCAGCTCCTGGGTCTGTGCGCAGGCGCCGAGAACAGCCGAGTGCTAGTCGGCTGTTTTCGGAAGGCGTGACGCTATATAGCAGCGCCATACCCCGCGGTAGGACGAAAATTAAATTATCTATTAAGAGGTAAGTACACCTATAAAAGAAAAAAAGACAGCATACTGGCGTTGCCGCCAGTATGCTGGATGGGATGGGAGAAAGTGGTTTTAAGGGTGAACCCCCTCTTAATATTAAAAGTCAGCAGTTGCAGTATCTGTAGCTGCTGACTTTTAATATACTTTTTTTAATGGGACATCTGCTTTAACCCCACTGAACAAATTTGGGATGAACTAAAACATTAATGGTGGGACAGGTCTTCTCTTCCAAATTCATTACCTGACCTCACAAATGCTCTTTTGGCTGAAACATCTCAAATTCCCACAGGCAACCCTTTCAAAGTCTTGTAGAAACCTTCCTAGTGAATTGTAGCTGTTGTTGGTGCAAAGTGGGACCAACTCCAAATAATGTCCATTGGAATAGGATTTCGAACAACAAGCTGATACATGTGTGATGGTCATATGTCCACACCAGCCTTTCTCAACTGTTTCAGTACAGAGGAACCCTTAAAATAATTTTACGATCTCAGGGAACCCCTGGTAAAAAAAATGGTATATCTACAACTCATGATACATTAGTGTGACGGTCAGTGAGAAGGATGCTCCTTACTAGGGATGAGCTTCGAGTTCGAGTAGAACAGCGAACTATTTGGGGTGTTTGCGGCAAGTTCGTGTGAACTTTGGAACCCTGTTAAAGTCTATGGTACTCGAACGTTTGAAATCTAAAGTGCTAATTTTAAAGGCTAATATGCAAGTTATTGTAATAAAAAGTATTTGGGGACCTGGATCCTACCCCAGGGGACATGTATCAATGCAAGAAAAAGTTTTAAAAACTGCAGTTTTTTTGGCAGCAGTGATTTTAATAATTCCTTTAAGTGAAACAATAAAAGTGAAATATTCCTTTAAATTTTGTACCTGGGGGGGGGGTGTATAGTATGCCTTTAAAGTAGCGCTTGTTTCCCATGCTTAGAACTGTCTCTGCACAAAGTGTAATTTCTGAAGGAAAAAAGTAATTTAAAATCACTCGCGGCTATAATGAATTGTCGGCTCCCGTCAACACAGAGAAAAGTAATTCATAAAAAAAAATGTGTGGGGGTCCACGGCATTTTTTTTTTTAAATTTGGGGTGGAGTTCCCCTTAAAATCCATACCAGACCCTAAGGTGAGTGATTTTAAATTACTTTTTTCCTTCAGAAATTACATTTTGTGAAGGGACAGTTCTAAGCACAGGAAACAAGCGCTACTTTACAGGCATACTATACACCCCCTAGGTACTAAATTTAAAAGAATATTTCAATTTTATTGTTTCACTTTAAGCATTATTGAAATCACTGCTCCTGAAAAAAACTGAAATTTTTTAAAACTTTTTTTGCATTGATACATGTCCCCTGGGGCAGGACCCAGGTCCCCAAACACTCCCCTGGGGCAGGACCCGGGTCCCCAAACACTCCCCTGGGGCAGGACCGTGTCCCCAAACACCTTTTAGGACAATGACTTGCATATTGGCCTTTTAAATTAGTACTTTAGATTTCAAACGTTCGAGTCCCATAGACTTTACCAGGGTTCTAAAGTTCACACAAACTTTTGGTCTGTTCGCAGGTTCTGGTGCGAACCGAACCCAGGGGTGTTCGGCTCATCACTACTCCTTACCCATGTGGCCATTGTGAAGAATTCTCCGCTTACTAATAACTAAAAAGATCAATGGGGTCAGTGGGAACTTATCTGAGGGACAGAAATTGTTCAGGGTACCCTTTGTTTATGAAGAAGGACATTATGCATGTTACATGAATATTTTATAGATGGAATTTGTTATTTTGATGTAGGTTTTGTCATGCATGTTATATTTTCAATACGTTGGATCACATATCCTAGAACAGCACTGCACTGACATAACAAAATGCTCAAGGAACCCAACTTGAGAAACCCTAGTCTACACACTTTTGGGCATAGAGCATAGCTTTATCATGAACCAAATGGTGACAAAATATACAAAATGAAAGCTATACTTACAAATCCATTCACTACTAAATACAATATTAACATTTGCTGTGCTGTCTGCATTCATAGGATGAGGAATGGTTACATTATTTCTTCATGTACCCTAGAGAGGGCATCACACAGCAAACTATTGGTGACAGTGTCTAATGCCGCGTACACACGGTCGTTTTTTGCGATGAAAAAAAAAACGACGTTTTTTAAAACGTCATTTAAATTGATCGTGTGTGGGCAAAACGTCGTTTTTTGTCTTCAAAAAAACGACCAAAAAAAAATTCCAACATGCTTGAATTTTTTGTGTCGTTTTTCAAAATGTCGTTTTTTGTTTCACAAAAAGTTTAAAACGACGTTTTTCAACCCGCGCATGCCCAGAAGCTAGTTATGAAGCGAGCTTCAATGGAAAAGTGTGGTGAACGTAACCTCGTTTTTTGTGAAAAAAACGATGGTGTGTATGCGGCATAAGAGTACCGTATATACTTGAGTATAAGCTGACCTGAATATAAGCCGAGGCACCTAATTTTACCACAAAAAATAATGGAAAAGCATATTGACTCAAGTATAAGCCTAGGGTGAAAATGCAGCAGCTAATGTAAGTGCAAAAGAGGGTCAACAATGCCCATATGCAGCCTCACTGTGCCCATAAGCGGCCTTACGGTGCCCATAAGCGGCCTCACTGTGCCCATAAGCAGCCTCACGGTGCCTATAAGCAGCCTCACGGTGCCCATAAGCAGCCTCACTATACCATATCCGCCATTCCAGTATTGGTGAGGAGGGAAGGAAAGCCATATTATGCTATAAATTGTTGATTCTGATTCACAGCAGGGCTGTGTGTATATGAAGTCCACGCCGTCTGCGCGGTCCACTGTAACAAAGCTCAGCTTCCTCATCACAGAGGGACGGGGAGGAGACAGGAAGGTGCGGACTTCCTATACACACAGCGCCACTTTGAATCAGGGGACAATGTACAGCGTAATCAGGTTCGCTTCCCTACACATCAAAACTGACACTGTGGGAGAGGAAAGCTGACTCGAGTATAAGCCGAGGGGGGCTTTTTCAGCACAAAAAAATGTGCTGAAAAACTTGGCTTATATTCAAGTATATACGGTAATTGTATAAATGAATAAAGAGGCCCTGTCCTGTGTACAGCCTCTGTACTTAACCTGTGTTCTCGTTGTATCTCTCCTGAACCTAGGATGGAGCAGAAGAGCTGCAAGTACAATTCTATAGATGGACTCCATGACTTCCGCAGTTGCTGTGGCACCTATACAGAAATGGACGGTTTGCCCCGCAGTTGCTGTGGCACCTATACAGAAATGGACGGTTTGCCCCTGTGAGTCCAATATTTTTTATGTTGTCTTCCATCATTTAGAGCAGATCTGTATCTGGCCCAATCCCCAACCTCCTTTAGAGGTGTCTGGTGGGCCCCCTGACCTCATATATGTAAAGATGATAAAAGCAGAAAATGGTTAAAGTGAGTTTTATTAATGCGGATTGTACAGAGCCCAAGAGAGGGCAAGCAGCTAGTCGGAGCAAGGCAGTCATCCACTTGTGGTTTGTAATCAAGCTGTCTCCAAACTAATGATAAGGTCTTTGGAGGGCAAGACTAACTGCGGGTTTGACACTTGCCATCATTTTAACAGTGTGTCAGGGAACTCCTGTGAGATGTTTTGCACACAGACGTGCGCAAGCGCATAGCCTTTGCCATAGAATGGCACACAGGCGCGCACATGCGCGCCAGAGCTCGCAATTGCGAGCACGCATGCGCACAGGCACGAGCACGCGCGCACACGTACAAGCCTAATTCCTTTTGGAGCCAGACAGCCTATCTAAAGGGAGTTTGAGCTCTTTTGCTTTGCTGACTGATCTTCAGCTGTGTTCCTGAATCCTGCTCTGATCCTGTGTGTCCTCCCAGTATTTAGACCCATCTTGCTCGTGACCTTGGCTCTGTGTTCTGTACCTGTACTGATGCCCATCTCTGACCTGGCTCCATCCCTGACTCTCTGTGGCTCTGTCTGTGATTTGGTACCTCACTACCCACCTGCTGACAAACCTGGCTATCCCTAAGACCTTATTACTGTCTATGTTCCTGGTTACTGTTAACCCTCGGTTACCCGCCTGGCTTTTACCTGTTCCTGCTCAGCTCACCGCAGTCTATTCCAGCCCGATGAACCCTGCCAAGCTGTTTTCCCGGGACCTCCTGCTCCAGGCACTCGTGTCCCTCTTGTCCTTCGGCTTCGTCTGTCTCACCTTCAGCGGAGCCAGGACAGGAGAGGCCGACCTCATCAAATCAGTCTCCCATCTGATCCCTGACACAGTGGCTTTGTCCTAAATCAACAATGTTCCAGGGGCTTTATCACTGTCTGACCACCAATGTCACAGGGCTTTGATGCTGAGTACCAATGTCATCAACAATATACCAGGACATAAATGCCATGACCACCAATGTCAAGTAGCCATCATCTATGGCCAACAGACAGCAGGGCCTTTGTGATGGATTAGCCATTAAACAATGGCTTTGCCACTGGTCACCAATGTAACTGTGGCTTCTTCACTGATCACAGTGAAATGGAGACCTCGCCACTGACCATTAAGATAATGGGGGTTTTGTTACTGGCCACCAATGTAATGTAGGCTTTGCTACTGACCTCTAATCTAACAAGTAGAAAACATTGGAGAAAAAATTGCGCTAGTCATACCATATGGTGAACAAAGTGTTAATAAATAATTAAATAAATAAATAAATAATATTAAATATAAGAAATATATTAAACTCTAGGGAAAGAAGGTAAGGAAAACCTTCTAGTGAGACAACCAAAATAAATTGAATTTATGACTGTGTAAAAAAAGTATTAATAATAAATAAATAAAATCCATTCAGTCCAAAAAGATCTGTGACTTCCTAAACATAATGTCCCCATGAAAGTATCAACTCCATGGATGTATGTTGAAGGGGGAAAAAGCCAAGATGAAAGGGATTCCGCCACCAGTCAGGTTTGGATAGAATAGAAAAGATCCACCAGGAGAGGGGTAGGTAATAAACTCTTACCAGATTCCCAGCTAGTAAAGCATATAGATCCACTCGATCCCAGAAGGGGATCCGCACTGACGTCACCGCGTCCAGAAGTGACCCCATAAGCACGGGCGCACGTTCGTTTTGTTTGTTATATTTAGTTTTACTTTGACTGGATGTAATGCCTTTGTATTTTGGACTTATGAAGTGCATCTAGTGTATACTCTTACAATTTTAATAAAACCAGAATTATTACGGTACTTCACTATTTGAGTCCCCTTTTTTTCTGGGTCTCCAACTGGATCCTTTAAAACTGTGCAACCAGCTTAGGACCTGGAAAGGAGTTCGGGATCCACACCTATCAAAACGAGGACCAGCTGAATGCAGAGGAGTGTTGCAGTTCCCCCCCCCCCTCCCTTCTGGGATCGAGTGGATCTATATGCTTTACTAGCTGGGAATCTGGTAAGAGTTTATTACCTACCCCTCTCCTGGTGGATCTTTTCTATTCTATCCAAACCTGACTGGTGGCGGAATCCCTTTCATCTTGGCTTTTTCCCCCTTCAACATACATCCATGGAGTTGATACTTTCATGGGGACATTATGTTTAGGAAGTCACAGATCTTTTTGGACTGAATGGATTTTATTTATTTATTTTTAATACTTTTTTCACACAGTCATGAATTCAATTTATTTTGGTTGTCTCACCAGAAGGTTTTCCTTACCTTCTTTGCCTAGAGTTTAATATATTTCTTATATTTAATATTATTTATTTATTTAATTATTTCTTAACACTTTGTTCACCACATTGTATGACTAGCGCAATTTTTTCTCCAATGTTTTCTACTTGTATTTACATGACTACCACGTGTAGCTAAAGATTGCTGCTTGGGTTATTAAGTTAACATTATTTTCACATTTACACATATTTATTTTCAATTTTAGCTATTCATATCCTTTAGCGCAATATTTTTTATTGTTCTTTAATCTAATCTAACAAGGGCTTCACTACTGACCACCAACGTAACTGGTGCCTTGTTACTGACAATCAATCAAAAAAAGCTTCACTGCTGATCAGCAATATTATTGGCTTTGCCATAGACTACCAATATAAAAGGGGCTTTGCCATTGTCCACCAATGTTATTAGGGCTTCGCCACAAACCACCAATACAGTATGTAGGGTGTAAGCAGCAAATTTGAAAAGCCGCGGAACACCCTGTAAGTCTATGGGAGAAATCTAAAGTGCTAATTTTAAAGGCTTATATGCAAGTTATTGTCATAAAAAGTATTTGGGGACCCGGGTCCTGCCCCAGGGAACATGTATCAATGCAAAAATACGTTTTTAAAACAACCGTTTTTTCGGAAGCAGTGATTTTAATAATGCTAAAAGTGAAACAATAAAAGTGAAATATTCCTTTAAATTTTGTACTGGGCGGGGGGGGGGGTGTATAGTATGCCTGTGAAGTAGCACTTGTTTCCCGTGCTTAGAACTGTCCCTGCACAAAGTGTAATTTTTGAAGAAAAAAAAGTCATTTAAAACCACTTGCGGCTATTCATGAATTGTCAGCTCCCAGCAAAACAGAGAAAAGTCATTCATAAAAAAAAAAAAAATGTGTAATTCAATTACAAGGCCCTTCAGGTCTGGTATGAATATTAAGGGGAACCCTGCGTCAAATAAAAAAAAAAATTACGTGGGGTTCCCCCAAAATATCCATACCAGACCCGAAAAAACGTTTTTAAAAAAAATGTATTTTTGCATTGATACATGTTCCCTGGGGCAGGACCCGGGTCCCCAAATACTTTTTATGACAATAACTTGCATACAGTATAAGCCTAAATGAGCACTTTAGATTTCTCCCATAGACTTTTACAGGGTGTTTCGCAGCTTTTCAAATTTGCTGCTAACACCCCAAATGGTTCGCTGTTCGAACTCGAAGCTCATCCCTAATCATGACTGCCATTTATTCCTTTCACTCTATGTCATACCAGAGTGGAGTAAAGAGGTGGCAGATAATTCCCTCACTTACAGTAGACCAGAATAGAGTTAGCAGCCATGATGGTTTAGTGGCATCATCTTCCTGCAGGGTAGTCCTAACTATGACTTCTCCTCAGAATACAAATGGTGGCTTTTATGGGCCAGTTCTATGAATTACAAAGCACAGTCAGAATGTACTACTTTGTTGCTCAGGAGAAGCCCTTACACTTTCTTAATGATGGAAATCATATGTAGAGATTTTTCAGGGCTAATAACTGGACAAGGAATTCCCCCTGTCCTCATCATTTGAATGATGAACAATGGGACCAGGTATACTCTGTGCTCAAAAAAGACAATCTTGTCACTTTATGCAGAAACCCGATGGGACGAACTGGGCTGAAAGGAGTCGGGAGTCTGCGTTGGTTCGGACCAAACCATTCTTTGCACCCTGTACTGACACGGTGAGCGACAATCATGATTTTTTTTTTTATACCCTTTTCTGTACAGTTGATGACTAGATGTACCTGTCAGAAATTAGAACTGAACACAATAGTACAGAGGACTGAATAGGAAAGAATAGGGAGGATTGAGTAGATCTTAGCAGTACAGAGGGCAAAGCAGGAGCCCACATGTGGCAGAACAGAACAGCACAGAAGGCCAAGCAAGACAGCACAGAGGGCCAAAGAGAACAGCTAAGAGGGCCGAGTCGAACAGCACAGAGGGTTGAGAAGAACATCACAGAAGCTCCATTCACACAAATGTGTTTTTTGATGCATTTTGCAGAAATGCAGGGAATTTTTTTAACATGGTTTCCTATGGAACATGTTCACATCAATGCTTTTTTTGTGCCTCTGCGTTTTTGGAAAGGTTTGGGGACTTTTTTTCCCCGCAAAAAGCAACGTTTTGCATGGAATAGAATTCCATGGACCCGCATCCAAAAGGCAAGTACCGCGTTTTTCCCGCGATTTTGCGGCGATTTGCGGTTTGCATTTTTTTTTTTAAAAACTGTTTATAGCTGGTTGTTAAAGGAAATGTAAAAATATATAAATTGCTGGCAAAAAAATAAATAATTGACCAAAAAAACACAAATCGTGGTAGAATCACAGTAAAAATGTATGTCGAAAAACGCAGCAAGCACCACAAAAAGCACTGCAAAAAACTCTCAAAAGCAACATGCATAGGTGTGAATAGAGCCAGAGGGCCAGGCAGGGTAGCACAGAGGTCTGGGCAGGACAGCACAGAGGACCGAGGAGAACAGCTAAGAGGGTTGAGCAGAACAGCTCAGAGGGTCCAACACTACAGCACACACGGTTTAGGGGAACAACAGAGAGGGCCAAGCAGTGCAGCACAGCGGGCTGGGCAGGACAGCACAGAGGACTGAGGAGAACAGCTCCAAGGGTCTAACACTACAGCACAAAGGGTTTAGGGGAACAACACAGAGGGCCGAGCAGTGCAGCTCACACAGAGGGCCGAGCAGTGCAGCTCACACAGAGGGCCGAGCAGTGCAGCACACACAGAGGGCCGAGCAGTGCAGCACACACAGAGGGCCGAGCAGTGCAGCACACACAGAGGGCCGAGCAGTGCAGCACACACAGAGGGCCGAGCAGTGCAGCACACACAGAGGGCCGAGCAGTGCAGCTCACAGAGTGCCGAGCAGTGCAGCACACACAGAGGGCCGAGCAGTGCAGCACACACAGAGGGCCGAGCAGTGCAGCAGGGTAGATAGTATAGAGAGAACAGCCACACAGTAGAGAGAAGGCAGAGAAACAGTACAGAGGACACAGCAGGACAGCAACGAGGACAACATAGGACAGCATAAAGAACAGCATAGATCAGTGCAGATGATGGAACAGATGACATATAGGACACAGGAGGGCAGCACAGAAAATTGAGCAAGATAGAGCACAGAAATGAACAGCACAAAAGACAGTATGCAGTATCCTTATACAGTATACATATCTCTGGGCAGGCTGATTTAAGACATTTAGTAAGAGGGTCCAGAACAGAAGTCATGTTAGTGGCTCCTGGGGTAAATTGCACCTTTTCATGGTATCTAACATTCTTGTTTTCGGCAAACACATTGTAATGCGACTGCACTTACTGACCAATTTGTCTTGTGACTTCATTGCTAGATGGAGCACCAGCTTAGACAATGGCCCCAACCGGAAAGCATCCAAGAATATGCTGGAAGTTCTGGTAGTGAGATGGAGAGGGAATGAGCTTTGGTCATTACCAGGGGTAAGGAAAAAGGATATACTAAATAATTATCATTGCTCACAGAGGGAATAATGTTTGCCAGTTTGATATTAAGTAGGTGTTTGGGGACTCTGGCCCAGATTCACAGAGTGATTACGCCTGTCTAACTGGTGTTAGACAGGAGTAATTTCAAATTTCGCACACGCCGTATCACTAGTTTGAATCCTCAAACCATGATACGGCGGCGTTGGGCTTCGATTTGACAGGCTTACGTCTTCGTACGCCTTCGGATCTACGCTGCGATATTTTTGCGGCCGCTGGGTGGAGTTTGCGTCGTTTTCAGCGTCGGGGTATGCAAATTAGCTTTTTACGGAGATCCACAAAGTTACGAGCGTCGTTCGCAATCGCGTACGTCATTTTTTCGCTACGTAAAGTTAAACCAGCTTTTAGCTGGTCTAACGTTACGCGGCCCATGTTAAGTATGGCCGTCGTTCCCGCGTCGACTTTCACTTTTTTTTTTATTTTTTGCGTAAGTCGTCCGGGAATAGGAATGTCCGTAAATGACGCTACTCAAAAAAAAATGACGTAACGACGTGATTTCGCGCAATGCAAGGCGGGAAATTTCTGAACGGAGCATGCGCAGTTCGATCGTGGCGGGGACGCGCTTAATTTAAATGCCTCACGCCCCCTATTCGCGTATTTTGATTCCGCCGGGAGAAATACACTACGCCGCCGTACCTTACGGGCCAAAATCTCTCTGAATTCCTCCTAGAGCCAGGTAAAGTACGGCGGCGTAGAGTATTTTTGATACTCTGCGGGAATCTAATTCTTTCTGAATCTGGCCCATAGCGTTTACAATTGTCATTAGACATCTGCAATACGTTTCGTTCCAAAGTTATTTTTTGTCAAAATTTGGCATATTCGTTAATTCGGAAACATCCAAATTAACAAAAACCCGTTTAACAAATTTTTCCGAATTCTTTTTTCGAAAAGAACGAAAATTAGAAAGAAAATAAGAACGGAAATCCAAAAATAAGAATGGAAATCCGAAAGAACAAAAAAACATTTGGATAGTTTCTATTATAATTAAATTATTAAGTTTATTAACCATTAATGTAGTTTTATTCATTTTAATAATATCAATAAAAATAATAGTTATAAACTTTTAACTTATAGGTACTGGAATTTACTTTTCAAATTTGTCTGTTAGTGAATGTAACAAATAATTAACCATTATTATTGTTTTTTTAAATATTATTTATTAATAATAAATAATAATAACTATATTAATAGTTATAAACTAATAAATTATAGGTATTGTAATTTCCTTTCAACCTTGTCTGCCTGTTAGTGAACGTAAGGAATACAAATTTACATGTTTTCAAAATAATGAATACCGTATCTATACGAATGGAACATATCGAATTATAATTTTTCCCGAATTCACAAATTACCAAAATAATGAATGTTGCATCTATACGAATGGAACGTTCCAAATTAGAAGTTTTCAGAATTTCCGATTTACCTAAATAACGAATACTGCATCTATAAAAATGAAGCGTACCGAATTAGAATTTTTATGAATTTGCAAATTTATTCAAAATACGAATTTTGATCACAAAGAATGATCCGAAAAAATGACTAAAACGAAAACGTGTCTACAAGTCATTCTGTGTAGTTATGAGAACTGCTGGGCCTTCTGGATTTACTCTAGACTGTGTTTTGCTTTCTGGAATTTTTGCATCTCAATACTTTCTGGGAAAAACAAACCGACAACATAAATTCTATGGGCCAGATTCAGCAACACTTGCGCTGGAGTATTTCGATATGCGCCGCGTAACTGTGAAGATGCGCCGTCGTTTCTATGTGCCCGTACCCACCAAACTAGATGCGCCCGAAGACGCAGCATTTGCGACCGGCGGAACGTTCCGACACCAGAGTATCGTCAGCGCATAATTTCGTTTGGCGCATCAGTCGCGCCTATTGATTTCCCCTGCAAATATGCAAATGAGGGAGATTTCCCGATTCGCGAACGGATAAGCACCATACGCTGGCTACATGCACCGCGCGTATCTCGTCCGTCCGGCGCAAAGTTATTTCTACAAAAGGCTGCTTTATCTTTACTCCAGACGATCAGAGGTCAGCAGGAGAGCAGCTACAGCAGCGTTACCGACGATAGGAGCTAGCTGAACAACCACACTTGCAAGGACAGCACCTCTGTGTGCCAACATGCCAGGAGCAATTGTGGTCCTCGAACTACTGTGGGTCCCCCGGAACGAAGGAGGCGGGCACGTGAGAGGATATACCGCACTTGTATGAGCCTCTTTGGCATGGGTGATGAGGAGGTGTATCGCCTCTTCAGATTCAGCCCTGATGCAATACTTGAACTAACCACAACCCTGCAGGATGACATCACCAGCAAGACACACCGCTCACAAGCAGTGCAGCCACTGGTGAAGGTCCTGGCAACACTTCATTTCCTTGCAACTGGATCATTCCAGCGTACAAGTGGAGTGGTGGCTGGGATGTCACAGTCCTCCATAATCAGATGTGTGCACCAGGTTGTCCCTGCAATCCTCAGACGCATGTCCAACCAGTTCATCAGACCAACCACTGAGGAGCTGCGGCTGAAGGCAATGACAGATTTCTACAACATTGCCAGATTCCCACGCACTGTGGGGGCCATTGATTGCACACATGTGGCACTCCAGCCCCCCAGTGCCACAGAGCACATATACCGCAATCGGAAGCATTGGCATTCCATCAACGTACAGGTGATAGCTGATGCCCAACGCCTCATATGGCACGTCCGTGCCAAACACCCCGGGTCCAGCCATGACAGCTTCATATACAATCAGAGCCCCATCCCAGCAGAATTTAACCAGAACATGTATGGGGACAGCTGGCTGGTTGGTGAGTGACATGGGAGTCGGGCATGACTATCCCCTCCCGTGATGCACAACAGAAGTGGCACATGCATGACTAACATTCTCCTGTCTTTTACCTTACAGGTGACTCTGCATATGCATTGGGACCCCATCTAATGACTCCTTTCCAGAACCCCCAAACCAGAGGAGAGAGAAAATACAATGAAGCACACATCAAAACACGTGGAGTGGTGGAGCAAACATTTGGGCTCCTGAAGTCCCGTTTCCGCTGCCTGGATAAGTCCGGGGGGACCCTATTGTATTCCCCTACCTTTGTGTGTCAGATCATCGGTGCATGTTGCATTCTGCACAACTTTGCTATGAGAAAAGGCCTGCAGATTGACATACGTGATGACCTGACCCCCGACCCACACAGTCCCCACCTGCCAGAGGAGACCCAGTCTGCTGATGGAAGAGCAGTCAGGAGGGTCCTCGCCGTAGGCATCTTTGGACACTAAACCAAAACATTAATAACACAGACAGTGCACGCGTGTACACCACTGATGTCCCTAGATCACACACACCACATACACATCGCATTGGATTAGCCCAAGTCCAGCATGTAGGACTTGGGAGCAGCAACGCCAGCGTCAAGGCCCCAATGATGTCACTGTCCATTCACACACCTTTCACACGTCATTCATACAGCCGTGGGGTTAACTTCACCACCACGGCCGAGGGTGACACCCCTTACTGTCAGGAGTGCCACCCTCTCACATTCACACACCATTCACACTGTCCCCTGCACTCCTGACCGTGTGCAGTAAAAAAAGAAATACAAAATCTCATAACCTGAGTAAAAAAATAAACAAAAACTCATGACCTGAGTCTAATTAAAAAAATCATAGAAACCAAAACAAAAAAAAAGCCTCATCGGGGATGCCGGGGGCTTCTTCTGGGGGCCCCTGTCTGCCTCCTCAGCTGCCTGGATGGAGTGGGTGGGGGTGGGGGGGCATCTGGAGGTGGCTGATCCCCAGGTGGGCCACTCCTGGCAGGTGTGGCCTGCATGCCCTCCAAGGCCATGGCTATCCGGCCGAGGTAATTGTTCGTCTGGGCCTGCATCCGGAGCTGACGGGTGACCTGGTAATGCTGGGCCCGCCGACTCAGCCTCCCCTGGTCCCGGATGGCAGCACTGTTACCCTGGATGGCAGCAGTGTTGGCCTGGACGGCTGCAGTGAGTTGCGTAATTTCACCATGCACCTCCCCCAAACTGGTGACCACTGCAGCGCAATTACAGCTGACATCCTGGACTGCGTTGCTTATCTGGGCAACGGAGCCCAGGCTGTCAGACACTTTCTGTAAGTGGCCAACTATGGCCCCCATTTGTTCTGTCTGGCTGGCGTGATCCCTCGCCAACTGGTCCTGGACAACATCAGACACCCCCCTGGTCTTCTGGGTCGCCTTCCTGGGGCCAGAAGATGGTTGTCCCCGGGGGGAAGGAGTCACCCTTGAGGGGCTTCCAAGGATGGGGGAGGGGATAACAGATGGCCCAGGAGAAGGGGAGGAGACCTCCAAAACTAAAGTAAAGTCCTTCTCTGCCACAGCAGGCTCCTCCTCAACTACCTCGGCAGGTGTGGTGTGGCCACTCTCCTCCACCACCTCTTCACCACCCAGGGGCTCGGGCACACGATGGCGTGGGGGGGGATGGGGTGGAATGGACGGTGACCGATGATGGCCCAGCTCCGTCATCTGTGGATGACACAAAGCAGACACATGTTGGTGGTCCCACACACTTGGCACATGTACCCTCCCCCCCAAATGCAACAAATCAAATAGGGGATAAAAAACACTTACCTGTCCTGGAGCCTTCCTCCATGGAGTCATAGCCTGGGACCCCCTCCACCTGCTCCCTCTCCAGGCAGCGTGCGACCACCTCCTCCTCCGCGGTCAGGGTGACAGGACATGGGAGACCACCACCTGTGCCCCTCTCATGCCTCCTGATGGTGGACACCTTGCCCCTCACCTTGCGCCGCAGGTCATTAATTTTCTTCTGAATGTCCCCAGCAGTCCGGGTGGAGTACCCCAAAATATTGACCCGGCCAGCAATGGTGTCCAGGATGCCCTGCTTCCTCTCCCGGCTGGTCTTACGGCTCTTTTTCCCATGGAGAAAATGATTATAAGTCTCCATCGCGGATATGATCACAGACACCTCCTGGGCATTAAAGTTGAGGTTCCTCCTCTCTCTGGGGGTATCGGGAGCAGCCATCACAGCACAAAAGTATCTTCCCTGGGGTGGGGGGAAACGGATATACTTTTGCGCCTGAATGGCGTTTCCGCCTGCGCTTTTAAGCGCCCAACGGAAGGCATTGCGCTGACGTTTCCCGGGAAGTGGTGCCGACGGAAGTTGTGAGCATGCGCACAAGGGGGCGAGTGGAGCCGCACTCACTGCGCATGCTCCGTGGATGATGCGCTGAACGTAAGCCTCTGCGCTGGGCTCCGCCCATCATTTACATATGATCACACCCACTTCCACTTGCGTCGGGTTACGCCAGCGCATTATCGTTACTCTGGCGCAAGTTTACGCGCAACTGCTATGTGAATAACAGTACTTGCGCTGAAAGGGTCTTCAGAGTAACGTAAAAGAGAAGCGTTACTCTGGAGCAAAGATGCTCCCATCTACCTGAATCTGGCCCTATGAAATCAACACACACAATGCTAGACAGCCTAGAAGTCCTGCAGAGATTCCACATCCCAAAAACACTTAAAGGAAAAAAATATTTTTTTGCTGAAATGACTGTTTACAGGGTATAGAGATTCTATGAAATCAACACACACAATGCTAGACAGCCTAGAAGTCCTGCAGAGATTCCACATCCCAAAAACACTTAAAGGAAAAAAATATTTTTTTGCTGAAATGACTGTTTACAGGGTATAGAGATTCTATGAAATCAACACACACAATGCTAGACAGCCTAGAAGTCCTGCAGAGATTCCACATCCCAAAAACACTTAAAGGAAAAAAAATTTTTTTTGCTGAAATGACTGTTTACAGGGTATAGAGACATAACAGTTAACTGATTCCTTTTAAAAATGATTAAACATAGATAAAAATCAATCATATAATGTACTTGCAATTTAGTTTAGTTTTTAAATTAGTTTCATGTTTCTGTGAAGTAAAGAGACACACAGAACAAAAACAAACGAACACAGGGCAGTGCTTGTTTTTAAAATGAATCTGACTGGTTCTGAGGATTTTTAGACACATAGGACCAGATTCACGTAGAATGGCCAACGGCGTAGCGTAAGCCATTTACACTATGCTGCCGCAACTTAATGGAGCAAGTGCCGTATTCTCCAAGCACTTGCTCCGTAGTTTGCGGCAGCGTAGTGTAAATGGCCCGGCGTAAGGCCGCGTAATTCAAAGGGGGTGGCTTGTATTTAAATTAAGCGCGTCCCCACGTGGATCGAACTGCGCGCGCGCCCCCACGTCGATCAAACTGCGCATGCGCTGGCCGCAAAAATAGCCCAGTGCGCATGCTCCAGCTCACGTCGGAAGACGTGAATGAAACCGACGTGAGCGTCGTTTACGTAAATCCCTATTCGTGAACGACTTAGTAAAACAACGTAAACAACGGAAAAAGACGACGCTGTCCCGACGCCATACTTAACCTGGCATACGACGGAACTTCGTAAGGTTACCCCTCACCTAAACTTACGCTTACGGAAACGACGTAAATGACGACGGGGCTGCGTAAAAACGTTCGGGAATCGGCGTATTAGGCTCATTTGCATAGGCAAATGAGAAATCAACGTAAAGGCCACCTAGCGGCCAGCGAAGTCATTAAATCTACGATCCGACGGTGTAAGTGTTTTACACCTGTCGGATCTTCACTGTATCTATGCGTAAATGATTCTATGAATCACACGCATAGATACCCAGTAAAAAAAAAACGAGATACGACGGTGTTTCCTGCAATTTACCGTCGTATCTCTTTTGAGAATCTGGCCCATAGTAATCACACCTCCTGGATCATGGACCACAGTGAAAAGCTCCCATGAGTTTTTTTCATAAGGAGCCAGACAAGCAGGAAATGTGGAGATCAAAGCAGAATTACAGCAACTTTAAAGCAAAAACGAACAATGAGGACATAAAACCGGGACTGCGTTAGGGTAAAGGAAGCTATTTAGCTAAAAAAAAAAATCCTTTAGTGAGCCTTTAACCAGAGACATTGGCATCAGGGGCTTCATAGCTGCTGGTAATACAGGACTGATTAATAAAAAAAAAATGTCAGATGGTCCACCAAGTCTGTGGACAGACGCTTTCTATTATCGGTAACAAAACCTCAAGCAGCACTGAATGCCTATTGTAGTGGAAAAATACTGCACTGTCTAGTAAGTAAGTGAATAAACACAAAAATGTAGTAAATAAATTGGATGTGACTGCTGCTGCAACTAATTAGGTGGAATACACACAAGGTAGACAATGTAAAGGATATATAGCTGCGCTGCAAAAAATGTAATATCTCTTATGTGACTTGTAATAAAAAATACACCCAAGATGCATATACAAAAACCTTAAGTTGATTAAAAAATATTGACATTAATTAGTGATAAAATATTCTTAAAGAGTGAAACGACCTGTTACATATGTGAATGACAATGAAGCAAACCAAGATGAACAGAACAAGAAAAATGCTGATCCAATTATCACAATATAAAAGTCCTCCAGTGTGTATAAAGGTGACTGGAATGCAGTACAAACACCAGAGAAAAGTGATGTGCTTCTATAGGAAAGAATCCTCCACCTCTGGAAAAATTGCCTCCTTACCAACTTCACTGATCTCCTGAAAGAGATTGTGACAGCACGCTGGATGCAGGGCAGCCCAGCAGCTTAATTGCATACTGGGCAAGTTCTGGACAGTGGTCTCTTCGACTAGAAAGCTCTCCATCTCTGCCGATGGAATGTGGAAGATGACAGACCTGGTGAGGACTAAATAAATTGTGATAGGCATCACTTTCTCCACTACTCCTCTCTTGAGCAACAGAAGCCTCAAAAATTACATTTTCCACGACACTGTAACCTACCAGAGTCTGGAAAAGCATTAGATAAACTCCTCTTTATCCACTTCAGTCCCCGCTCATCGTCAATTGACGGCAGCTTAGGGGATCTGAATATCCAAGCTGCCGTCAATTGACGGCATCGTTTTCTCCTGACAATGGGGGGCGCGCGCGCGCACCCGGCGCGTCCCCGAGATGCCGATGCGCATGCCTGGTGGTCGCGATGTCCGCCAGGTACCCGCTGATCGGCAGTGTTAGAGCAGGGATGTGGAGCTCTGTGTGTAAACACAGAGCTCCATGTCCTGTCAGTGAGAGGAGACAGATGCTGTGTCCCTTGTACATATGGAGACAGCATCGGTCACCTCCGCCAGTCACCCCCCTCCCCCCACACAGTTAGAACACACCCAGGACTCACATTTAACCCCTTCCTCACCCCCTAGTGTTAACCCCTTCACTGCCAGTCACATTTATACAGTAATTAGTGCCTTTTTATAGCACTGATCGCTGTATAAATGTGAATGGTCCCAAAAATGTGTCAAAAGTGTCCGATGTGTCCGTCGCAATATCGCAGTCCTGACAAAATTCGCAGATCGCCGTATTACTAGTAAAAAAAAAAAAAAAAAAAAAATTGTCAGAATTCTATCCCTTAATTCCTAGCCACTATAACCTTTGCGCAAACCAATTACTATACGCTTATTGCGATTGTTTTTTTTACCAAAAATATGTAGAATACATATCGGCCTAAACTGAGAAAAAAATATATTTTTTTTTTAAAAAATTGGATTTTTATTATAGCAAAAAGTAAAAAATATTCTGTGTTTTTTTTTAAAATTGTGGGTCTTTTTTGTTTATAGCGCAAAAAAAAAAAAACGCAGAGGCGATCAAATACCACCAAAAGAAAGCTCTATTTGTGGGGAAAAAAAGGACGTCAATTTTGTTTGTAAGGCACGTCGCACGACCGCGCAATTTTAATTTAAAGCGACGCAGTGCTAAAAGCTGAAATTTCGCCTGGGCAGGAAGGGGGTATATGTGCCCAGTAAGCAAGTGGTTAAGGTGTCCTCAAGAGATTTCATCTTCTGCACTCTCTGGTGTCCGTTTATGAAGCAGTGAACAGCGGTGATCCCAGGGATCACCACTGATCACAGCCCATAAACAGTTTATGAAACAGAGATAATCGGGGGGAGAAGTGTTTGAATTTGTTCTCCCGCCAATTATCTCTACACACAGTGAAGTCTCATAGACTGACACAGAAACGGCCAGTTTATGAAGCTGTGATCTGAGAGCTTCACTGGCGATCTGTGTCAGAATTCACATGCCCTGATTCACCATCTCAGAGCTGGTAAAGCGGGGAGTGAAGAGCGAATCCCGGGGGTTCTGAGGAGGTAGGAGGAAGATTTTTAACTTCCTTCTACCTCGTTCTGACCCCCCAACACTGTAACCATGTCCCCCTGTAATATTTATGTGTATACATATATATACATACATATATATAATGTGTACATGTTCATATATATAATGTGTGTGCATATACATGTATATATATAGTGTGTGTGTATACATATATATATTATGTAGGGGGACTCCCTATTTTAAATACAATAACCACGCCGTCTGTCAGTGTACTGAGCGGTGATAATTTATCACTGCTCAATAAACTGACATCTCCGTATTTCTGTGAATTTCTGGTACTGTAATCTCGTGAAGTCTCACGAGATTCCAGTATCAGGGGCCGTTCTCCACTGTTTGAAGCGTTGGAAGATCACTTCACTCCTCCAAGGGTGAAGCGATCTTCTCCACTTCATAAACCGGCACACAGAGGAGAAAAATCTCCTCCGTGAATGCCGGAGAACGAAGCAGTGAATAGATTTCACTGCTTCATAAAAGGACACCACTGTGGGGACGGGATGAGTTCTTAGACTTGTTCCCCTTGTAACGGTGGTCAAGGAGGGTTGCCAACCAATAGTGATCCTTCCCCTTTATGCCATGTATTCTTGGGTCCTTTCGCAGGCTTTAAAGCACGAGGGAGCTCATGCATCGCAGACTTGGGGAGGCATGAGAAGCAGACTCCTCGGGGTCACTGAGGATTCTAAAAAATTGGAGAATTCTAGTGGGTGTGGCGCTGCTCTGTTTTAAGTGTATTCTTTTTTAGGTGCTTTTGCTTACATTCACTTGATATGCAGTTAAAACGTTGTGCCTCTGTAGTGCAATACAGTTTAACACAATTTATTTTTGTAATAAACATATAGAAATGCACTTACATTGGTTTAAAATTAGTTAGCAATAAGAAACTGGAAGTCCTTGATTCCATGCATTTCACGGACCAAACAGGAAGTGACACAATGACGCTATGGCTCTGCCCATCAAGACGTCATTGGGAGCAGCTGAATAGACGAAAATATGTCTATTACAAAAATAAAACAAGTTAAATCGTGTAGCGATACCCCCTCAGGATTGATTTGGGATCAGTGTATTAAGTTACCCTTGTATGTCGTCTAGGGTCCCTTTCAGCATCAGCAGGGAACTCCGCGTAGCATGTGACCCCAGCCTGGTAGGATATATAGCCGGGGGCCGGTAGGTGCGCACACCCTAAAGGTGGGTGCCGCACCTGAGACCTGGAACCCGCGAGGAACCCCGAAAAATGGTGCCTGCCACAGATATACCCCTCTCCAGCATGCTCCGCGAGGGAAAACTCCTCCAATTGGCTGCTGGGGAAAAGTGCCTCTGCCTGAATCCCTCTGGCGCCACCTGCCACCCAGAGATGGAACTACATCTCTGGAGCACAGAATGACCCACAGGATAATTCAGGGCTGACAGCAGCCCAATTTAGCAAAATTAGGAGTGGGAGCAAAATAACTCTCCCACTGACTTTAGCGTAGCGCCTTTTCTGAAAGAAAGGGGGCGCTACAATAGTATTTCACTAAAGAGTGTTATTTCTGTTTGCATATACTGTGCATTAACTAGGTGAAGGGGCCGATAAAGAATACTACTATCGGAGGTCTGTGTCTAATTATACAGCAGTGTGGCTGTAATGGCACAAAACCCTCTAGAGCAGGGGTGTCAAACAGGCGGCCCTCTAGCTGTTGCAAAACTACAAGTCCCATGAGGCATTGCAAGGCTAACAGTTACAAGCATGACTCCCACAGGCAGAGGCATGATGGGACTTTTAGTTTCGAAACAGCTGGAGGGCCGCCAGTTTGACACCCCTGCTCTAGAGGGGAATAGCTCCTTGAATACTTGGGGGGGGGGGGTACTTGTGGTTCATAGGAAAATTCAGCAGAGGAGCACTGAGCCCTGTCCTGGATTCCTTCTAAATTGCAAGCAGAGTTACCCAGTGTGCTGTGTACAAAATATATTATCCCTGACCATGCTTGCTGGACCACGTTTGCAGCAGTAACATGGACTTTGTGGCTGACTGCCCTGGCCAACAATGCCAAAACATTGCCTTCCACATGATGATATAGAGCTGGAAGGGTCTTACGTGAAAAGAAATAGCAACCAGGAACCTGCCATTGTGCTACAGCACATTCTGCAAATTTACGGAAGGAGGCAGAATCCACCAGATGGAAAGGCAGAAGTTGTAGAGCCAGCAGATTTGACAAGCTTGCATTTGGACACTGGGCATGTGTGTGCCAGTGAATGTTTTTTTTTTCCTTTGCTGTGGCAGATGGGACAGAGAAATATGCCGGCTAAAGTTTTCAGCTGGTGGTGTGCTTCTGGCAGATGTGCTGCAAGGACCTGGGACACCCTGCGCTATACCATCATACCATCAGTGGCTGGGAGGTCAAAGCCACTGGTCTATAATCCTTGAAGCCACAAGGACGAGTAAAGCGCCCAGATAATTTGGCTGTTTGGCGAACGTTCGGCCCAAACTAATGCTCAGGCTGAACTGTTCACTCATCCATAGTAATTAGATACACTGTATAGCCAAAGGTTTTTGGATACCTGATAATCACATCTATATGAACTTGCTGGAAAACCTTTTCTAAAACCACACAGTGTTGCCCACTCCATGCTTTTGCAGCATGTAACGGTCAACACAGTTTACGATTTCCATACCACCAACCCAAGACAGCTTATCCGACACTCTGACAATCCAGCAGACATGACCCATTCCATTTCTCAGAATAATGAGACACACAAGCTCTGTTACTGGTTCCAAAATGAATGAATACTTTTAATGGTAAAACTCAGTCTTTTATACACCAAAAAGCATGCTGCAGTAATCAATGGGACAAAGACACACTCCACCCACAACATCACACAATGAACTTCATACACATTCTTTTAGTTAATGACATTTAAATGAGTTGATTATCCCCCAGACGTCCTGACTCTGACAGTAAGCTATTCAACTGCATAATACACATTCCTATGTCAGACGTTCTGGCACCGAATCTGACATAATTAACATGAACTGATTACTACAGCTGACAAGTCAGAAGTTATGACTTTCACCTGCTATTCACATATTATCATCAATAGTATTTTCACACAATACAGTGTCATTAGCATCCACAATAAAAGGTCTTTCAGAAGCCAGACTCAATTAACCCCTCAAAGTTAGACATTTGACCTTTACAGACTTAATTAGTACAATAGACAATTAGAATGCAATCACAGCAAGCCCCCTCACTACAGCCAGGGAGTTGGAGGGAATTTAACATCAATTAACATCTTTCAATTAACCTGTTAAGTTCCGAATAAACAACTTGTAATATTTCAAGATATCCTGCAATACCTGAATTATCATTAATGTCCCATCTCATGTAATTCATGATATCATTTCTCAGTCATCCTATGCCCCTATCAGACATAGGATGACCCTAGACCCAAGAGTTAATGGTGAAGCTGGCACAGGAGTGCCCCGCATCCTTCAAACGTCTCTGGTTCCCACGGGCCATACCGTTACAGAGCAGGTAATGATTTTGGATGAGAAGACCTGGATCATCTGCATTCTATTTAATTCCATTGGTAATCAAAGGGGTTGAAGCCAGGCCTCTGTGGAGGCCACTTGAGTTGTTCCTTGCCACACTGGTCAAATAATGTATGTACTATGCTGCAGTTCCCTTTGCTGTAAATGCCAACTTTCAATGCAGAGCTTACTGAGTAATATATTTCTTCTGTATTCTGTGGTTATTTTTTTCAGGGCACACTGGATCCTGGACAGCAGGTTCCCATTAAGGTCCAGGCACTGCTAGATCATACATACTTGAGCGAATTTCTGGCATTGCTAGGCTCTGGGACAGAGGTTAGTATTCTGCTGCTTTAATGTTGGTACACTGATCAGGCTAATAACTGTAAGATACAACAACATATCTGTCTTCTCTGATAGGTCTTCCATGGGTACCTGGATGATCCTCGAAACACAGACAATGCCTGGATAGAGACTCTTGCCATCAGCATCCACCTGGACACAAAGGAGAATTTGGACAAAGTGCTGCAGGTACACAAACATTTTGTTTTATTATTGCCACATCTCTCCTGACGACTGTTGTGTCCAGGTGTACTTATAAGCTGTGGGATACATGGCTGTATTCTAATTGGTAAAATATTGAAAAGCAAAGAGCATGGGTAGATGGACACTGCCAGTAGGGACATAAACCCCCAAAAAATGCAAAAAACAACTTTAATTTTTAGAGACTCCCAAATCGAACCCCATATAATGCCGCGTACACACAACCGTTTTTCATGACGAGAAAAATTCAATTTTTTAAATTGGTCGTGAAAAACGGTTGTGTGTAAGTAAGTTCTAGAGCATTTTTCTCAACGAGAAAAATGGGCGTTAAAAATTTAGAACCTGCTCTATTTTTTCTTGTTGTTTTTCACGTTGTTCTATTTCACTTTGAAAACAAAACAGGGGTCAAGTCCTGGGGAAAAAAGTGTGGGAACTCCCACCCAAGATCCACTTCCCCACCAAAAAAAAAAGATACGCTCATATGCATAATTACTAAACCGCATGTTATTTTTTTCGATCCACTGTACCTTAGTAATCCTTTATGTTACTGGCCGCTTCCTGTATATGGATTCATCAGGTAGTGCCGCGAGTTATCGCAGGATTTAGAAAGAAGCAAGTTCTTTCTAAATCCCGCGATAACTTGCGTTCCCGCAGGACTTGATCCCTGAAACAATACTTGTACTCCCGCAAATACGCCTGATGCCTAAATAGAATACTCCCCCCCCCTGCCGCCGCCGTATATATCGCAAAGCCGCCGCTGCGTTAATCACCGTGTGGCAAACATTACAGGCACCTTTAGTTTAAATAGCTGTTTTGCCCGCCGCGCCGTGTCACTCCCCCTTGCTCGGGGTTGGACGGATCTGTCCAATACCGAGCAAGGGGGAGTGTCCTTTACACGGCGTGGTGGGCAAAACAGCTATTCAAACTAAAGGTGCCTGTAATGTTCACCGCACTGTGATTAACGCGGCAGCGGCATCATCATTAGGTATGGGGGACATGGCTGCATATATGTGGGGGGACATGGCTGCAATACGTTTGGGGACATGGCTGGATATATGTGTGGGGACATGGCTGCATATATGTGTGGGGGACATGGCTGCATATATGTGTGGGGGACATGGCTGCATATATGTGTGGGGGACATGGCTGCATATATGTGGGGGACATGGCTGCATATGTGGGGGACATGGCTCCATTTGTGGGGGACATGGCTGCATTTGTGGGGGGACATGGCTGCATTTGTGGGGGGACATGGCTGCATTTGGGGACACATTTAAAAAAAAGTATTGGTATTCGGTATTGTCGAGTACATGAAAAAAAAGTATCGGTACTTGTACTCGGTCCTAAAAAAGTGGTATCGGGACAACCCTACTTACCAGCTAGTCTGCAAAAAATTATTTAAAGTATTTTTCAATTGTTCAACAACTTTGGATGCAGCTTTTCACAGATTGGTGAACCTGTGCCTATCTTTACTTTTCAGACTCTCTAAGATGCTCTTTTAATGGCTAATATATATTATCTGAGTGTTGCTACTATCAATTTCAAAATGACCTTATTTACAAGCAGTTCCTGGGTTATGCACAAGATTCTGTAGGTTTTAATTTGTATTTAACCATTTTAAGACCGGGCCTATTTTGCAAACTCGTTGTTTACAAGTTAAAATATTTTTTTTTTGCTAGAAAAACTACTTAGAAATTTTTTTTTGGGGGGTTCCAATGCCTTAGAGAATAAAATGGCGATTGTTGCAATACTGTCACACCGTATTTGTTCAGCGGTCTTACAAGCGCAATTTTTGGGGTAAAAATACACTTTTTTATTTAAAAATAAAACGGTAAAGTTTGCCCAAGTTTTTTTTTATATTTTGAAAGATGAAGTTACACCGAGTAAATTGATTCCCAACATGCTTCAAAGTTGGCGACAAACGATTACCCTTTAAAACGCTCCATATGCGACATTTAAAAAATTCTACAGGTTGCATGTTTTGAGTTACAGATG
Organism: Rana kukunoris; assembly: GCA_029574335.1. Lineage (NCBI taxonomy): Eukaryota > Metazoa > Chordata > Amphibia > Anura > Ranidae > Rana > Rana kukunoris. Next base: position 12,919,003 of record CM056050.1, on the reverse strand, counting down.
AGGTCTAGGGCTAGAATTATTGCTTTCACTCGATCGCAGTGGTATTTCACATATGTGGTTATTTATTTTACATTTTTTTTTTACAATGTTCTTTATAAAAAAAAGAAAATGTAAACGTATCTTATAATAGAAAAAAAGCATAACAGGACCTCTTAAATATGAGATCTGGGATCAAACAGACCTCAGATCTCATATTTACACTAAAATGCAATAAAGAAATGTTGTTTAAAAAATAAATAAATAATAAAATGTAGCTTTAAGAGCTATAGGTCGGAAGTGACATTTTGACACCGCTTCCACCCTGCATTGGTCTGGAACAGGGTGGGGACCATCTTCACCTCATTCAGCTCCATACCATAGAGGACACAGGATCCGATTGCCTCCACCCACTGCTGGTGGCTTTGGTAAGCGGCGGAGGGCATCGGAGAGCGGCGGGGCCCTCTCCCACCGCCGATAAAAGTGATCTTGCGGTGAATCCGCCACAGAGACCACTTTTATATGAAAGCGGACCACCCGCTGAAGAAGAGGATATGGGTTATGCTAGCTAGCTGCTGCCATAACAACAATATTCATCTTCAAAGTACTGCCATATAAAGTAGGTGGGCGGTCCGTAAGAAGTTAAGTTGGCACAATTGGATTTTGGAAATTTGGGTTGTCGTGGAAACAAGGATTGGTGATATAGCATCAGTGGAGACATCTTTTTCCCATGATAACTCTTATGGGAGTGGATTTCCCTTCCTAGGGGTAGCTTTCCTCTCACTTCCTGTTAGGAACAGGAAGTGAAATTAACCACTTCCCATTGTCGCTGGACTTTCAGTGGTTATACCGGGATGATGCCTACAGCTGCAGACATCACTCCGGTATCATTTTTTTAGAGCTAGCAGTCTACTCTTTTGTAAAAGCAATCAAAGTGGCTATCTAGCCACTCAATTGCTATTACAATCAGTGGGAGGGGACACCCCTGCAGCCTTCTGGGGCTCTCTCGGGCTCTTCCATCCCGCTGGGAGTCTCAAGCGACCAGCCGGCGTGTCCGCTGGCTGGCCAAACTGCGGATTGGCTTTGCTTGGCTATTTGTAATGGTAAACCAGAAGGAAAGACATGACATATTTTCTGGTTTACTCTAAAACAATTGGCGCCATTTAAAAAAAAAAAATCTAAAGCATTCAAAAACATAATGAATGTTTAAGTGCAGAGGAGGGATTTGGAGTCTTATATTCCCCAGATCTCTCCATAAAAAGTACCTGTTACATGCCTGTTGCTGTCACAAAGATGTTTACATTCCTTGGTACCAAAAGTGATAATAAAATAAATAAAAAATTAACGAAACAGTGTAAAAATAAAAATAATAAAATAAATTATTAGTTAAAGAAAAAAAAAATTGAAGTGCCCCCATCCTCCCATGCTCACACGCAAAGGCGAACGCGTTCATCAGTCCCACACGCACGCAAACATTGATTGTTCCGCACATGTGGGGTATCACCGCAAACATCAGATCATGGGCAGTAATTCTAGCACCAGACCTCCTGCGTCAATCTAAAGTGGTAACATGTAAAGGCTTTTAACCACTTAAGACCCAGACCATTATGCAGGTTAAGGACCTTGCCCCTTTTTGCGATTCGACACTGCGTCGGTTTAACTGACAATTGCGCGGTCGTACAACGTGGCTCCCAAACAAAATTGGCATCCTTTTTTTTTACCCACAAATAGAGCTTTTTTTTTTGGTGGTATTTGATCACCTCTGCGGTTTTTATTTGTTGCGCTATAAACAAAAATAGAGCGACAAACTTGAAAAAAAACAATATTTTTTACTTTTTGCTATAATAAATATCCCCAAAACAATCATCAGTTAAGGCCGATACGTATTCTTCCACCTATTTTTGGTAAAAAAAAAATCGCAATAAGCGTTTAACGATTGGTTTGCACAAAATGTATAGCGTTTACAAAATAGGGGATAGTTTTATGGCACTTTTATTAATATATATATTTTTTTACTACTAATGGTGTCGATCAGCAATTTTTTTCATGACTGCGACATTATGGCGGACATATCGGACACTTTTGACACAAAGTGCTATAAAAATGCACTGATTACTGTGAAAATGACAATTGCAGTTTAGGAGTTAACCACTATGGGGTGCTGTAGGGGTTAAGTGTGACCTCATGTGTGTTTCTAACTGTAGGGGGGCGGGGGTGGACGTGTGACGTCATTGATCGTCTTTCCCTATATCAGAGGAACAGACGATCAATGACATTGCCACTGTGAAGAACGGGGAAGGTTTGTTTACACACAGCTCTCCCCGTTCTTCAGCTCCGGGGACCGATCGCAGGACACCGGTGGCGATCGGGTCCCGCGGCCGCGGTCACAGAGCTTTGGACCGGGTCGCGTGTGCGCCGGTGACTCACGGCTGGGTTCTTTAAGGCGACGTACCTGTACGTGCCTGTGCCCAGCCGTGCCATTCTGCCGACGTATATGTGCACGAGGCGGTCCTTTAGTGGTTAAAGCGTCTTTGGGATATGTTTTTGGGATCTATTTGCTCGGCATAATATAAGCTTTTATATTTAAAAAAAAATTGGGTTATGTGTTTTTTGCATTAAAATCCAAAAAAGAAATTCCCATTAAAAAACCTCTTTGCAAATACCATGTGACATAAAAAATTGCAAAAACCCACCAATTCTCTAGGGCTTCTGCTTTAAAAATATATACTGTTTGTGATACAGACAGCAGTAAAAATCAGTAGTGCTTGGACCTCGCAGAAGGGGGCATACCACAAAAGCTTGTCCTGAAAAATAGTATATTAGTTTAAATAAAAAAAGTATCACGGACAGTACTCAATTGTTCCAGGGCTTCCAATAATGTGTTAGGTAGTCAGGAAATTAGATGCATAATTTAGGCTCCTTGAAAAGCCCAAAGGTGCTCCTTAGATTTTGGGCCCCTTATATGCACCTAGGCTGTGATAAAGTCTCACACAAAAAGTTGTGACAAAAAAATTACAACTTCAAAAAACTCACCATGACTCCTACGTGGATTGTGTACTTTTTTTCTGTTTCAGAACCTTAAGAAAACAGATGAGATAACACTGCGATGGCAACGCCTGGATTACAAGATTCCTCTGTACGCCAATGAGAACGAAATTCTCCAGAGGACAGCCGAGCACCTTCATGCCCATTATAAATTTATTGTTTAAAGCTGTTTTTTATTTATTTTTTATTTTTATGGTTATATCTTATAAAACAAAAACAAAAACCGCGCTAGGAAACCCCCTCCCCCCAGAAGAACTACAGGCTGCAGCAAACGTGTGATAAACAGGAAACAATGGGATATAAAAAGCCGCGCCAATATATATCTTATGTCCCTGATTTTTAAAATACCATATTTTTGATTCAGTGGCATCTACACTGGGTTTTTGTTCTCAATTCAAGGCAGGCAGATCAAGGCTGGTGGGAGGAGATGGTAGAGGGATTTCCCTGCCATCAAAATACACTGATCAGCGTTGCTGGATAAAGCCAGCGGTGCTGATCAAGCAGACATTTTCCAACAGGGCGGTTGTACAGAACCCTGCCCAAACATGGATTAAAATGTTCCCAGTCTTTGCTTGACCTCTTCTTGCCCGTAGGATGTCATATGTAGTGATGAGCGGAATACGCCATATTCGATTTTGCGATATTTCGCGAATGTATAGAAGAATATTCGCGAATATTCGTTAATATCGAATATTCGTGATATATTTTATCAAAAAAAAAAAATGCGAAATTTCGCTAGTGCGAATGCGAAATTGATTGCGAAATTCTCGTCGACACGCGAAAACGGAGATCATTTCCTGGATTACTAAACTAATATGCACTAAACACTAACTCTACTTACACAAACTTATATGTTACACAAAACACAGAGGGGCAGAGAACGTATTCACGAATATTCGTAATACGAATATTCGCATTGCGAATATTCGGCAACATAAAAGGATCGCCTCAGCTACTCGGCCCAGGGTCTCTAATCATACCATCAATGCTTTTAGACGTCGATGGAGATCAGATCACTAGGATGTGATCTGTTTTAAAAATAAGTTTGAAAAAATACGAATATTCGCAATAGCGAATATTCACCGCGATATTCGAGTTATTCGCGAATACTCGAATATGCAATATTCTTAACAAATATTCGCAATGCGAATATTCGTGAGCAACACTAGTCATATGACGTCCTGGACTTTAAGTGGGTGTACCGGGTTAATGCCTTCAGCTACAGCAGCAATTCCCTTTCATGTAATAGCCATCCAAGTGGCTAATTAGCCACTGGATGGCTTTTACAAGCAACAGGAGGAGAGGTCCCCCCCTCCCTCCACCCACTGTAGCCTCTCTAGTGTGATTTGGGAGTCCGGTATCCAATCCAGTGGTTTGGCAGGGTTATCATAAAGCTGGCCTTGGATCGGATGTTCTCCGGCCATCTCTATGGTCATGGATGGCCAGAAGCGATGTCATGACATTGCTTCCCGTTCTGACAGTTGTAAACACTGCCTTTTTTTTAGCAGAAATCAACAGGGAACCTGGACACGTGAACTTACTTACCATACGGGCTTAGTGGAGGCAACCCTATCTATTCATGTATAGCATTAATAGGATGATATAAATGGTAAGGAGGGGTGATGGCGCTACCTCACATTAAATGCTCATCAAATATCAGTGAGAGAGGTGTCTAAACACCAATATGAAATACCAATCCTTGTATATTACCAACAAACAGTGAAGCCTCCTGACGGGGGGCTTAAAATATAAACAAATGTGATCCTCGGTAGAATCTAAATATATGCCAATATATAGACCAGCAATTGTGTATATATAATACAATGTATAGACCATGCACAAAATTAACTTAAAGTGCATCAGTTTAATAAAGTGTCCATCAACATAAATTTTTCTCTAGGCTCATTTGTACTAAATTATCCACCCATATGATCCCGTTATTGTGTGAAGGGAGAGCGGTAAGGTAGGTTTTTTTGAATCACCCAGGGTTACATTGGTAAATCTAGTCTGCATAGAGGACAACCCTATTGGCGTGGCCAATATGGTCTCTCACTCCCGATTGGATCACTCTTTAATAATGGGAGGGCCCCCGCATCACCGCCCTTCTTAAAAGGCGTAGTGGGAATTTGCATGGCACCGTCTCAGACGACATCCAATGATGAAACGCGTAAGGCCGAGCTACGCAAAACACGTGATCAGGCCGGAAGGTGCTGACTGAGAGCAAGTGGTTGTCACCCATGCTCCGGACCATAGAGACTGTCTGAAGTTTTTAATTTATCTGGTGTTGCGGTTTTATTTATTTCATTTTTTCGTTGAAAATTGCATTCGTCCGAAAATCCGAATGAATTAAGGTTGAATATGCTATTGAATACTTATGGTGTCTGTCGAATGTTCAAAGAAGATTAGACGGAGCAGCGAACCTGTACGTCGAATCATACATTTCCAGTCGAATGTTCCGCCTACAAGCTATAGAAGAATTCTCATGTTGTATCACTAGTAATAATTACATTTATTATTTTTATATTAATTATTATTACTAGTCAACCAACATTTGAGTTTTACTATAGCCTATGGGCCGAGCACTTGACCAGAAATGTTGTACAGTTTAGCTGCTCCGTCGAATCTTCTTTGAACATTCGACAGACACTGACAGATTCAATGCTTGTATGTTTGTATGTTTTTTGATGCTTTGTCGAATCTTCATCATTCATGTTAAATTGTCAAGTTAGTTCTAGCTATTTTACTGCTCCTCCTCTTTGGTTACAATCAGCCAATAACATTCATCATCATCATTATTTTTAATTTATTTCCCCCACCAAATTCCAGCAGCGATCTTTTCTCTCTATAATGTCAAATCTTTTCTCTCTATAATGTCAAATCTTTTCTCTCTATAATGTTGAATCTTTTCTCTCTATACTGTAATGTTGAATCTTTTCTCTCTATAATGTCGAATCGTTTCTCTCTATATATAATCTTGGACTAATAGTGTTAAGGTTAGTCACAATCAACAGACATAAACAAAAATAAAGCATTGGTTTATGTCGGATCTTTCGGGTTTTCATATTCTGCACTTTCGTTTTCGTTTTTTAAAACAATAACGAAAATAGCTGAAATTCGGAAGAAAACAAATGCACATGTCTATATTATATATACACAATTGCTGGTCTATATATTGGCATATATATAGATTCTACTGAGAATTACATTTGTTTGCATTTTCAGCCCCGTCAGGAGGCTTCACTGTTTGTTCATATTGGTGTTTAGACACCTCTCTCACTGATATTTGATGAGCATTTAATGTGAGGTAGGGCCATCACCCCTCCTTACCATTTATACTCCTTAGGGAGTCTCTAGGGGGGCTGCAACCTTTGTTTGGCTTACCTAAGCGTGGATTTATCACTTTTTCTTATCAATAGGATGATTTGGAAGAAACCTAGAGACTTTTTACTATGATAGATGCTGTAGGCCTTTTTATCCATTGATTATACAACTGTAGCCTGAATTGCTCTTATTCCCTCAAATCAAGTGGATGGATAGTATATTTACTGCTACGGGGCCTACACGAGTTGAGAATCTGTCACCATTTATTCCACACTTGAGGAGGGTTTCCCTCTATGCTCCAGCACCCGCCCCAGGGAACCACTGTGCCGGGGAACCACTGTGCCGGTGCCATTCTGTGCGGAGATGAGTGCTGTATGGTTTTCATGAACCCTTATGAAGCAAAAGTTGGCGAAGTGCGTCAGCAATAAAGACCCTTTTGTATTAGCATTCATGCCTGATGCATATCTAACACACAGTGAATGTATTAGCACTGTTGTTGTTTTAAAATACTGGGACATACATTTTTATATGAACTCTTTATCTGTGTTATCAATAAATTGTATGATTTTATAACGATTTTCGCTCCTTGTGTGGTCTGTACAGCCCAATATCTTTCTGCCCATTTTCTATATGTAGCGGGGACAGTTTTTTGCCTCTCCAAAGACATATTGATGTTTTACAATGTTATTCTATGGACTGGTGTACTAAATAGGTGTTTGGCACCATCTAGTGGTGAAAATGTGGAATGGACTGCACCATTTTTTGTTTTTCCAAGAAGCATGTGAGGAGTGATGTGAAGGACTTACCCATGAACACTCAGGGCTGCAAGGCATGCTGGGAAGGGGATAAAAGGTTGGGTGGTGGCCATTTTAGCTCTCTCTGGTCCCTGGGACATACGCCCTGGAGGAGCTCCCTCTCTCTCCCTCTTTCGTGCGATCTACGGAATTCCGGCCTACTTTCGGCAGAAGCAAGCCATCGATCTCAAGAAGGGTGACGGAGGACTTCCGATCGGCTCTGGAGGAGAATCAGACAACCGGATGATTGCTAGAGACCGGACTGAGACCGTGAGGAGTGAAGGCATCCATCCGCCTGGACCTCGTGTGGTGAGAGGGCTCATGCCCAAAGTCTTATACTGTTTGACACACATCTAGGCTGCCTTGGTAGTGTTGCTGGGACTGATAGTTCCACGCTGTCGCGGTGTGCCATAAAGCCACACGTGCAAAGGCCTCAAGCCTAAACCAACTGTTGGTGCCGTTCATTGGAGTTGTGCTCCCAGGAGAGAGTGTACAGGTACCTCTCACAGTTAGACTACAGTTTCAGTTTATTTCACACCACTCATTAACCAGAGAGCCTTTGGATTACAAATCTTTCTCTTAAATTGCTAGCAGAAGAAAAGAAGATCAGAGACTAGACTGTTCTCATTGCAAGGCCTTGCAGTACTGCTACCATTCACCAGACACTGTCTGAGGTGGGAACATTAAGTCCATTACACGCTGTGATCTTATTCTTGTTAGATGTTGTACGTTGCATAGCGTGTTTACTGATTTTTGTATGGTGTGCTGGAAGTGGGAAGGTGCGCAGTGTTGAGTTGTGGCCTGCGCACTAGTCCCACTTGGAGACGCCAAAGTCCTGCTGATAGGGGAAGACATTAGGGGATTGCTGCCTATAATATCCTGTAATATTTGTTGCCCACCAAATGTGTTTTCATGGTTAAGTACAGAATCTATTTCAGTAAAACTAGCTGTTGTTTCAGCACAGCCTGTGTATGATTACTTTCCCCTTCAACACCAAAGCTTTATATCTGTATTGCACCACAGCTGTGTCAAGGGGAGTGAGACCAAAAATACTCGGGGGTGTCAAGGCAGAGTACAGGCCCAAATTTACAATCAGCCGCTCCTTCGGGGGTCAGCGCTACACGTGGGGGCTCGTCCGGGATTCCTGTCTCTCTGCAAGTGAAGCCCACCCCTTGGCACCAATATGGATCCTAGTACAGTGGCCCGATGGTGTGGAGTAGAAGGCGCTCGCTCAGAAGCGAGCGTAGCAATCGCACTCCCGGGAGAAGCCTGGGAGAACGAACAGGTCAACAAGAATTGTAAAGGCATTGTCCCCAAAAAGGAAGGCCTGGGTGGTCGCAACCAGATCAGATTGTGAGACCTCCCATACTTATGCTCTATTGGAATGGAGGAAGGGAATTCCGGAGAACTTTAGAGGCTCAAGTGTACAGCTAGCTGGGAGAACCAAGTTTTACCTGACGCACCCAGAAGGGCCTGAAGGGAGCCCTGTCAACTCTAGCTGTGTTAAGCCAACGATGCTGGGAGTTAGTTTTGGGTCAACCCCAACCAAAACCGGTTCAAGGCCCCCTCAGGGGGGGGGAAAGACTGTGTTTGACACAAGCAGGGGAGGTTCTCAGACGGAACGACAACTATCTGACCTAAAACGGCAGTGCCGCACTATACAAGAAAGATTCAAGGAGGCCTCCGGCATGATCGCAGAACACATTGAAGGGTTAAGTGCCTCATGTAAGGACTCGACTGGTAGTAAGCAAAGGTCAAGACCTGCCTCAATTCTGCAGAGACGCACCCACAGCCACTTGCCAGAGGTGACGATTCGGAAGGACTTCAAAATCGAAGGACAGATAGGAGAAAAGGAACAGAAGGGGAATCTGTCCTACACGAATCTCTTGCACCAGATGGAACTGGGACTCCAAAGAGGCTATCTTGAATCAGAAATTGTAGAGGCTGTAGTCAACGCCATTAGCCCAGGCCTGAGTATCAGAGGCATGCTAGAAATGAAAAATGGACTGACTCTAACACAACTCAGGAGAATACTAAAGAGCTACTACAAGGAGGAAGGTGCCACTGAGTTGTATCATCAACTGATAAATATGGCACAGGACAGTCAGGAGACTCCTCAGAATTTCCTGTTCAGGGCCATTGAATTGAAAGACCGCCTGTTGTCCGCCTCCCAGGGGAAGACTCAGATGAACACTTTGGGGCTGGACTAATTCAGAAGAAGTTTCTGAGGTCTGTGGCTACAGGCCTGAGGAGTGACTATGTCAAATTCCAGTTGAGGCAGTATTTGGATGATCCCTCCACTACAGATGAGGTACTCATTGAGGAGACCACTGAGGCAGCCAAGATGGAAATGGAAAGAGAGAAGAAACAAAGGAAGACTCAGTCCAGTACCACCGCAAGGATCAGATGGCACAAATCTGATGTTTCATCGAACTCCCAGGAAGCTAGTGTCTTGACAGCGAACACTGATGAGATGCCCCAGTCTGAATTAGGAAAACTGTTTCGGGTGCAGAAAGAAATATTGAAAATGATGGCTTTGTTGACTGAGAAGCTGGAGGGACCACAGAGGGAGGAAGTCTCGACACAGAAGACCCCAGTGGATCATGCAGCCGCCCTGACTGAGAGACCGGCGAAGCTAAAGACCTGTTTCAACTGCGGGGGAGTTGGACACTACCGCCAAGTATGCCCAAGCCCGGCGAAGACTGAAACAAGGCGCCAAGAACCGGCGGAAAACTTCAGAGGGCCCCAGTGAAGGAGTCAGCTGGGCGCCCGGTCACAACAGTCAACTCCAAACAACCTCATGCATACCAGGTCCCTAGGGACGCATGTAGGCCGAATTCGAGCAAGCGCTCACCAAGGCGAGGTGTAAAAGTGCAAACCACCAAACAGGCTAATCTTGCCACTGCCCATGGATTCCCCCCTGAACTAGTGGGACCTTCTCCCATTGTCCCTATCCAAGTGGAAGGGATTTACACCAAAGCCCTGCTGGACACTGGAGCCCAAGTGACCTTACTCTACAGAGATTTCTACGAGAAACACCTCAGACACCTGCCACTTCAGAAGCTGGAGGAGCTGGAGATATGGGGTCTAGGGACTCAGAACTTCCCTTACGATGGCTATCTACCCATTAGGCTCACCTTCGACCCAAGTGTGGCAGGGAAGGCCGAAGTCTTCGATGCCTTGGCAGTGGTGTGTCCCCGCCCACCAGGGGCTGACAAAAGTTCCCTCATTATTGGGACCAACACCGACCTAGTCCGAAGGCTCTTGACACCGCTTGTACAGACACAGGGTTCTCCAGCTGTAAAGATACACCCAATGTTAACACAGGTGTATCAGAATCTATTGCATGAGCAGAAAGCCCCGGCGGAAGGAGTGGGGAAAATCTGGTGTTTGGACAGAAGTGAGAAGGTGGTACAACCTGGTGAAGTAGTCTGCTTGAAGGCTTCTGTCAAACTGACTTGGAGACAGCCGGGACCTTTCATCGTCCTTGAGACGGACGGAGAGAAAGAGGCCAAAGAGTTGGAAATAATCCCAGAACTGCAATCGACCAAGTCACTAAAGCGGAGCAGAGGAAAGGTCTCAGTCAGTGTCCGGAACACCACAACGTCACCGGTGAAGATGCCAGCTAAAGTGTTGCTAGGGAAGGTGAAGCAAGCAACTCCAGTTTCATCGTATGGAATAATGGGAGGACAAGGGGGAGAGATCCCCATGGAAGCGTTCTATCCGAAAGACACCCCCCTGTCACCCGAGTGGATGGAGAGGGCAAAAACCCAGCTGCTGAGATGGAGGACGGCGTTTTCAAAAAGTGAGTTCGATGTGGGGCTTGCAAAGAGTGCTGAACACAAGATTCGGCTGGAGGAGGACAAACCCTTTCGAGAGAGGGTCAGGCGGATTCCATTGGGAGATCTGGAAGACCTGCGAGAACAGCTGGCTGAGTTGAAGAGGACAGGAATCATCCGAGAGTCCCGTAGTCCCTATGCTTCCCCAATAGTGGTAGTGAGGAAGAAGAATGGGTCGTTACGACTGTGCATCGACTATAGGACATTGAACCGGAGGACCATTCCCGACCAATACACCACACCCCGAATAGAAGATGCTCTACAGAGCCTGTCAGGAGCAAAGTGGTTCAGCGTGCTAGATTTGAAAAGTGGATACTATCAGATCCCTATGCACCCCGAAGATAGGGAGAAGACGGCTTTCATTACTCCTGTAGGATTCTTCGAATTCAATCGCATGCCACAAGGCTTGTCAGGGGCCCCGGCCACTTTCCAGAGGTTAATGGAGAAGACTGTAGGCGACATGAATCTGATTGAAGTGCTGGTATATCTGGATGACGTGATAGTGTTTGGCAGAACACTGGAGGAGCACGAGGAGCGCTTGGAGAAAGTCCTGAGAAGACTTCATGATGAAGGCCTGAAGCTTTCCATGGAGAAGTGCCAATTCTATCAGCCGTCAGTAAGCTACCTGGGCCACATCGTGTCTGCAGAAGGAGTGGCCACAGACCCACAGAAGCTGGAAGCTGTCACCTCTTGGCCCAGACCCACAAATGTGACCGACCTTAGGTCATTTTTAGGATTCTGTTCGTACTACCGTAGATTCGTGGAAGGGTTTGCCAAGATAGCCCACCCGCTCACTGAGCTGTTGAAGAACGAAGAGGGAGCTGATCTGGACTCGGGCAAACCTGGGAAACCAAAAGAGGGTCCTAGGAAGAAGAAAGACTCAATTGAAGATCAGTGGACCCCACAGTGCGAAGAGACCTTTAGGCAGTTGAAGCGGAGCCTCACCACTGCCCCGGTCTTGGCCTATGCAGACCCTACCAGACCCTACGAACTGCATGTGGATGCCAGTCGAGATGGGCTAGGTGGAGTGCTCTATCAGGAGTACGACGGACATCTACGACCTATTGCTTATGTGAGCCGAAGTCTGACACCTGCCGAGAAGAATTACCCAACTCACAAGCTCGAGTTTCTGGCCTTGAAGTGGACGGTTGTAGACAAGCTAAAAGACTATCTGTATGGTGCTGAATTTGTGATCAAGACGGATAACAATCCCCTCACATACTTGCTCACCACAGCAAAACTAGACGCCACAGGGCATAGATGGTTGGCTGCACTCTCTGCATTCACTTTCAGCCTGAAATACCGACCAGGGATCGGGAATCGGGACGCTGATGCACTGTCCAGAAGGCCCCATTGTCCCCAGGACCCACCAGGAGGATGGACCCAGCTTACCCCTGAAGGTGTGAGAGCCCTTTGTGAGGGAGCGGAACAACCAGCGAAGGGTGGAGCCCGGGCTGAGGAAGTTGGAGTGTCCGCTGTGGGGGTGCCTAGGTGCTACTGTGATGTCACTCAGATGGTGGCGGAGGGTTTACCTAAGCTGTCTAGGAGGGACCTCCGTAGAGATCAGCAGGAAGATCCCCTTTGTGGTCTGGTATTGGAGGCCTTAGAGAGCCAACACCCTGATCTACTTCTCCAGAGCGCTCAGAAGGAAGCTCGCCTGTTATGCAAAGAGTGGGATCGGTTGCAGCTACAGCAAGGAGTGGTATACAGAAGGGGCCCCTCTGAAGATCCTGAGGAGAAGTGGCAGTTGTTTTTGCCGGAGAAGCATAGGGAGAAAGTACTAATTGCCCTGCATGATCACCATGGTCATCTGGGATCAGAAAGGACTCTTCAATTGGTGAGGGACAGGTTCTATTGGCCATACATGAGATCTGAAGTGGAGAGTTACTGTCATTCCTGTCTCAGGTGCATACAGAGGAAGACCTTACCTCAGAGAGCCGCCCCAATGGGCCATTTAGAGAGCCAAGGACCTATGGACCTAATATGCATAGATTTCTTATGTGTGGAATCCGATCTCAGTGGACAAGGAAACATCCTGGTGGTCACGGACCATTTCACCCGATACGCTCAGGCATTCCCTACCAGGGACCAACAGGCATCTACAGTGGCAAGGACTCTAGTGGAAAAATTCTTTGTTCATTACGGCTTACCTCAGCGGATCCACTCAGACCAGGGGAGAGATTTCGAGAGCACCCTCATTAGACAACTGCTGGATCTACTAGACATAAGGAAGTCCAGGACTACTCCCTATCACCCACAAGGGGACCCTCAACCGGAAAGGTTTAACAGAACCCTCCTTAATATGTTAGGAACGTTGGCTGCTGAACAAAAACAACAGTGGAGTAAACACATCACAGCCATGGTACATGCCTACAATAGTACCGTAAGTGATGCTACAGGGTATTCACCCTATCGTCTGATGTTTGGACGAGAAGCCCGACTACCGGTGGATTTGGCTTTTGGAACCTCTCTGGACCACACCTCGGAAGCCTCTCACCGAGGGTATGTAGACAGATTGCGGAAAAGTTTGAAGGCTGCATATGAAAAGGCCCAAGCCACATCGGACGCAAGAGGAAGTAGAAATAAGAGGAATTTTGACCTCAAGGTACAGATTCAAGACCTACAACCCGGTGACCGAGTCTTGTTGAGGAACCTGGGTATACCAGGCAAACACAAACTGGCTGATCGCTGGAAGTCACAGCCATACATCATATGCAAACGTCTCCCAGGACTGCCGGTATATCAGATCAGACCAGAAGGGAGTACAGGACCATTAAAAATATGGCACCGGAATCACCTTCTGCCTTTAACAGAAGCAGTCAGAAAAACTCCACAACGGGAACTATCGCCTATGGCTGCGCCTAGACCTGTAACTAGGTCCCAATCGGGATCCCTGGCCACAGGAGGTAGTGAGGAGGAGGAGGAGATGGAGATAAGCTGGTTGTGGCCACCTGAAGTGCCAGGAGTTGATGCACACTGTTCACCTCACAGACAGGAAAAGGACACTGTAATTCTGAGACCAGAAGCCCCAGAATTTGTGCCACAAAATGAAAACTCTGAAGATCACCCACCCTTTGACACTGAAGTACAAGAGTGTGAAGTGAGAGAGGAGATAGTACCTACTCCCAAGAGACAAAGGGTTAGAAGAGAGATTCATGCACCCAAAAGACTGACTTATGATGTGCTGGGTGAAAGCTCTGACCAGGCTCAGTTTACTGCTAAAAGAAATCCTGAAATGCCTGGTCTCTCTACTGTCAATTCAGGAGAAAACCCCAACTCACCCCTTGACACATCTGTACTAGGCACCATGGTGTCACCTGTGAGTGCACAGAACAGCTCCCCATCATATGAGAATTGGTGGGAGGCTCCTCTGTCAGTGTTGTGCAGCCGCATAGAGGCAAAAATGTGTAACAGAGCCAAATATTTTGAATGTCTTTGGGGACCAAAGAATCAAAGCAGGGGGAGTATGTAGCGGGGACAGTTTTTTGCCTCTCCAAAGACATATTGATGTTTTACAATGTTATTCTATGGACTGGTGTACTAAATAGGTGTTTGGCACCATCTAGTGGTGAAAATGTGGAATGGACTGCACCATTTTTTGTTTTTCCAAGAAGCATGTGAGGAGTGATGTGAAGGACTTACCCATGAACACTCAGGGCTGCAAGGCATGCTGGGAAGGGGATAAAAGGTTGGGTGGTGGCCATTTTAGCTCTCTCTGGTCCCTGGGACATACGCCCTGGAGGAGCTCCCTCTCTCTCCCTCTTTCGTGCGATCTTAGGAATTCCAGCCTACTTTCGGCAGAAGCAAGCCATCGATCTCAAGAAGGGTGACGGAGGACTTCCGATAGGCTCTGGAGGAGAATCAGACAACCGGATGATTGCTAGAGACCGGACTGAGACCGTGAGGAGTGAAGGCATCCATCCGCCTGGACCTCGTGTGGTGAGAGGGCTCATGCCCAAAGTCTTATACTGTTTGACACACATCTAGGCTGCCTTGGTAGTGTTGCTGGGACTGATAGTTCCACGCTGTCGCGGTGTGCCATAAAGCCACACGTGCAAAGGCCTCAAGCCTAAACCAACTGTTGGTGCCGTTCATTGGAGTTGTGCTCCCAGGAGAGAGTGTACAGGTACCTCTCACAGTTAGACTACAGTTTCAGTTTATTTCACACCACTCATTAACCAAAGAGCCTTTGGATTACAAATCTTTCTCTTAAATTGCTAGCAGAAGAAAAGAAGATCAGAGACTAGACTGTTCTCATTGCAAGGCCTTGCAGTACTGCTACCATTCACCAGACACTGTCTGAGGTGGGAACATTAAGTCCATTACACGCTGTGATCTTATTCTTGTTAGATGTTGTACGTTGCATAGCGTGTTTACTGATTTTTGTATGGTGTGCTGGAAGTGGGAAGGTGCGCAGTGTTGAGTTGTGGCCTGCGCACTAGTCCCACTTGGAGACGCCAAAGTCCTGCTGATAGGGGAGGACATTAGGGGATTGCTGCCTATAATATCCTGTAATATTTGTTGCCCACCAAATGTGTTTTCATGGTTAAGTACAGAATCTATTTCAGTAAAACTAGCTGTTGTTTCAGCACAGCCTGTGTATGATTACTTTCCCCTTCAACACCAAAGCTTTATATCTGTATTGCACCACAGCTGTGTCAAGGGGAGTGAGACCAAAAATACTCGGGGGTGTCAAGGCAGAGTACAGGCCCAAATTTACAATCAGCCGCTCCTTCGGGGGTCAGCGCTACATATATCTAATGTTTTTTGTTTTTTTATCTCATGCTTTCCAGAGCAGAGGAGAGATGTCTCCATAAAGATGACCTGTCATGCCTTACTTTTATCACAAGGGATGTTTACATTTCTTGTCATAGGAATAAAAGTGATAAAAATAAAATAAAGAGACAGTGTAAAAAAATAAATAATATTTTTTTTAAATGTAAGTGCCCCCCTGCAGTGGTGAATACATACGTAGGTCGTGCCCACATGTGTAAACGGTGTTCGCAGCAAACGTGTGACATTGAATGAATGAATGAGTGACTTGTATAGCGCTACACATGCCTCTAGGCGCTTTTTGCAGCCAGTGTCTTCCTGGCTGGTGCCATCATTTACCCCATGCTTGGGACACACAGTCAAGGGGGTACAGGCAGTACACCTGTAAGGGGCCTGGAGGCCCCCAGGGGCCCGGATGGCAACTCCCCTTATTTAATTGTTTTAACCACTTCAGTACCTTGGGTGTTTTTCAGATTTGGTGTTTACGAGACTAAAACAGTTTTTTTTGCTATAAAATTACTTAAAACCCGCAAACATGATATATATATTTTTTCTTACACATTGCAATACTTTTTGTCACACCGTATTTGCGCAGCGGTCTTACAAGCGCACTTTTTTTGGAAAAAAAAAAACACTTTTTTAAATTTAAAAAATAAGACAACAATACATTTGGCCCAATTTTTTTTCCATATTGTGAAAGATAATGTTACGCCGAGTAAAATTATACCCAACATGTCACGCTTAAAAATTGCGCCCCCTCGTGGCATGGCGTCAAACTTTTACCCTTTAAAATCTCGATAGGCGACGTTTAAAAAATTCAATAGGTTGCATGTTTTGAGTTACAGAGGAGGTCTAGGGCTGGAATTATTGCTCTCGCTCTAAGGATCGTGGCGATACCTCACCGTTTTCATATGCAGGCGCTACTCACGTATGCGTTCGCTTCTGCGCGTGAGCTCGTCGGGGCACTTTAAAAAGAAAAAAATCTTTTTATTTATTTTATTATTTTTTACACTGGAAAAATTTTTTTTATCACTTTTATTTCTATTACAAGGAATGTAAACATCCCTTGTAATAGAAAAAAAGCATGACAGGTCCTCTTAAATATGAGATCTGGGTGTCAAAAATACCTCACGTCTCATATTTAGACTTAAATGCAAAAAGAAGAAAAAAGAAATGGAAACTGTCATTTTTTCAAATGACAAAAAAATAAATGTTTCTTTAACCACTTAAGACCCGGACCAAAATGCAGGTAAAGGACCTTGCCCCTTTTTGCGATTCGGCACTGCGTCATTTTAACTGACAATTGCTTGGTCTTGCGACGTGGCTCCCAAACAAAATTGGCGTCCTTTTTTCGCCACAAATAGAGCTTTCTTTTTGTGGTATTTGATCACCTCTGCGGTTTTTATTTTTTGCGTTATAAACAAAAATAGAGCGACAATTTTGGAAAAAAATGCAGTATTTTTCACTTTTGCGCTATAATAAATATCCCCATAAAATAAATATACATTTTTTTTTTCCCTCAGTTTAGGCCGATACGTATTCTTCTACCTATTTTTGGTAAAAAAATTGCAACAAGCGTTTATCGGTTGGTTTTCGCAAAATTTATAGCGTTTACAAAATAAGGGATAGTTTTATTGCATTTTTATAATTTTTTTTTTTTACTACTAATAGTGGCGATCAGCGTTTTTTTTCGTGACTGCGACATTATGGCGGACACTTCGGACAATTTTGACACATTTTTGGGACAATTGTAAATGCAAATGCATTGTTTACTGTGGAAATGACAGTTGCAGTTTGGGAGTTAACCACAAGGGGGCGCTGTAGGGGTTATGTGTTCCCTGTGTGTGTATACAACTGTAGGGGGCTGTAGGTGTCATGTCATCGATCGCGTGCCCCCTATAAAAGGGATGACGCGATCGATGCAGCCACCACAGTGAAGCACAGGGAAGCCGTGTTTACACGCGGCTCTCCCCGTTCTTCAGCTCCGGGGACCGATCGCCGCACTCCAGTGGCGATCAGGTCCGCGAGTCCGGGTCCCGGAGCCTCGGACCGTGTGACGGGTGCGCGCGCACCCGTGACCCACGGCTGGGTAGTAGTACAGGACGTACCTGTACATGGATCTGCCCAGCCATGCCATTCTGCCAAAGTATATGTGCAGGAGGCGGTCCTTAAGTGGTTAAAAAAAAGAACAGTGTGAAAATAAAAATAAAAGGTAAAATACAGTTACAGTATAAATAAGAAAAACATTTTTTAAGAGTGCCCCATTCCGCCAAGCTCGTGTGCAGAAGCAAACACATACATGAATAGCTCCCGCATATGAAAACGGTGGTCAAACCACACATGTGAGATATCGCCGCGATCGGTAGAGCGAGAGCAATAATTCTAGCCCCAGACCTCCTCTGTAACTCAAAACATGCAACCTGTAGAATTTTTTAAACGTCGCCTATCGAGATTTTTAAGGGTAAAAGTTTGTCGCCATTGCACAAGCAGGTGCAATTTTTGAAGCGTGACATGTTGAGTATCAATTTACTCGGCGTAACATTATCTTTCACAATATAAACAAAACAAAAAAAAATGTGCTAACTTTACTGCTGTCTTATTTTTCTTATTGAAAAAAGTGTATTTTTTTTTTAAGACCGCTGCGCAAATACAGTGTGACAAAAAGTATTGCAATGACCGCCATTTTATTCTCTAGGGCACGGGTGTCAAACGCAAGGCAACGAATCCGGACCTTCAGGCCATATCATGTGGCCCTCGCACCTCTCCTGCAGCTGCAGGAGAGCTCCAGCCCTCCTTTGATCCATCTCCAGACCAAGGGCGAACTGACAACTCATGGACCCCCCTGGCAAATAGGAGATTATGGGGCCCCGGCCAATAAGATTGTGGGGCCACCGGGCAATGGTAGATTATGGGGCCACACAGTATACACACACACATACAGTATACACACACAGACACACAGTATATATACACAGTATACATACACACAGAAAACACATACACACACTGAAAAGGTACTGGAGAGGCGGGGGGTTTAAAAAAAACACAGATTATTTAACATACTGTACCTGGTTTTACTGAGGCTGGAAACCCTGATGGGGCCCCCTAGTGGCATGGGGACCTCAGGCAGTGCCTGAGTGCCCGAATAGTCAGTCCCCTCCTGTTCCAGACCCCTACTTTCTGCTCTAGGGAGTTAGAATTTTTATATATATCATTTTTGGGGGTTCTAAGTAATTTCCTGACAAAATAAAAATGTTTTTAGCTTGTAACAACATATGTGAAAAAGAGGCTCGGTCCTTAACCGCTTATGGACCGCCGCATGTACATTTACGTTGGCAGAATGGCACGTACAGGCACATTGGCGTACCTGTACGTCCCTGCCTAGACGTGGGTCGGGGGTCCGATGGGTCCCCCCCCCCGGTACTTGCGGCGGTCTGGTTTGCTGTAGGAGCGATCTGGGATGAGGGGGCGGCTGTTAGTTTTTGTCCGCCCCCTCCGGATCGCTCCCAGCCAATGCGCGCGCCCGCCCGCCCTGTCACTTCCTCTGCCTGTGTAAACACAGGAAGGGGGAAGTGATGTAATCTCTCCTCTCTGCGGTATTTTCAACCGCCGCTGAGGAGAGAAGACATCGCACAGTCAGTCTGCACAACACTACACTGACACACAGACACATAGGCACATTAACCCCCCCCCCCCATCACCCACCCCCCTGTCACAGTGTCACTGAATGCAGTGATCATATATGTACTGATCACTGCATTTAGTGTCAGTGTGACAGTTACTGTGACAGTCAGTTAGTGTTAGGTCCAGGGTAGCCCCCGTACCCCCCTAATAAAGTTTTAACTCCTTGATCACCGCCCTAGTTAACCCTTTCACCCCCTATTGCCAGTGTCACTAAGCGATAATTTTTCTGATCGCTGTATTAGTGTCACTGTTGCCGCTAGGTAGCTATTTTTTTTTTATTGCAATATTTTTTTAGTAAAGACATGTGGCTGAATACATTTTGGCCTAAATGTTTGACTAAAATTTAGTTTATTCGATTTTTCTTATAGCAAAAAGTAAAAAATATTGTTTTTTTTCAAAAATGTCGCTTTATTTGTGTATATAGCGCAAAAAATAAAAATCGCAGAGGCGATCAAATACCACCAAAAGAAAGCTCTATTTGTGGGAAGAGGACGCAAATTTTGTTTGGTAGCCACGTCGCACGACCGCGCAATTGTCTGTTAAAGCGAAGCAGTGCCGGATTGTAAAAACACCTCTGGGCACTTAGTAGCATATTGGTCCGGGGCTTAAGTGGTTAAAGTGGAGCTCCACCCTAAAGTGGAACTCCTGCTGATCGGAACCCTCCCCCACTCCGGTGTCACATTTGTGTTCCGGGAACACTCGGCTCCCAGAGCACAGCGGGAGCCAGTCAGCAAGGCGTAGCACGACTCGCACATGCGAGGTAGGGAACCGGGCAGTGAAGCCAGAGCCACATTTAAAAAAATAAGCTGATAAAAGCTACACTGAAAAACGCTGATTAAAGCTATTGCAAAAACTCTAAAAAAAAACTCTGCATGGCTCCCTGCAAAGCTACTGGCGTTTTTTTATAGCTTTTATCAGCTTCAGTGTGCATGGAGCCTAAGACCCGGTTCACACTGGGGCGACTCGTCAGGCGGCTCAGCCGCCTGATGAGTCGCCTCCCATTGAATGCAATGGAAGCATTCTAATAGGAGCGACGCAAGTCGCTCCGACTTAGAAAATTCTCCCTGTACGACTTTGGGGGCGACTCGGGGCGACCTCCATTGACTTCTATACAGAAGTCGTTTGGCAGGTCGCCTCTGAAGTCGTCCTCAGGACGACTTGCAGAGCCGCCCCCGGAGTCGGATCGCCCCAGTGTGAACCGACTCTAAAGGTTTAGGAGATATTTTTTTTACCTACAGGTAAGCCGTATTATAGGCATACTTGTAGGTAAAAGTAAAAAAAAACAAAACTATACAACCACTTTAACCCTTTATTGATTGGAGATGGAGTTTAGAGGCTGTACTACTAACCCTGTACTGAGTGTAGATGGCAATAGGGATCTAGTAATGGAACTTATTTTACCCACCGTTAACCCTTTACTGACCAAAGAAACTGATTAGGTTGCAGTGTAAGTATTATTATTTACTACTTTTAATATTTGCTAACTGAACTTAGGATATTGGGGATTGCACAGTACAGTAGCTAGTATTGCCTAGAGTTGCCTAATCCTAACCCTTGTATTACCTAACCCCTTCCTCACCATAGTCACTATGAAAGGTGCTATTATCCAGAACAATCAACCCTTTATGGAATAAAGCCAGCTTAGGAGTTATTGTTCCCTGGCACTGCCATTTACTGATTTAACCACTTAAGACCCGGACCTTTATGCAGGTAAAGGTCCTGGCCAGTTTCTGCGATTCGGCACTGCGTCGCTTTAACTGACAATTGCGCGGTCGTGCGACGTGGCTCCCAAACAAAATCGGCGTCCTTTTTTCCCCCACAAATAGAGCTTTCTTTTGGTGGTATTTGATCACGTCTGCGGTTTTTATTTTTTTGCGCTATAAACAAAAATAGAGCGACAATTTTGAAAAAAAATCCAATATTTTTTTACTTTTTGCTATAATAAATATCCCCAAAAAGATATATAAAAAAAAACATTTTTTTCCTCAGTTTAGGTTAGATACGTATTCTTCTACCTATTTTTGGTTAAAAAAAAAAATCGCAATAAGCGTTTATCAATTGGTTTGCGCAAAATTTATAGCGTTTACAAAATAGGGGATAGTTTTATGGCATTTTTATTAATATTTTTTTTTTTACTACTAATGGCGGCGAACAACGATTTTTTCCGTAACCGCGACATTATGGCGGACACATTTTTGTGACCATTGTCATTTTCACAGCAAAACGGGCTATAAAAATGCACTGATTACTGTAAAAATGACAATTGCAGTTTAGGAGTTAACCACTAGGGGGCACTGTAGGGGTTAAGTGTGACCTCATACGTGTTTCTAACTGTCGGGGGGGTGGGGCTGGACGTGTGACGTCATTAATCACCTTTCCCTATATCAGGGAACACACGATCACTGACATTGCCACAATGAAGAAGGGGGAAGGTATGTTTACACTCATCTCTCCCCGTCCTTCAGCTCCTGTGACCGAATACGGGACACCGGCGGTGATCGGGTCCACTGGTCCCGTGGGCGCGGTCACGGAGTGCGTGACCCCCTGGCTGGGCTCTTAAAGAGGACGTACAGGTACGTGATTGTGCCTAGCCAGGCCATTCTGCTGACGTATATCGGCGTGAAGGGGTCCTTAAGTGGTTAACCAATTAAGCCCCGGACCAATATGCTGCTAAATGCCCAGAGGCGTTTTTACAATTCGGCACTGCGTCGCTTTAACAAACAATTGCGCTGTCGTGCGACGTGGCTCCCAAACAAAATTCGTGTTCTTTTCTTCCCACAAATAGAGCTTTCTTTTGGTGGTATTTGATCGCCTCTGCGATTTAAATTTTTTGCGCTATAAACAAAAATAGAGCGACATTTTTGAAAAAAAAAAAATTTACTTTTTGTTATAAGAACAATTGAATAAACAAAATATTAGTCAAATATTTAGACCAAAATGTATTCAGCCACATGAAAAATGACAGAAAAATGATCGCTTAGTGACACTGGCAATATGGGGTGAAAGGGTTAAAGGGTCACTAAAGTCAGGTTTTTTGTTAAAAAAAAATAACAAACATGTGATACTTACCTCCACTGTGCAGTTCGTTTTGCACAGAGTGGCCCGGAAACCTGTCTTCTGGGGTCCCTCGGCGGCTGTCTGGGCTCCTCCTCGCAAAAGCTTTCCTTCTTCATGCGAGGGCGCTCGCATGGAGGAAAGCTTTTGCGAGCGCGCTCCCGTGATACAGCGGCGGCCATAGCCGCCGACTGTATCACTCGGCTCCGCCCGCCAGCGCGCCGCGTCATCCGCCCTGATTGACAGCAGCGCTAGCCAATGGCTGCACTGCTATCAATCCGCCCAGCCTAGCCAATCAACGGCCAGGCTGGGAACCGAAGAGGACGACGTGGACGCGCCCGGGACATTCGAACGGTCAGGTAAGTACAACGGGGGCCCGGGGGGGGCCGGTGCTGCTAAATGTTTTTTTACCTTCATGCACAGGAACGAACCCGCCGCCCCCTCAAGATGGATCGCTCCCAGAGGTAAGCCGCCTGCCGCACGCAGCGGAGGGGGTCCCGATCGGACCCCCGACCCACTAGAAGGCAGGGACGTATATATACGTCCATCTGCCTGTATGTGCCATTCTGAGGACGTAAATAGGCGTGCGGCGGGCGTTAAGCGGTTAAAGGAGAATTGTACAAAAAAACAAGATTGGTTAAACCCACTAAGGGCCAGATTCAGAAAGGACTTACGACGGCGTATCTCCAGATACGCCGTCGTAAGTCCGAATGAGTGCCGTCGCATCTCGGCGCCTGATTCAAAGAATCAGATACGCCGGAATTTAGGCAAGATCCGACCGACGTCAGTCGGATCTTAACTGCATATTTACGCTGGCCGCTAGGTGGCACTTCCGTAGATTTACGCGTTGAATATGCAAATTAGGTAGATACGCCTATTCACGAAAGTATTTGCGCCCGTCGTATTGATATATGTCGTTTACGTAGGCGTTCGAGCGGCGTAAAGTTACCCCTGTTATATGAGGCGCAGCCAGTGGCGGAATTTTCACTGTCGCAACAGTCGCACTTGCGACTGGGCCCTGTAGTTCTCTGCCGCCTTCAGGGGGCCCGCCGACCGCCCGTTCGTGTGACTGTGAGGGGCCCGCTGCCGCGCGAGCGGCCCACCTGACTGTCCAGTGTGTGTGTGTGTGTGTGTGTGTGTGTGTGTGTGTGTGTGTGTGTGTGTGTGTGTGTGTGTGTGTGTGTGTGTGTGTGTGTGTGTGTGTGTGTGTGTGTGTGACAGACAGTGTTTATCCATGCCGCGAGGAGGGGGGCTTTCACCCGCTGAGGGGAGACAGAAAAGGCAGAGGCAGCGCGGCGCTGAGACAGGCTGTGTGTGCACACACTGAATTATAAAGATCAGCAGACCAATTGAGTGAAGGCGGGGGAGGAGCTCTCCCCTCTGTGTGGAGTACCTGCTGTCTTGTCTACGATCCATCTACCCATGAGGCAAGGCATTCCTGCAGGAGGCCCGGTGAAGGATCTTTTCTGTGGGGGGGGGGGATTGATTAATTGGCGGTAAGTCGTGACATTTTGCACTGCAATCGATCCCTATCACCACCACCCCCCTCCAGTACCACTGCTATCACCCCCCCTCCAGTACCACTGCTATCACCCCCCCTCCAGTACCACTGCTATCACCCCCCCTCCAGTACCACTGCTATCACCCCCCCCCCTCCAGTACCACTGCTATCACCCCCCCTTCCAGTTCCACTGCTATCACCCCCCTTCCAGTACCACTGCTATCACCCCCCCTCCAGTACCACTGCTATCACCCCCCCTCCAGTACCACTGCTATCACCCCCCCTTCCAGTTCCACTGCTATCACCCCCCCTTCCAGTTCCACTGCTATCACCCCCCTTCCAGTACCACTGCTATCACCCCCCCTTCCAGTACCACTGCTATCACCCCCCCTTCCAGTACCACTGCTATCACCCCCCCTTCCAGTACCACTGCTATCACCCCCCCTTCCAGTACCACTGCTATCACCCCCCCCTTCCAGTACCACTGCTATCACCCCCCCTTCCAGTACCACTGCTATCACCCCCCCTTCCAGTACCACTGCTATCACCCCCCCCCCCCCGTTCCAGTACCACTGCTATCACCCCCCCTTCCAGTACCACTGCTATCACCCCCCCTTTCAGTACCACTGCTATCACCCCCCCCCCCTTCCAGTACCACCGCTATCACCCCCCCCTCCAGTGCCACCACCACCACCCCCTTTAAAGTTGAAATCGGAACCGGAAATGTTTTTACTTTGTTGTACAATGGAAAAAAAATATAGTATCAAAATCATGCTTTTCATGATTTCTTGCACCGGGGCCCTGAAGTTTCTAGTTACGCCTCTGGGCGCAGCCCATGTTAAGTATGGACATCGGAACAGCGTGGAATTTTTACGTTCACGTCGATATCAATGAATATTTCCGACGTGATTTTGGAGCATGCGCACTGGGATACAACCACGGCCGGCGCATGCGCAGTTCGTTCAGCGCGTCATTTACGTGGGGCCACGATTAATTAACATAGAACACACCCACTACCAGCCTACTTTCAATTACGCAGGCTTATGCCTGCACATTTACACTACGCCGCCGTAACTTTGGGCGCAAGTTCTTTGTGAATACGGCACCTGCCTCTCAAAGTTACAGCGGCGTAATGTAAATGAGATACGCTACGCCGCTGGAAAGTTACGCGATTCTATCTGAATCTGGCCCTAAGTGCTTTTTTTTACCACTACTATTCCTTTATATAAAAAAAAACAAAAAAACAATTGCAGCCTCACTGTACCTATCAAATGCAGCCACTGTGCCATCCAACGCAGCCACTGTGCCATGCTATTAAACGCAGCCACTGTGCCATCAATTGTCACCACTGTGCCATGCCATCAAACACAGTCACTGTGCCATGCCACCAAACACAACCACTGTGCCATCAATTGTCACCACTGTGCCATGCCACCAAATGCAGTCACTGTGCCATCAAACGCAGCCACTGTGCCATCAAAACGCAGCCCTTGTGCCATCAAAACGCAGCCACTGTGCCATGCCATCAAAACGCAGCCACTGTGCCATGCCATCAAAACACAGCCACTGTGCCATGCTATCAAATGCAGTCACTGTGCCATGTCATCAAACGCAGCCACTGTGCCATCAATTGTCACCACTGTGCCATGCCATCAATTGTCACCACTATGCCATCAAACACAGCCACTGTGCCCCCAATTGTCGCCACTGTGCCCCCAATTGTCGTCACTGTGCCCCCAATTGTAGCCACTGTGCCCCCAATTGTAGCCACTGTGCCCCCAATTGTAGCCACTGTGCCCCCAATTGTCACCACTGTGCCCCCAATTGTCACCACTGTGCCCCCAATTGTAGCCACTGTGCCCCCAATTGTCGCCACTGTGCCCCCAATTGTCGCCACTGTGCCCCCACTTGTAGCCACTGTGCCCCCACTTGTAGCCACTGTGCCCCCACTTGTAGCCACCGTGCCCAGTACCTCCCTGGCACTTACCTTTCTGGCTTCTACCGCCCCTCGGTGTCCCTCGTCCCGCCCTCGATGACGCTTCAGCCAATCAGGTTACTGATTACCAGAATCAGATTACCTGATTGGCTGAGACGCCTGTCAGTCTTATCCTCGAAACGCACGGCCGCTACGTCCCGAGGATAAGCTTCAGGAAGCCGACTACAGCCTCAGGGCTGTACTCGGAAAGCCTATCAGAGCCAGCGGCTCTGATAGGCACTTCCACACAGCCAGTTAGCTGCCGCTATTCAGCTGACCGGCGCTCAATGTCCGGTCAGCTGAATAGTGGGCGGCAGCGGTGAAAATATACAGATTCATACAGTGTATGAATCTGTATATTTTACTGGCTATGAGCGATCCAGAGGGGGCGACACTCCGACATCCCTATGGACGCACCGCCACTGGATTGAAAACTGGCTAGAAGGGTGAGTTTAGAGCGTGGCGATAAATGGGGAGTACTCGGAATGGTCAGGGGTGGGTAGTGGGTTCTGTGTTGGGACCAATCCTATTTAATTTGTTCATAAACGATCTGGAGCCCAGGTTCACACTGGGCTGCGGGAGTGAAGCCGTGCGAGTTCAGCTGAACTTGCACAATTTCTCTCCCACTGGCAGTCCCGATTTCAGAGACATCTGTGCGGATCTCAATGTAAATCGCGGCCCGAAATTGCAAAAAAGTAGTACAGAACCTACTTTTTGAAATCGGTGCAGCGCCGCAGATGCGGCATCGCACCGATTAGGACGGTGCCATTGCCGACAATTGCCGGCAAATGCCACCGATTTAAGATGCGATTTGACATCTCAAATCGCATCTCAAATCGTACCCAATGTGAACCAGGGCGGAGGACGGGGGAAACAGCTCAATCTCTGTATTTGCGGATGATACTAGGCTAAGCAGGGCAATAACATCTCTGCAGGATGTGGAAACCTTCCAAATAGAGCTGAATTAATTAATGGGGTGGGGGGGCAACTACATGGCAAATGAGGTTCAATGTAGAAAAATGTAAAATAATCCATTTGGGTGGCAAAACTATGAATACAATCTATACACTGGGGGGAGAACGTCTGGGGGAATCTAGGATGGAAAAGGACCTGGGGGTCCTAGTAGATGATAGGCTCAGCAATGGCATGCAATGTCAAACTGCTGCTAACAAAGCAAACAGAATATTGGCATTAAAAAAAGGGGATCAACTCCAGAGATAAAATGATAATTCTCCCGCTCTACAAGACTCTGGTCCGGCCGCACCTGGAGTATGCTGTCCAGTTCTGGGCACCAGTCCTCAGGAAGGATGTACTGGAAATGGAGCGAGTACAAAGAAGAGAAACAAAGCTAATAAAGGGACTTGAGGATGATAGTTATGAGGAAAGGTTGTGAGCACTGAACTTATTCTCTCTGGAGAAGACGCTTGACAGGGGATATGACTTCAATTTACAAATACCGTACTGGTGACCCCACAATAGGGATAAGAGAGTTTAACAAGACGCGTGGCCACTCATTAAAATTTGAAGAAAAGAGGATTAACCTTAAACTACGTAGAGGGTTCTTTACTGTAAGGCCGCGTACACACCATCGGACATATCCGATGAAAACGGTCCGTGGACCATTTCCATCGGATATGTCCGATCGGGAGTTTGATCCGATGGCGTGTACACACCATCGGATCAAATTCCCCGCCGCCGGACGGCGCGGTGACGTGGCGGTGACGCGGCGGTGATGTTGACGCCGCCCCGTCACCGCCACGTCACCGCACCAGGAAGTAAAACACTTCCGCGCACGCGCCGAATCCATTCGGCGGCGGCGCGGCGGCGGTGGGGGACGAAATGTCTGCTGGTAAGTGTACTAACCAGCAGACATGTCGGGCGGACAGATTCCCACCGGATAGATTTCAAAGCATGCTTTGAAATCTGTCGGGTGGAGAAATCTGTCCGCTAGCCCATACACACGAGCGGAGATGTCTGCTGAAACGGTCCATCGGACCGTTTTCAGCGGACATATCCCCTCGTGTGTACGAGGCCTAAGAGCGGCAAGGATGTGGAATTCCCCTCCACAGGCGGTGGTCTCAGCAGGGGGCATCGATAGTTTCAAGAAACTATTAGATAAGCACCTGAACAACCACAACATACAGGGATATACAATGTAATACTGACATATAATGACACACACAGGTTGGACTTTATTGACTTTTTTCAACCTAACCTACTATGTAACTATGTGACATTTGCTGACAGAAGCCAATGGTTAGTGGGGTTAGTAAAGGATGTGATATTGTATTATTATTATCATTATTATTATCTCATTAACCACTTAAGGACCAGTGCATGACTACTTACATCGACACAATGGCTCCTGTGGGCATATGGGTGTACAGGTACGTCCCCTTTAAGAAGCGGCATTGTGGAAATGCGCATGCCCGCCACCGCAAGCTCTACGAGTCCGATTGCCGGTCCCGTGGACTCGATGTCTGTGGGGATACCCGCAATCGTCTCACGGAGAGGAAGAATGCTGATGTAAACAAGCATTTCCCCAGTCTTCCTAGTGACAGGACACTGATCACAGCTTCCTGTAATCGGGAGCGGTGATCAGCGTCGTGTCACACACAGACCATCCCCCCTATAGTTAGAAGCAAGCCCTAGGACACACTTAACCCTTTCAGCGCCCTCTACTGGTTCACCCCTTCACTGCCAGTGTCATTTATACAGTAATCGGTGCATTTTTATAGCACTGATCGCAGTAAAAATGACAATGGTCGCAAAATAGCGCCAAAAGTGTCCGATGTGTCCACTATAATGTCACAGTCACAATAAAATAAAAAAATCGCTGATCGCCGCCATTACTAATAAAAAAATAATAATAATAAAAATGCCATAAAACTATCCCTTATTTTGTAGATGCGATAACTTTTGCGCAAACCAATCAATATACTCTTATTGTGATTTGTTTTTTACCAAAAATATGTAGAAGAATATATATTGGCCAAAACTTAGTAAGATTTATATATATATATATATATATATATATATATATATATATTATTTTTTTTGGGGGATATTTATTATAGCAAAAAGTAAAAAATATTGCTTTTTTTTTTCAAAATTGTCGCTTGTTTTTTGTTAAGATCCCTTTCACACTGGGGCGTTTTTCAGTAAAGTGCCTGAAAGAAGCCTCATCTGCAATTCCAATGTGAAAGCCTGAGTGCTTTCAGAGTCCTTTCACACTGCCAGCGCCCGAAAAGCACCACTACGACCCCTTTCACACTGGGGAAAGGCGCTTTGGCATTGAAAAAAGCTCCCTCAATGAGAAGAGGGCTTTAGGAGACGTGTATTCAATGCTCCTAAATCGCTGCAAAGAAGCTGCTTGCAGGACTTTTTTTGACGCCCTGCCAGCGCAGCGCCTCAGTGTGAAAGCACTCGGGTTTGGGGTCACATTGGGATTGCAGATGCAGCTTCTTTCAGTCGCTTTACAAGCACTTTTTTTTAACGCTAAAGCGCCTGAAAAACTCCCCAGTGTGAAAGGGGTCTTATAGCCAGGGCTTTTTTTCTCAGACAATAGGTGCAGGAACTCCTCTTTTCCAAGTCACCCCTTTTTTCTTCCCCTACCCACCTTTGAGCACTGTCCCTTGGTTCCATCCCCTACCCACTTCCCAGTACCGCCCCTTTTAGAAATACAGAACCAATTATCATTTTGTGGTGCTAAATATTTTTTTCAATGGAATTTGGTAATGATATCAAGAAAACCAGTAAAATAGATCCCCTTCAGCCAGCAACAATAGATCCCCCAAACAATAATGTACCACCCACAATAAAATCCCCCCCCCCCCCAGCAACAATAGACTCCCGGCACCATCAACAGATGTCAGCACAGCCAGCATTATTAGACTCTCTGGCAGTCATCAACAACAGATCCCTCCCGCAACAATAGATATCCTTCAGCAACACCTGACCCCCCAGCGACATAGGACACACCCCCCAGCAACAATAAGTCCCCCACCAGCAACAATAGACCTCCTTTAGGAGAGGCGATCAAATACCACGAAAAGAAAGCTCTATTTGTGGGGAAAAAAAGGACGTAAATTTTGTTTGGGTGCCACGTCGCAAATTGTCAGTTAACCACTTAAGACCCGGACCAAAATGCAGGTAAATGACCTTGCCCCTTTTTGCGATTCGGCACTGCGTCGCTTTAACTGACAATTGCGCGGTCGTGCGACGTGGCTCCCAAACAAAATTTGCGTCTCTTTCTTCCCACAAATAGAGCTTTCTTTTGGTGGTATTTGACCGCCTCTGCGATTTTTATTTTTTGCGCTATATACAAAAATAGAGCGTCATTTTTGAAAAAAAAACAATATTTTTTACTTTTTGTTATAAGAAAAATCAAATAAACTAAATTTTAGTCAATCATTTAGGCCAAAATTTATTTAGCCACATGTCTTTAGTAAAAAATAAAAATAAAAATCGCAATAAAAAAAAAAAAATTAGCTACCTAGCGGGAACAGCGACACTAATACAGCGATCAGAAAAATGATAGGCAATAGGAAGTAAAAGGGTTAACTAGGGCGGTGATCAAGGGGTTAAAACTTTATTAGGGGGGGGGTACGAGGGCTACCCTGGACCTAACACTAACTGCCTGTCACACTAACTGTCACACTGACACTAAATACAGTAATCATACATGTATGATTACTGCATTCAGTGACACTGTGACAGGGGGGTGGGGGGGGGGGGCGATCGCAAGGGGTTAATGTGACTATGTGTCTGTGTGTCAGTGTAGTGTTGTGCAGACTTACTGTGCGATGTGATCTCTCCTCAGCGGTGGTTGAAAAAACCGCCGAGGGAGAGATCACATCACTTCCTCCTTCCTGTGTTTACACAGGAGGAGGAAGTGACAGGGCGGGGGAGTGCGCGGATTGGCTGGGAGCGATCCGGAGGGGGCTGACAAAAACGAATAGCCGCCCCCTCATCCCGGATCGCTCGGCCAGCTACAGGGACCGCCGTATGTATGGGGGGGGGGGGGGGTTCGATCGGACTCCCGAACCCCCTCAAGGCACCAACGTATATATATACGTTGATGTGCCTGTCGGTGCCATTCTGCCGACATAAATGTACATGCGGCGGTCCTTAACCGGTTAAAGCGACGCAGTGCCGAATCGCAAAAAAAATAGCCCGGTCATTGGGCAGCCAAATCCTCCAGGGCTGAAGTGGTTAAAGATCTGAAGAAACGGCATATTTAACATTACCATCAAGTTCAATGCACAGCCGCCTCAAGGTCACAAATTTTGTCAGGGTTGCTGTTCTCTTCAGCACCTTGGAGCCCAGCGTCCATGGTGACCATGTTCCTGTGCTGGGGACAATGTCACGGATACATATGAGTAGAGGAGGGCAGGACAGGTTCATCTGGTTCTGCAGGTTACACGGCACGCCATTGTCAGCGAACGGTGTTCTGTGCTGTGGAGAATTATTGACCAGTTCTGGCAGTGATGTATCATATCCCAGATACACTGGTGATGGAACCAATTCTACGGTAGTTAGGCCGACAACTAAACACATCTTTGAAAAAAAAATACACATATATGTTTAAAAGATCTTGGCAAGCCCAGCAGCTTATAAACCTTGCAAAGTCATCAAAGGGTTAACAACAATAATAGCTCCTGAGGAGCTGGGTCAGCACAGACAGAAATTAGGCAGAGAGGAGAGGGCTATGACATGCAAGGAGGTAGGGGGGCAGTGCCTAGGAATTGACTCTTCCAGAAGTAGTTTCATGTTCTAGGAAGTATAGAGATGCATTACAATTGAAGAAAAATCATTTGGGACCCGCTCATAGACGTCGGCAATTTAAAGATGGATATCTCAGCAACGGCACAACCGAGATCTCCATCTTTCCTGTGAGCGGTCCTGTTAACAATAACGGCGGTCTCCGCGGCGGATTCGCCGCAACATCACCGTTATCGGTGGCGGGAGAGAGAGCACCCCCTTCTGTCATTCTACCGCGCCCTCCGCCCGCTTACCGGAGCCGTCGGTAGAGGCGCAGGCGATCGGGTCCTTCTGCCTGCATTGCTGGGATGCGAGGGAGGGGAAGATGGCCCCCACCCGTCCCCATAGCACTGCAGGGCGGAAGTGACGTCAAAACGTCACTTCCGCCCATGCTTCTTAAAGGCAAATTTTCTTGTTGTCAATTTATTTTTATATATTTTTTATTGCAAATCTAAATATGAGATGTGAGGTCTTTTTGACCCCCAGATCTCATATTTAAGAGGACCTGTCATGCTTTTTTCTATTACAAGGGATGTTTACATTCCTTGTAATAGGAATAAAAGTGATCCATTTTCTTTTTTTTAAAACAGTGTAAAAATTAATAAAATAAATTATAATAAATAAGAAAAACAATTGTGTTTTTTTAAAGCGACCCGTCCCAACGAGCTCGCGCGCAGAAGCGAACGCATACGTGAGTAGCGCCCGCATATGAAAACGGTGTTCAAACCGCACAAGTGAGGTATCGCCGCAATCGTTAGAGCGAGAGCAATAATTCTAGCCCTAGACCCCCTCTGTATCTCAAAACAACGCAACCTATAGAATTTTTTAAACGTCCCCTATGGAGATTTTTAAGTGGAAAAGTTTGACGCCATGCCACGAGCAGGTGCAATTTTGAAGCGTGACATGTTGGGTATCAATTTACTCGGCGTAACATTATCTTTCACAATATAAAAAAAAAAATGGGATAACTTTACTGTTGTCTAAATTCAAAAAAGTTTTTTTTTTTTTCAAAAAAAAGTGCGCTTGTAAGACCGCTGCGCAAATTCGGTGTGACAAAAAGTATTGCAATGACCGCCATTTTATTCTCTAGGGTGTTAGGCCGATACGTATTCTCCTACATATTTTTGGTTTAAAAAAAACGCAATAAGCGTTTATTGATTCGTTTGCGCAAAAGTTATAGCGTTTACAAAATAGGGGATAGTTATATGGCATTTTTATACATTTTTTTTTACTAGTAATGGCGACGATCAGCGTTTTTTTCATGACTGCGACATTATGGCGGACACATCGGACACTTTTGACACATTTTTGGGACCACAGCGAACAGTGCTATAAAAATGCACTGATTACTGTGAAAATGACAATGGCAGTGAAGGAGTTAACCACTAGGTGGCGCTAAGGGGTTATGTGTGCCCTAAGGGAGTGATTCTTACTGTAGGGGGAGTGGCTGTAGGTGTGACATCACTGATCATCATTCCCTATATCAGGGAACAGACGATCAGTGTCACTGCCACAGAGAAGAACGGGGAAGGTGTGTTTACACTCACCTCTCCCCGTTCTTAAGCTCTTGTGACCGGGTCTTGGGACACCGGCGGAGATCGGGTCCGAGGGTCCCGCAGGCGCAGTCACTGAACTTCAGGCGTGCACACGCAAGACCTGGGCTCTTCAAGGCGACTTACCTGTACGTGCCTGTGCCCAGCCGTGCCATTCTGCCGACGTAGGGGGTCCTTAAAGTGGATGTAAACCCCAAAAAAAAACATTTTTTTTTTGATGTCACAATGTAGAGTATAAGATTTCCTATCATCTGTGCCCAGTCTTGCCACACAGAGTTAATCCAGCGCTGAGTAATCCTCTTTTAAAGTCCAGTGCAAATTAACCGGACTTCAGAAAAAAACCTGCCAAATTAGGTTAAGTCCGTTTCTCTGTTTTTGCTTTCAGTAACAGGTTATTTACAAATATAGCTTGGACATGTTTATTATAACAAGAGGTGATCCAAAGTTCATTGTATATTACTAGGATGTGTTATGATGTTATATCACCTCATGTTATGATAAACAAAACATAACATATGATAAACATGTCCTAGCTAGATATGTAAATAACCTCTCACTCAAAGCAAGAAGAGAGAAAACTGACTTTTTATCTAGGCAGGGTTTTATCTGGAAGGCTGTTCGTTTTCACTGAACATAAAAGAGGATTGCTCAGCGCTGGATTAACTCTGTGTGGCAAGACTGGGCACAGATGATAGGAAATATTATATTCTACATTGTGACATCAAAAAAAAAATGTTTTTTTGGGTTTACATCCACTTTAAGGAGATTGGAGCCATATATTGCATTTGCAACAATAAGGTTGAATACTGTCTGATACTGTGGACCCCCTTTGGCCTTCATTTTTCATAGCATAGATTAAATAAGGTGTTGGAAAGTTTCAGCTGCACATCTATGATTTGAATTCCCCATTCCACCACATCCCAAAGGTGTTCTATTGGATGAGATGTTGTGAGTGTGGAGGCCATTGGAGGACAGTGACCTCATTGTCCAGTGGTGAGATGATTGGATCTTTGTGACATGGTGACATTATCCTGCTGGGAGGAGCCATCAGAAGATGGGGACACTGTAGTCATAAAGGGATCAGCAACACTACTCAGGTAGGTCATGGTGTATAACAATGCTCAATTGGTACTAAGGGGCCCGAAGTGTGCCAAGAAAATATCCCCCCCCACACCATTATACCCCCACCACGAGCCTGAACTGTTGATACAAGGCAGGATGGATCTATGCTTTCATGTCGTTTACACCAAATTCTGACCCCACCATCTGAATGTCACAGCTGAAATCGAGACTCATCAATGTTGGTGATCCTGTGCCAATTGTGGCCTCAGTTTCCTGTTCTTAGCTGACAGGAGTATCACCCGGCGTGATCTTCTGCTGCTGCAGCCCATCTGCTTCAAGGTTGGATGTGTTGTTCAGAGATGGTATTCTGCATACCTTGGATGTAATGAGTGTTTTTTTGAGTTACTGTTGCCTTTCTATCATCTCAAACCAGTCTGCCCATTCTCCTCTGACATCAAGGCATTTTCATCCAAACAACTGCCGCTCACTGGATATTTACTCTTTTTCGGACCATTCTCTGTAAACATGAGAGATGGTTGTGCTTGAAAATCCCAGTAGTAGTAGCATTTTTTTTTTAACCACTTAAGGACCGCCTACTGCAAAATACGTCGGCAGAATTGCACAGCTGGGCACATCCACGTAAGGGTATGTCCCCTTTAAGTGCCCAGTCGTGGGTCGTGCGCCCCCCCCGGCTCGGTCCGAAGTTCCGTGACCGCAGCCGTGGGACCCATGGACCCGATCGCCGCCGGTGTCCCGCGATCGGTCACAGGAGCTGAAGAACGGGGAGAGGTGAGTGTACACACACCTTCCCTGTTCTTCACTGTGGCAATGTCACTAATCGTCTGTTCCCTGATATAGGGAAAGAGGATCAATGACGTCACATGTCCAGCCCCGCCCCCCTACAGTAAGAATCACATATGAGGTCATACATAACCCCTACAGCACCCCCTAGTGGTTAACTTTTAAACTGCAATTGTAATTTTCACAGGAAGCAGTGTATTTTTATAGCACTTTTCGCTGTGAAAATGACAATGGTCCAATTTGTCAAAAGTGTCCGCCATAATGTCGCAGTCACGAAAAAAATCGCTGACCGCCGCCATTAGTAGTAAAAAAAATATATTAATAAAAATGCTATAAAACTATCCCCTATTTTGTAAACGCTAAAAATTTTGTGCAGACCAATCGTTAAGCGCTTATTGCGATTTTTTTTTTTACCAAAAATATGTAGAAGAATACGTTTCGGCCTAAACTGAGGAAAAACGTTTTTTTTTAGTTCTTTTTTGGGGATTTTTATTATAGCAAAAAGTTAAAAATATTGATTTTTTTTCAAAATTGTCGCTCTATTTTTGTTTATAGCACAAAAAATAAAAACCGCAGAGGTGATCAAATACCACCAAAAGAAAGCTCCATTTGTGGGAAAAAAAGGACGACAATTTTGTTTGGGAGCCACGTCGCACGACCGCGCAATTGTCAGTTAAATCGACGCAGTGCCGAATCGCAAAATGGGGCCTGGTCCTTTATCTGCATAATGGTCCGGGTCTTAAAGGGGTTGTAAAGGAAAACATTTTTTTTTTTTCATATTAAGCATCCTTTACCTGCAGACATTCCTCTTTTCACTTCCTCATTGTTCGTTTTTGCTCAGAAGTTTCTCTATTTCTTCTCTGTTCTGTTCACTTCCTGCTTGTCTGATTTTACTGACCACCGTGAAGGGAGGCTTTACTGCGGTGGTCAGTGACGTGTTCGCCCCCTCCTGGGATCTACATCTGTGTGGCAGGATGCTCTCTACGTGTTAGAGACTTCAAGGAGGTGTGAATTACTGGGCGTGCCCCAATGCATACTGGGAAATGTAGTTCTTACATGAACGAGCGCCGCAAACCAGGAAGTAAATCAGAGAACAGAAACTAGAACGCAGAAAGGGTTTAAAGATGAAGAAATTTAATAGGTATTTACTTGTTTGTTAACAGAATTATTACACTATTCTGTCTGTCTACCTTGCACACATTCATTTTAGGCAAACATTTTGTCCTTTAAACTCCTTTTAAGGGCCAGATTCAGGTAGAGTTACTCTGGAGTATCAGTGATACTCCAGCCTAACTCTCACTTTGAGCCGGCGTTTCTGTTTTCTGTAGTCAGAAAACAAGAAACGCCGGGTTGGAGTTCCTATACGAGCGGCGTAATTGTATTTCGCCGTCGTATCGTAACTTCAATTTTAAAAATGGCGCTCGGGGCGTTCCCGCTGATTAACGCCGAGAATATGTTAATCAGTGGGAATCGGCAATTCACGATCATATTCGGGCGCGACGCAGTGACTTTCCGACGTTTCCGTAAGAGATACGCGGCGTAAAGAAATACATGCCCCCTAGGTGGAGTATCCTATGTTAAGCCGTCGTCATCGCGTCAAAAAAACAAAAAATTTGAGTCGTTTGCGTAAAACGCCCGTGAATGGGGATTGACGTCATTGACGTTCACTGACAGAATTTGGAGCATGCGCACTGACAGTCGACGCATGCGCAGTACGTTCGCCACGGGATCGCGCCTAGTTATAATAATACACGCCCCCTACCCGCCCAATTTGAATTTCGCCGGCTCATTTTCGATACGCCGCCGCAAATTTAGGAGCAAGTGCTATGTGAATAACAGTACTTGCTGCTAAAGTTTCGCCGGAGTAACGTAAATGAGAAACGTTACTCCAACTTAAAGATTCGCCCATCTACCTGAATCTGGCCCTAAGTAGTTAAATACTCCGACCAGTCTGTCTGGCACCAACAACCATGCCACATTCAAAGTCACTTAAATCCCCTTTCTTCCCCATTCTGATGCTCAATTTGAACTGCAGCAAGTCGTCTTCACCACATCTAGATGCCCAAATGCATTGAGTTGCTGCCATGTGATTGGTTGATTAGTAAGTTTGTGTTATCAAGCAATTGAACAGGCGCACCTAATAAGGAGGCCGGCGGTGAGTGTATATTGGTGTTGCTTGGACATAGAAGCACGTATTCTACACTGCCTCTCCCCTAATCATTAGTGAAGGGTTAATAGTACTTGGGTAACACCAGCTCCCAGACTGGACCTTGCCAGCTCAGGCTACAGCCACTAAAAGGTTAATGGGGCTGGAAAGTGCTGGGTAATAGGAGTACCTGGCTGCACTCATTAAATTGTTACTAGCACCAGATAATAATGGCTCCTATACTAGACCCCAGTCAGGAAGGGGTCAATATCTCTGGATGATTATGGCATCTGCTATGATGGGATATTTCCAGTAATGGGCTTCAGACTGTCTACTTAGCAGAGCCTTCCGCGCATCCGTGTGCCATGTGTTTAATGTATGATCACCAGTGCAGAGCTGTGCGGGAGACTGTCCACGTCCATTCATCTGAAGTGCTGAGTGTGTGGGGTCTTCCCATCTAAAGGTACGTGCAAAAGAGGGGCGTGGGGTGCCACTAATTCTAAATTTAGCATTACCTGTGTGCCACCCTACATTCTGCCACCTAAACCAGCAATTCCTCCTCCTCCTCCAGCCCTCCACCCTCCAGTAATCCTCCCGATCTTCCCACTATTCTGCCTTCCTATCCACCTGCTTTCCAATCCCCCCACTCTCCAGTAATTCTATCCCCCACCCTTCATCCCTTTATTCCCTGGAGCCCTCCACCTTTTAATCCTTGTGCCCTCCTACAGCATACCCTCCAATAATTTACCCTCCTGGCTAGGGATGAGCTTCGAGCTCGAGTCGTACTCATGTTCGACTCGAACATTGCTTGTTCACCGAACAGCGAACAATTTGGGGTTTTCGCGTGTTGAAATTCAAAAAGCAGTGGAACACCCTGGAAAAGTCTATGGGAGAAATCTAAAGTGCTAATTTTAAAGGCTAATATGCAAGTTATTGTCCTAAAAAGTTTTTGGGCAACCCGGGTCCTGTCCCAGAGGACATGTATCAATGCAGAAAAAGATTTAAAAAACTCGGGAGCAGTGATTTTAATAATGCTTCAAGTGAAACAATAAAGTGAAATATTCCTTTAAATTTCGTACCTAGGGGTGTGTGTGTATCTTATGTTAAAGCAGCGCTTGTTTGCCGTACATAGAACTGTCCCTGCACAAAGTGTCATTTCTGCTCTCAAAAAAACTGCATTAATACATGTCCCCTGGGGCAGGACCCGGGTCCCCAAACACTTTTTAGGACAATAACCTGCATATTAGCCTTTAAAATGAGTACTTTAGATTTCAAACGTTCGAGTCCGAGTAGACTTTAACAGGGTTCTAAAGTTCACACAAACTTTTGGTCTGTTCACAGGTTCTGGTGCGAACCGACGGGGGGGGGGGGGGTTCGGCTCATCCCTACTCATGGCTGGCTACCCTCATACTCTCCATTCCCCTCCAATGCGTCTTCTCTTCAATCCCTCCACCTACCAATCATTCTACTCTTCAATCCCGCGTCGTACCAATTTTTCTACTCTTCAATCCCTCCACCTACCAACCTTTTTACTCTTCAATCCCTCCGCCTACCAACCTTTCTCTCTCTTCAATCTTTTCCTACTAACTTCCTCTCTTCATTCCCTCCGCCTCCTTTTCTACTCTTCATTCCCTCCCGCCGTCCTACCTTTCCTTTCTACTTTCTTTTCACCTACTCACCTCTTTTCTCTCTTCTTCCCTCCGCTACCTATTTTTCTTTTCTCTCTTCAATCCACTACAACCTCTATTCCTTTCTACTCTTCATCCCCCGCCTCCAACCTTTCTACCTCAATCTTTCCACCTCAACCCTTCCAATCTCTTACCTCTGCCTACCAATTTTTTCTCTCTTCAATCCCCGCCGCCTACAATTTTTCTACTCTTCATTCCCTCCTCCTACCAATTTTTCTACTCTTTCAATCCCTCCACCTACCAACCTTTCTACTCTTCAATCTCTCCGCCTTCAATTTTTCTACTCTTCAATCCCTCACTCCTAACCTTTTTCTCTTCTTCCCTCCGCCTACCAATTTTTCTACTCTCAATCCCTCCGCCTACCAATTTTTCTTCTCGCTCCTCCCTACTAACAACCTTTCTACTCTTCAATCTCCGCCTACCATTTTCTACTCTACTCAATCCCTCCACCTACAAACCTTTCTACTCTTCCTCCCGCCGACCAACCTTTCTACTCTTCAATTTTTTCCACCTACTAACCTTCTCTTCCTTCAATCCTCCGCCTACCAATTTTTTCTACTCTTCTTCCCTCCGCCTACCAATTTCTACTCTTCAACCTCTTGCCTACCAATTTTTTCTACTCTTCAATCCCTCCTCCTACCAATTTTTCTACTCTTCAATCCCTCCACCTACCAACCTTTTCTACTCTTCAATCTCTCCGCCTACCTTTTTTCTACTCTTCATCCCCTTCGTCACCTACCAACCCTCCACTTGCTCCCTCCTCCTACCCGTCTACTCTTCAACCTTCGCCACGTTCGTTCTACTCTCTTCTTCCCTCCTCCTTAATCCTTCTACTCTTCAATCCCTCCACCTACTAATCCTTCTACTCTTCAATCCCTCCACCTACCATCCTTCTACTCTTCAATCCCTCCGCCTACCAACCTTCTTCTACTCTTAAATCCCTCCACCTTACCATTCTTCTACTCTAAATCCCTCCACCTCCATCCTTCTACTCTTCTTCCTCCACCTCCATCATTCCTCTACCTTCTATCCCTCCAACTCCGTCTTTCCATCCTTCTCGCCTTCAATCCTTCGTCCTTCAATCCGTCTCTTCATTTCCCTCCTCCTCTCATTCCCTCCACCTTCACCTTTTTACTCTTCGTCCTCCAGGCCTACCAACTTTCTACCTCAACCTTTCACCTACTAACCTTCCCTAAGCTTCAATTTTTCCTACACGTTTTTCTACTCTTCAATCCTTCCGCCTACCAATTTCCTCCATCTACTTCCTTTCTACTCTTCATTCTCGCCGCCACCACTTTTTCTACTCTTCATGCCACGCCTCCACTTTCTACTCTTCATTCCCTCCGCGTCCTTTCCTTACTCTCAATCTTTCCACCTACAACGTTCCTACTCTTCAATCCCTCCGCCTACCTTTTTCTACTCTTCAATCCCTCCGCCTACCTTTTTCTACTCTTCATTCCCTCCTCCTCATTTTCTACGTCCAATTCCCTCCTACCAATCCTTCCTACTCTTCAATCTTTCCTCTTCAATCTTCTACTCCTACTCTTCCAATCCGTCACCTACACTTTTCTACTAACTCTTCCTCCTCACCACGTCCTTTTCTACTCCTATTCCCGCAAGACCAGTAATTCCGCCTCTTCTACTCCAATCCGCCTCAGTCCTACCTTCAATATCTCTTCCGCTCAACCTTCACTACCTTCCTCTCTCTTCACACCTACCGTCTTTTCTACTCCTTCAATCCCTCCACCTACAAACCTTCCTAATCTCTCCATCGCCTACCACCTTTCTACTCCATTTCTACCTACTCCCTCCGCCTCCTAATTTTTCTCTTTTCTACTCTTCCCTCCCGCCTACCAATTTTTCTACTCAACAATCCCCTAGGCCGTCTTTTTCTACTCTTCAATCCCTCCTCCGTCAATTTTTCTACTCTTCAATCCCTCCACCTACCAACCTTTCTACTCTTCAATCTCTCCGCCAACTTTTCCTATTCAATCCCTCCTACTTCCCTCTAAGTCCTTCTATCGACTCCCTTGCCTACCAACCTTATCCACTCTTCAATCCTTCCGCCGCCTACCGACTCCTACTCTCTTCCCTCCACCTACTAATCCTTCTACTCTCAATCCCTCCACCTACCAAACCTTCTCTCTTCATTCCGCCTCCGCCTTTACCAACCTCTCTACTTCCCAATCCCTCCCTACCAATCTCTATCTCTTCACTTTCCCTTCCGCCTACCTTCTTCTACTCTTAAATCCCACCTCCTACCTTCCTTCTACTCTTCAATCCCTCCACTTACCAATCCTTCTACTCTTCAATCCCTCCACCTACCAACCTTCCTACTCTTCAATCCCTCCGCCTACCAATCCTTCTTCTCTTCAATCCCTGCCTACCAATCTTTCTACTCTTCAATCCCTCCGCCTACCAATCCATCTACTTCTTCAATCCCTCCACCTACCAACCTTTTTAATCTTCTCCCTCCGCCTACCAATTCTTCTACTCTTCAATCCTTCCGCCCTACCGATCCTTCTACTCTTCCCTCCCTCCACCTACCAATCCTTCTACTCTTCAATCCCTCCGCCTACCAACCTTTCTACTCTTCGATCCCTCCGCCTACCAAACTTCTACTCTTCAATTCCCTCCGCCTACCAATTCTTCTACTCTTCAATCCCTTCCACCCGCCTCCAATCCTTCTACTCTTCAACCTCCATCCTCCTTCCTTCTACTCTTCAATCCCTCCGCCTACCAATCCTTTCTATCTCTCGTTCCGCCCTACCTTCCTTCTACTCTTCAATCCCGCCGCCTACCAATTCTTCTACTCTTAAATCCTT
Organism: Rana kukunoris; assembly: GCA_029574335.1. Taxonomy (NCBI): domain Eukaryota; kingdom Metazoa; phylum Chordata; class Amphibia; order Anura; family Ranidae; genus Rana; species Rana kukunoris. The sequence continues at coordinate 12,877,203 of CM056050.1, read as the reverse complement.
CCACCGACCAATCCTTCTACTCTTAAATCCCTCCACCTACCAATCCTTCTACTGTTCCCTCCTCCTACCAACCTTTTTAATCTTCAATCCCTCCGCCTACCAATTCTTCTACTCTTCAATCCCTCCACCTACCAATTCTTCTACTAATTCCCCACCCTACCTCAACCTATCCACTCTTCAATCCCTCCACCCTCCAACCTTTTTTTTCTTCAATCCCCTCCGCCTACCAATTCTTCTACTCTTCAATCTTTACACTTACCAGTCCTTCTATTCTTCAATCCCTCCACCTACCGATCCTTCTCTCTTCAATCCTTCCACCTACCAATCCGTCTACTCTTCAATCTCTCCACCTACCAATTCTTCTACTCTTCAATCCCTCCGCCTACCAACCTTTCTACTCTTCAATCCCTCCGCCTACCAATCCTTCTACTCTTCAATCCCTCCACCTACCAATCCTTCTACTCTTCAATCCCTCCGCCTACCAACCTTTCTACTCTTTAATCCCTCCGCCTACCAATTCTTCTACTCTTCAATCCCTACCGCCTACCAATTCTTCTACTCTTAAATCCCCTCCTACCATATCCTTCTACTCTTCAATCCCTCCACCTACCAACCTTCCTACTCTTTAATCCCTCCGCCTACCAATCCTCCTTCTCTTCAATCCCTCCGCCTACCAATCTTTCTACTCTTCGATCCCTCCGCCTACCAATCCTTCTACTCTTCAATCCCTCCGCCTACCAATCCTTCTACTCTTCAATCCCTCCACCTTCCAACCTTTCTACTCTTCAATCCCTCCGCCTACCAATTCTTCAACTCTTCAATCTTTACACCTACCAGTCCTTCTATTCTTTAATCCCTCCACCTACCAATCCTTCTCCTCTTAAATCCCTCCACCTACCGATCCTTCTACTCTTCAATCCCTCCACCTACCAACCTTCCTACTCTTCAATCCCTCCGCCTACCAATCCTCCTTCTCTTCAATCCCTCCGCCTACCAATCTTTCTACTCTTCAATCTCCTCCGCCTACCAATCCTTCTACTCTTCAATCCCTCCGCCTACCAATCCTTCTACTCTTCAATCCCTCCACCTTCCAACCTTTCTACTCTTCAATTCCTCCACCCACCAATCCTTCTACTCTTCAATTCCTTCGCCTACCAATCCTTCTACTCCTCAATCCCTCCACCTACCAATCCTTCCTTCTACTCTTCAATCCCTCCATCTACCAATCTTTTTACTCTTCAATCCCTCCACCTACCAATCCTTCCTTCTTCTCCTCAATCCCTCCACCTACCAATTCTTCTACTCCTCAATCCCTCCACCTACCAATCCTTCTACTCTTTAATCTCTCCATCTACCAATCCTTCTACTATTCAATCCCTCCACCTACCAATCCTTCTACTCTTCAATCCCTCCACCTACTACCGTAATCCTTCTACTCTTCAATTCCTTCACCTACCAATCCTTCTACTCTTCAATCCCTCCACATACCATACTTTCTACTCTTCAATTTCTCCACCTACCAATCCTTCTACTCTCCAAAGCTCTACCTTTTAATCCTAACATATAAAGTGTAGCACTATACAAATAAAATTGAACTCAATAATGCAAAAACATCCCTCTGATCACTTACCCCTTTAATATCAGTTCAACCCCCTTCCATTTTTACTTCCCTACCCTCCAAATTCTTCTGATCTCTAATGCTCTCCACTTTTTAACCTATGTACTGCCCCTTTCCCCCACCCTCGCCCCCTACAATAATTCTACCCTCCTATTCCCCCACACGCCAACCCTTTTACAGTCCAATCCTCTTCATCTATCAAAATTTGTACCCTCCTATGCTCGCACTCTTCAGTATTTCTACCCTCCTATTTCCTCACCCTTTTACTCTGTAATCCCCTATCCTCCAATCGTTCTGATCTGTAATGCTCTCCACTTTTAAATCCTTTTACTGCCCCACCCCAGCCCTCTAATCTCCAGTCCCACCACCCTCCCACACTTTCTACCTTAGAATCCCCCACCCTCCAATCATTCTAATCTGCACCCCCTCACCATTCAACACTCCTACTCTCTAGTCCTCTCTGCTTTTCAATGAGTGTACCCTCCCCACCCTACAATTATTCTACCATTAATTCGCTCACCCTCCAACCCTTCTATATTCAAATCCTCTTCATTTTTAAATATTTGTACCCTCTACCCTTTAATACTCATAACCTCCTTTCAACAACCCTCTAGTCTTTTTACTCTCCAGTATCCCCCACCATCCAATTCATCTACTCTCTATCCCCCACTTCTCAATCTTTGCACCCTCCTTATTCCCCACCCAGCAATAATTTGGCCCACCAGCCTCCAATTCTTCTGTTCTCCAATCCCACTACCCTCAAATTATTCTACTCTCGATACCCCCACCCACCAATAATTCTACTCTCCAGAGTTCTATATCCTTGTTTCTTCCTATCACTTACCCTTCAATAATTCTACTTTATAGTCCTCCCTCCAGTTCTTCTATTCTCTAATCCCCTACACTCCAATCCTTCTGCTCTCTAATGCCCAGCACTTTTCAATCCCTGTACTGCTGCACTCCAAACCCTTTAATCTCCTGTCCCTCAATCCTCTCACCATCCGACACTTCTACTCTTTAATCCTCTCAATTTTTCAATTATTGTACCCCCCCCCATCCTACAATAACTCTAACATTAATTCCCTCACCCTCCAACCCTTCTATTATTCAATTTTCTTCATCTTTCAATATTTGTCCCTTCGTATGCCTGCACTCTCCAGTAATCCTACCCTTTTATATTCTCACCCTCGAGCCCTTTTAATACCAATCCACACACCCATTATCATTCTACTCTCTAAGCTCCTTTACCCCTTAATCATCATACCCTCCTTTCACTCACCCTCCACGCTTTCTATTCTCCACCTTCCACCATCCAATCCAGCTACAATTTATCTACTCCCTACCCCCCCCCCCCCCCACACACACACATCTCAATCTTTGTACCCTCCTTATTCCTGACCCACCAATAATTTTGCCCACCAGTCTCCAATTATTATGTTCTCCAATCAATCCATCTACCCTCAAATCCTTCTACTCTCCAATCCCCCCAGCCTCCAATTCTTCTGCTCTCCAATCTCCTCACCCCCCCCCCCCCAAATCTTTCTACTCTCCTCTCTATTTGTTGTCACCAAGACAGAAAGTAACAGACAATCCAAAATATTACTGTTATCATTAAAAGAGGAGGTGAGGGAAGATCATCCAATGAGGACGCCTGTTTCAGTAATGACTGCCTAAGATGGTATTTCCTTACTATGCAAAGATTTCCGCTCACTTTCTGTTGTGTCTATCGGAAGGAGGGGAAGGGAAACCTTTCCCATGTCCCATGAAAAGCCTAACAAACCTGTCGGGGGTTCTTCTCTTTCCAAAAATACACTTAAATAATAAAATGCTTAGACTTTGGTCAGATCAGATCTGTTGTTTCAAGTCAGTCATGGACTGAACTGGACTTCTGTGAGCAAGTTTACTCAACACCATTCTCAAGGTGTATGCTGTGGACCCAAAGGGTTATGGGTAGACAATAATGAAGTTGGATGGTAAAAGGTTTGATGCCATTGTCCACTCCACAGTGACCGGGGCATAGATCATGGTTTTCTGGGGGTGATGTCATCATACTAGATTAAAAATGTATAAAGCAACAGTTAAAATGTGAATGTCCCTTATCCCACAATATTAGTAGAAATTATACCTCCAACTTCTATACAACCCTTCCAGATTACAAAGTCACTTACAGGCTAAAAAGCAAAGGTCTTACAGTAGAAATTACTCTCCAACACTCTAATAAAAACTGTCTGAGATGTGCGTTGTATATGAAATGCAACCAGCTTTTGGGAGTCTGAGGTAAAGGGCATTTGCATAGTCGAGTCTGGAGTTGATTATCGTTCCCACCACGACTGCTGTGTCTTCTTTTGGGATAAAGAGAATGAGTCTACATAGTAGACGCAGCAGATGGTAGGATCCGGTGACTACTGAACTTATTTGTGCATCCATTGTCATGTCGGGGTCAAAAATTACTCCAAGACTTTTGACTTTAGTGCTAGGGGTGATGGTTTGCCCCAAAATGGGCGGGGGCTTCCATGTTGTCGGATGCTGGGATCAAAAGATGGGTTCTAGGATTAGGTGGTATCAAAGGACAGGTTCTGAGATCTGGTGGGATCAAAAGAGGTTTCTGGTGAGATCAAATAAGGGTTAAAGGATATGGGGGGGGTAGGAAGAGGTGTTCTTAATAGTTTAAAAGGGATTCTGTTATTTGTTGGGATTGAAGAAAGAGTTTTCTTATCAGATGATATTGATTGATGGGTTTGAGGCTCTGGTGGGTTTAGTGGAAGGGTTTGGGGATCTAGTGAAATTAGGGTAGGATTTCTGGGGTCTGATGGGACCATAGTAGAGGTTTTAGGATCCAGTATCTTCGGGTGAGGAGTTTCTGAGCACTAATGGGGTTAAAAAAGGGTTAATTGGATCACTTAAGAACAGGAGGTTTAATGGATCAGAGAAGGGGTGCAAGTCGGACTGAGCTTGGACTGTACTGTGCTTTCCTAGAACGTTGAATTGGTATGGATTTTATATGTAAGAAATTGATGGAGTATGTCAGATATGCTTTCATAATGTAAAGGAAAGATCACATTACACACTCACACCAGACATATAGGCTCCTTAATGGAAGGCCCTCTGTGCTAATAATAACTGAATGAAACAGGATTAAACCCACTCCCAGAATTCCTCTATCACCAACCTGCAGACAATGGCTGGGCAGGATGCATTGTTAGACCTACCAGGACCAGAAAGCATACACAGTCACACAGTGTGTTGTTTCACATTTTATTCCTCATACCTGTCGGTGAATTGGGGAGCACCAGGTATCACGTTTAGAGTTTTCCCAGTCTTTAATAGAGTAACATGTTTTTGACGAGTCTGTCATTGCCTAGATTAATATAACAATGTTCATTGTGCAGAAATCATAAAGTAGGCGTTACCCCGCATTTTACGCATCTGGCTCCTCTATCGTAATGCAATGTTTCATAACTCAGCAACTAACCTTTGAATTATATGATTGCCCCAAACCTAAATGTGATTGTGCATTGTACACACGACTGGTTTTCACGACGAGAAAACTGCTATTTTTTATATTGGTCGTGAAAACCAGTTGTGTGTTTGTATGCTCCGTAGCAGTTTTCTCAACAAAGAAACTTCCTGCAAAAAAATTGAAACCAGCTATCATTATTCTCATCGTGTGTATGCTTCTCTGAGGGGAAAAAAACCTGTGCATGCTCAGAATCAAGTATGCAGCCCAAAAGCAGCCCAAAGGTGGTGCCATTTTAAAGGTACTTTCCCTTTATAGTCCCATCGTACGTGTTGTACGTCACCCTGCTTTGGTCAGACGTTTTTTGCATGAGCGTGTGTATGCAAGTCAGGCTGGAGAGGAATCACGTTGGGAAAAACGTTGTTTTTTTTCTGCCGAGAAAAATGGTCGTGTGTACGAGGCATAAGAGAATGAACTGCTGCATCAGACCATTCCCCTTGATGATGTGGCAGCTGTCTTAGCTACTGGTTTCCAGGTCCAGCAAACGGGACCCTATGATACTTCACTCCTCTCTCTTTCCTCCTATCCCACATCCTACTAGAAAGACTAACCCTACTTTGTAAAAGAACAAATATATTTAGGCATTCCAAAACAAGTGAGGAATTGTATGGGTTAGGTCAGGGGGATAGCAAAGCATACAGCATAAGAAATGTGTCCAGGGTTTTATTGGGAAAGTGGGATAAAGGGGATAGGAGGTGAGTTAACCACTTGCATACTGGGCACTTACACCCCCCTCCTGCCCAGGTAAAATTTCAGCTTGCGGCACTGCGTCGCTTTAACTGACAATTGCGCGGTCGTGCGACGTGGCTCCCAAACAAAATTTACGTCCTTTTTTCCCCACAAGTAGAGCTTTCTTTTGGTGGTATTTGATCGCCTGTGCGATTTTTATTTTTTGCGCTATAAACAAAAAAGAGCGACAATTTTGAAGAAAAATACAATATTTTTTACTTGTTGCTATAATAAATATCCCAATTAAAAAAAAAAAAAATTTTTTTTTCTCAGTTTAGGGCGATGCGTATTCTTCTACATATTTTTGTTAAAAAAAAAATCGCAATAAGCGACTGGTTTGCGCAAAAGTTATAGCGCTTACAAAATAGGGGAGAGAATTATTATTTTTTATTATTTTTTTTTTACTAGAAATGGCGGCGATCTGCGATTTTTATTGGTACTGCGACGTTATGGCGGACACATCGGACACTTTTGACACATTTTTGGCACCATTCACATTTATACTGCGATCAGTGCTATAAATATGCACTAATTACAGTATAAATGTGACTGGCATTGAAGGGGTTAACACTAGGGGGTGAGGAAGGGGTTAAATGTGTATGCTAGGTGTGTTCTAACTGTGTGGGGGGAGGGGGGGTGACTGGGGGGGGTGACCGATCTGTGTCCCTATGTAAGAAGGAACACAGATCGGGCTCCTCCTCTCCAGAGACAGGACGCTGTCTCTGTGTAACACGGCAATGAGAGATGATCTATGAGAGATCATCTCTCATTGGCCCACAGATCGCATCGCAAACAGCCACTCTGATTGGCCGTTCGCCGCGATCTGTGATTGGCCGTGTCCAAGGGACACGGACAACACAGGGCTTCCCCGCAGCGCGCTCTACAGCGCGCGCTGGGAACGCCAGAATGACATGCCGTCAAATGATTCAGGCCCGCGCTGTTGCCGTCATCCGACGGTAGCGCGGGTCTGAAGTGGTTAAATGACAGCTCCCAGCTGTGTTGTTTTGTTTGTAAACAGGGTGTCCAGCGATACCCTTCCGCTAAACCAGACCCTTGACCAGAGGTGTATTTAGGTTTTGTGCTGCCCTAGGCCTGACTAAACTCGTGCACCCCCTAATTTAAATATGACCCACCCCTTTTCTGTCACGGCCACACCCTGTGTTGTTTAAGACCCGCCCTGAAATTTTCGAGTGAGGACACTAGTTCTGAGGGCCTGGGGGGGGGGGGGGCAATGGATTCCCTTAATTTACTTAGATTTCCTCTTACTTCCTGGTTGCCCATAGAGCAGGAAGTGAAGGGAAATCTTTGCAATGGGACAGGGATGGTAAAAGTGTTGCCTATAGTTCTACTTTAAGTAGATGGTGCAGCAGAAACATATAGCACAGTGAGGAAGGTTTGTGGTCCAGGATGACAAAACAGTCAAAATTGGAAGCGCCCCCCCCCCCCCCCACACAGTTGCGGAATGCTGGCCGCCCGCATACTAGAAGCAGCGTGGCTGCTTTATGGGGGCACTAGACTAATTTTCCTAACAGTGTAGCGCAAGTCGGCGGGGACTATTTTCATGCTGCCCCCCTGCAAAGTGCTGCCCTAGGCCTGGGCCTTGTTGGCCTAGGCCAGGATACATCTCTGCCCTTGACCTAGATGAAGATCTGAAATAGATGTTAATGATGGATCAATAATGCAAAGGTCATTGTGTTCCTCCACCCTAATACACATCAGACCCTTCAAACCTGGTGTACAGTAGGTGACCGCGATGGGAAAAAGCCGACATAGAAGCGACGGGGATCCGACATGGATTCCCGCCATTTCTAGACGCTGTGTTTGGTATGAATCATGAGGGGAACTCCACACCAAAAACCCCCCCCCCCCCCTATGCCGAAAAAACGGCGTGGGGTTCCCCCACAATCCATACCAGATCCGTATCCGAGCTGGCCGCCCGGAGCATGCTGGGACTGTGACGTCATAAGAGGCCTATATAAATCGTTGTGCACCGTACATCCGGCATTACAGCGTGAGGGAGCGTCGAGTCAACATCAGAAGAAAAGAAGAAGGAGACAAAGAAGACCGGGCTGGTCACCGCTAGTAAAAGAGCCCATGATGCTATTAAAACGGCCCTGGATAGGAGGGGAGTCCGGGGACATTATCAGGGGTAAGGGATAATATAAAGGGGATACGAGGAGAGTCTGGGGACATTATAAGGGATAAGGGATGATATAAAGGGGATAGGACGAGAGTCCAGGGACATTATCAGAGAAAAGGGATGATATAAAGGGGATAGGAGGGGAGTCCAGGGACATTATCAGGGGTAAGGGATAATATAAAGGGGATAGGAGGGGAGTCCAGGGACATTATCAGGGGTAAGGGATGATATAGAGGGGACAGGAGGGAAGTCTGGGGACATTATCAGGGGTAAGGGGTGATATAAAGGGGATAGGAGGGGAGTCCGGGGACATTATCAGAGATAAGGGATTATATAAAGGGGATAGGAGAGGAGTCTGGGGACATTATCAGGGATAAGGGATGATATAAAGGGGATAGGAGGGGAGTCCAGGGACATTATCAGGGGTAAGAGATAATATAAAGGGGATAGGAGGGGAGTCTGGGGACATTATCAGGGGTAAGGGATGATATAGAGGGGACAGGAGGGGAGTCCAGGGACATTATCAGAGATAAGGGATGATATAAAGGGGATACGAGGAGAGTCTGGGGACATTATCAGGGATAAGGGATGATATAAAGGGCATAGGACGAGAGTCCAGGGACATTATCAGAGAAAAGGGATAACATAAAGGGGATAGGAGAGGAGTCCAGGGACATTATCAGAGATAAGGGATGATATAAAGGGGGTAGGAGGGGAGTCCAGGGACATTATCAGGGGTAAGGGATAATATAAAGGGGATAGGAGGGGAGTCCGGAGACATTATCAGGGGTAAGGGATAATATAGAGGGGGCAGGAGGGGAGTCCGGGGACATTATCAGGGGTAAGGGATAATATAAAGGGGATAGGAGGAGAGCTCGGGTCATTATCAGGGATAAGGGATGATATAAAGGGGAAAGGAGGGGAGTCCGGGGTCATTATCCGGGGTAAGGGATAATATAAAGGGGATAGGAGGGGAGTCCAGGGGACATTATCAGGGATAATATGAAGGGGGTAGGAGGGGAATCTGAGGACATTATCAGGGGTAAGGGATAATATAAAGGGGATAGGAGTAGAGCTCGGGTCATTATCAGGGGTAAGGGATAAAATAAAGGGGATAGGATAGGAGGAGAGTCCAGGGACAGACCCCCGCTGTTGCCTTCTCTCCTCCGTGTCCCCCACTGTTTCTTTCTCTCCTCCGTGTCCCCCGCTGTTTCCTTCTCTCCCCCCCCCCCCCCCGCGCTGTTTCCTTCTCTCCCCCGTGTCCCCCTGGAACTGTCAGGATGGAGAGCGGTGGTAGGAGCCGGTAAACCCGGCTCCTTACTGTTCCGAATGGAAAGAGTCAGTGATGACTCTGTCCATTCACAGAACTGAAACATCGTAAACTGTGATTACAATGTTTCAGTTTATGAATGAAGAGAAGACGCTGCCTTCTCTCCATTCATTTTCAGCGCAGCTTAGGCTGCTGAGAAAAGGGACGGGGGAATCTGTTTCCCTAGTCCCTTTCTCTGTCTCAAAGGGGAGATGTCAGAGGTCTGTTAAGACCCCTAATATCTCACCAAAGCCCCCCCAACAGGGCTGATTAAAAAAAAAAAATTGCAATAAATAATTTAAAAAATAAAATGTAAATAGTAATAAAAAATTAAAAAATACACCGACAAACCACTACCCCCCCTCTAAAAAAAAAAAAAAAAACACCACTGTAAAAAATAATTTAAACAAATAAAAAAAAAAAAAAAAAAAAAAAACAAAAAACAAAAAAACACGCCACTGTCACATGACATTAAAAGAAAAAAAGTATCGGTATTCGGCAACCATAATATAAAGGGGACAGGAGGGAAGTCCGGGACATTATCAGGGGTAAGGGATAGGAGGAGAGTCCTGGGACATTATCAGGGGTAAGGGATAATATAAAGGGATGGGAGGGGAGTCGGGGGACATTATCAGGGGTAAGGGATAATATAAAGGAGATAGGAGGGGAGTCGGGGGACATTATCAGGGGTAAGGGATAATATAAAGGGGATGGGAGGGAAGTCGGGGGACATTATCAGGGGTAAGGGATAATATAAACGGGATGGGAGGGGAGTCGGGGGACATTATTAGGGGTAAGGGATAATATAAAGGAGATAGGAGGGAGTCGGGGGACATTATCAGGGGTAAGGGATAATATAAAGGGGATGGGAGGGGAGGAGTCGGGGACATTATCAGGGGGTAAGGGATAATATAAAGGGGATGGGAGGGGAGTCCGGGGACATTATTAGGGGTAAGGGATAATATAAAGGAGATAGGAGGGGAGTCAGGGGACATTATCAGGGGTAAGGGATAATATAAAGGGGATGGGAGGGGAGTCCGGGGATATTGTTAGGGGTAAGGGATAATATAAAGGAGATAGGAGGGGAGTCGGGGGACATTATCAGGGGTAAGGGATAATATAAAGGGGATGGGAGGGGAGTCGGAGGACATTATCAGGGGTAAGGGATGATATAAAGGGGATAGGAGGGGAGTCCGGGGACATTATCAGGGGTAAGGGATAGGAGGGGAGTCCGGGGACATTATTAGGGGTAAGGGATAATATAAAGGAGATAGGAGGGGAGTCAGGGGACATTATCAGGGGTAAGGGATAATATAAAGGAGATAGGAGGGGAGTCAGGGGACATTATCAGGGGTAAGGGATAATATAAAGGGGGTGGGAGGGGAGTCCGGGGACATTGTTAGGGGTAAGGGATAATATAAAGGAGATAGGAGGGGAGTCCGGGGACATTATCAGGGGTAAGGGATAGGAGGAGAGTCCTGGGACATTATCAGGGGTAAGGGATAATATAAAGGGGATAGGAGGGGAGTCTGGGGACATTATCAGGGGTAAGGAATGATATGAAGGAGATAGGAGGGGAGTCGGGGGACATTATCAGGGGTAAGGGATAATATAAAGGGGATGGGAGGGGAGTCGGGGGACATTATCAGGGGTAAGGGATAATATAAAGGGGATGGGAGGGGAGTCCGGGGACATTGTTAGGGGTAAGGGATAATATAAAGGGGATAGGAGGGGTGTCCGGGGACATTATCAGGGGTAAGGGATAATATAAAGGGTATAGGAGGGAAATCTGAGGACATTATCAGGGGTAAGGGATAATATAAAGGAGATAGGAGGGGAGTCGGGGGACATTATCAGGGGTAAGGGATAATATAAAGGAGATTGGAGAAGTGAGCGGAGAGTCTCTAGAAGTGTGTGTATTTGGGACTCTCTGCCTCAGGTTGTCATTAGTGCTGTCAGTCTCGGGAAGGGTGTGGAGAGATCTCTGCACTCTGACAGTGTTGGGTGTCACTTGTTCGGGGTCTTTTGTTCAGAATGTAATGTGACTCCTTAGTTACAGGTGAAGGTTGGTGACACAAAAGTGTGACAAGTCTGCAATGTCACCTCTCTCTCCGGCACGGTGACATCTGACTGTGAGTATCATTTCATTTCCTCTGACCACCCACTGATAGCTGTATGAGGGGGACGGGTACTCCCAGCACTATGCCTACATCCTCCGATATACACCTAGTACAGTATAGAGTCTGGCTACACCATATCACATCACATAGATTGTATTTATCATGACTGAGTCACCTATAAGAATGGTATAGTAATATCTGACAGCCAGCTAATCTCTCACCTCTCTAATGCCGGTCATATGTTATGTATCTTGTGTCTAATATTAAAAATGGATATGCAGCTAACATATTCTGTAGTGCTGAACACCAAGACAGTCACATCAGTCTCCACACTAGAGGAGCTTACACTCTAATGTCCCCCCACAGTCACACACTATTATTAATACACATTTATATAGCTCTGACATATTACACAGGGTTGTCCATAGAACACTGAGGCATTGGGCCAGATCCACAAAGATCTCCCGCTGGTGTAGCCTATCTTAGTTACACTACGCCGCTGTAACTTACAGCGGCATATCCTTATCCACAAACAATTACGGCGGCGTAACGTTTACGACACTGGCTCGACGTCCATACTTAACATTACGTACGCCTCTATACAGCAGAGGTAACTTTACGCTGGACCTAAGCTTACGCAAACGACATAAAAACACTGCGCCGGGCGTACGTACGTTCGTGGATCGGCGTATCTACCTCATTTGCATATTCGACGCGGAAGTGCCCCCTAGCGTCCAGCATAAATAGGCCACTTTAGGACGACGGCGTATCTACGCAAAAAAAACGGCGTATCTTGTTTTGTGGATACAAAACAATGATACGCCGGCGCAGATTTGAAATTACGGCGGCGGATCTGGAGATCCACCGCCGTAATTGTTTGTGGATCTGGCCCCTTGTGTCCAGTTTCTGCACCAGAGGTTCTTACATGCTAATATCTCACTATTATAATATCACACACTATTATTATTATTATTATATATTTATATAGCTCTGACATATACCATAGTGCTGTACAGAGAACACTGCTCCAATCTCATCAGTCTCTCCACCAGAGGAGCTTACACTCTAATGTCCCCCCACAGTCACACACTATTATTTTTATAGTACATTTATACAGTATAGCTCTGGCATATACCGCAGTGCTGTTCACAGACCACTGAGCCAGTCACCTCAGTCTCTGTACCAGAGGAGCTTACACTCTAATGTCCCATCCACAATCACACACACTATTATTATTATACATTTATAAAGCTCTGACATATACCACAGCGCAGAGAATATAGAGAGAATATTGAACCATGTACATTTTGACTATTCCAAGTTTGCATTTCATTGAGATTTTGGTCCCTGTCGTTTGTTGTTTTGTTTTTTTTCCATCTGTAAGATTTATCTCTGTTGGTTTTCCATGATGTTAGAAATAAAAACATTCAGAAGAATTGTTCAGTTCTGGTCCCTGTGGAAGGTCCGGTTCCTCTTTGTATCTTTCATTAAATTCTTTAAAGGGGTGTTCGGCTTCACGGCCGGGCACCCACTGCGCATGCGCGAGCGGCACTGCGCATGTGCGAACGGCGATCGCCTGGGACCTGTGACGTGTTCTAGGCGATCGCCTACAGGGAGGGGCTGAAGATAGGCGATTAAGCTAATCGCCTAACCAGCCCCTCGGCGGAAAGAGGAAGTGGGACAGGAAGTCCCACTCCTCCTGAAGCCCCCCCCCAAAAAAAAAATGACATGCCAAATGTGGCATGTAAGGGGGTGAGGAGTGGGTTAAGCGGAAGTTCAATTTTTGAGTGGAACTCCGCTTTAACATTAGCCCCTGTTTTGCTTTCCTCAGCAAAGACTATTGTGATGGAGATACGCAATCACTCTTGTCCATTCTAGATCTCAGCCATGACCAGACCTCCCAACCTTTTGAGATGGGAATGAGGAAAACCGATCAGCAGAAGTATGCAGACATAGGACACATAGGGTGACCACGTGTCCCGGATTCCCTGGAACAGTCCCGCATTTTGCAGGTCAGTCCCGGGCACCTTCATTCCAGGACAATACAGTGTCCCGGAATGAAACTGACACAGCCACCCCCCCCCGGGCCAATCTGATGCCCCCAAAAAAGGCCGCCACATCACCGCTTTACTCACTGACAGTACTTGTCCTGGCTGGGAATGCCTGGAGGAGCACAATCCCCGCCCCCTGCTTGTGATTGGAGAAATCATAAATCCCGCCTCTTGTCTCCAATCACTGTGCTGTGATTCATAAAGCAGCACAAGCTGATTTTTGGGAAGGGGGTGTCCCTGAATGATAGTTTGGAAATGTGGTCACCCTAAGTACACACCCCACTTCCAGGCCCCCTTAAAGGGGAATTGTACAAAAAAAAAAACAACATTGGTTAACCGGTTGAGACCCGGACCAATATGCAGGTTAACCCCTTCCTTGCCGGCGCATTGTAAAATGACGCCGGAAGGAACCCTCCCTCGATCCGGGTGGACGTCATATGACGTCCTTGGTTCCCGGCGATCTAGGGCGCCACCGCTCGTGACCGGCGGCCGCGATTGCTTTCGGGCACCCGCGATTGCAGGTGACCACGGCAGGAGTGTGGATCTGTGTGTGTGAACACACAGATCCACCTCCTGTCAGCGGTGATGTGTGTTCCCAGTACAGAGGAACACACATCGGTCTCCTCCCCTTGTGAGTCCCCTCCCCCCAACAGTTAGAACATATTATAGGTAACATTTTAACCCCATTCAGCGCCCCCTAGCGTTACCCCCTTCCCTGCCAGTCACATTTACATAGTAATCAGTGCATATTTATAGCACTAATCGCTGTGTAAATGTGAATGGTCCCAAAAACGTGTCAAAAGTGTCCGATGTGTTCGCCGCAATGTCACGGTCACAATAAAAAAATCGCAGATCGCCACCATTACTAGTAAAAAAAAAATTATAAAATAAAAATGACATAAATCTATCACCTATAACTTTTGCGCAAACCAATCTATATACGATTATTGTGATTTTTTTTTTTTTACCAAAAATATGTAGAAGAATACATATCAGCCTAAACTGAGGAAAAAAATGTTGTTGTTTTTTTTTTATTGTGATATTTATTAAATAAAAAAGTAAAAAATATTGTGTTTTTTTTTTAATTGTAGCTCTTCTTTTGTTTATAGCGCAAAAAAAAAACTAAAACGCAGAGATGATAAAATACCACCAAACGAAAGCTCTATTTGTTCGGGGAAAAACATAAAGATTTAATTTCGGTACAGTGTTGCATGACCGCGCAATTGTCATTCATAGTGCAACAGCGCTGAAAACTAAAAATTGGTCTGAGCAGGAAGGGGGTGAAAATGCCCTGTATTGAAGGGGTTAAGGACCTTGCCCCTTTTTGTAATTCGGCACTGCGTCGCTTTAACTGACAATTGCGCGGTCGTGCAACGTGTCTCCCAAACAAAATTGGCGTCCTTTTTTCCCCACAAATAGAGCTTTCTTTTGGTGGTAGTTTATCACCTCTGCGGTTTTTATTTTTTGCGCTATAAACAAAAATACAACATATTTTTTACCATTTGCTATAATAAATATCCCCAAAAAAATATATAAAAAAAAACGTTTCCTCAGTTTAGGCCGATACGTATTCTTCTACATATTTTTGGTATACAAAAAAAAAAAAAAAACGCGTTTACAAAATAGGGGATCATTTTATGGCATTTTTATTAATAATTTTTTTTTTTACTACTAATGGCGGCGATCAGCAATTTTTTTTCGTGACTGCAACATTATGGCGGACACTTCGGACGCTTTTGACACATTTTTGGGACCATTGTCATTTTCACAGCGAAAAGTGCTAAAAAAAATGCACTAATTACTGTGAAAATGACAATGGTAGTGAAGGGGTTAACCACTGGGGGCGCTGTAGGGGTTAAGTGTGACCTCATGTGTGTTTCTAACTGTAGGGGGGCGGGGCTGGATGTGTGAGGTCATTTTTCGTCATTCCCTATATCAGGGAACAGACCATCAGTGTCACTGCCACAATGAAGAACAGGAAAGGTGTTTGTTTACACTCACCTCTCCCCGTTCTTCAGCTCCTGTGACCGATCGCGGGACACCGGTGGCGATCGGGTCCCGCCGCCGCGGTCACGGAGCTTCGGACCGGGTCACGAGCTGTCTGGGCTCTTAAAGTGGACGTATATATACGTCCATGTGCCCAGCCGTGCCATTCTGTCGACGTATATAGTCGTTCGCCGGTCCTTAAGTGGTTAAAGTGCTTTTTTTACCACTACTATTCCGTTATATTGGCTTTTGGAAATTACAAATGCAGCAATTTAGAAATCAGATGAAAGGTTTAGCACCGGGAAACACTTTTTGATAGATAAAAAGTGCATTTTACTGTATATACAATATATAGATCAGACCAAAATGAGGGACAAATGAGGAGGAATGAGGGACAGAGGGACATTGCTCCAAATCAGGGACAGTCCCTCGAAAGCAGGGACAGTTGGGAGCTATGGCCACGGCATTCCCAATATCCAGAACTGAGTTTCCCTTCTATAATGAACCTGAGGATGCGTACACACAACCGGTTTCCTCGGCAGAATCCAGCAAGAAACTCGCGGGAGAGCTTTTTTGCCGAGGAAACCGGGCGTGTGTACGTTTTTCATCGAGGAAACTGTCAAGGAACTCGACGAGCAAAAAAGAGAGCATGTTCTCTTTTTTCTCGACGGGAGTCTAATTTGGCTCGTTGAGTTCCTCGTTGGGCTGCTTTTCGACAAGAAACTCGAGCGTGTGTATGCTAAGAAACCCGCGCACCTTCGGTAAAAGTAGCGTTTGTAATGGAAATAGCACATTTGTCACTCTGTAACAGACTGAAAAGTGTTCCTAACACGCAGTTAGATCATGAGATTAGCAAAAGCAGCGCCAAGGTTTGTGCCAGTGGAATCGAACTTCCCCTGCTGTCGTATGTGTTGAAGTCACCGCGTTTGAAAACGAGGAGATTTGGTCTTTATCTGCTTGCCGACCAGCCGACGTAATTTTACTGTGGCAGGTCGGCTCTCCTGGGCGAGAGCCCGTAGCTCTACGTTGGCTCTAAAGCGGCCATTAGGGGGAGCGTGCACGCTGCCCGCGGCCGGCGCGCGCCCCCCGCTCGCCCCCGAGTCCCGTATGCGTGCCCGGCGGGCACGATCGCCGCCGAGCACACACGATCGCTCGGTACAGAGCGAGGACCGGGAGCTATGTGTGTAAACACAAAGCTCTCGGTCCTGTCAGCGGGGAAAACGCTGATCTTCTGTTCATACAATGTATGAACAGAAGATCAGTGATTTCCCCTAGTGAGGCCACCCCCCCATACAGTTAGAACACACCCAGGAACACACTTAACCCCTTCCCTGCCCCCTAGTGTTAACCCCTTCACTGCCAATGGCATTTTTATAGTAATACAATGCATTTTTATAGCATTGATCGCTAAAAAAATGCCAATGGTCCCAAAAATTTGTCAAAAGTGTCCGAAGTGTCCGCCATAATGTCGCAGTACTGAAGAAAAACGCTGATCGCCGCCATTACTAGTAAAAAAAAAATATTAATAAAAATGCCAGAAAACTACCCCTTATTTTGTAAACGCTATAACTTTTGCGCAAACCAATCAATAAACGTTTATTGCGATTTTTTTAATGAAAAATAGGTAGAAGAATACGTATCGGCCTAAACTGAGGAAAAAAAAAAGTTTTTTTATATATTTTCTGGGGATATTTATTATAGCAAAAAGTAAAAAAATATTGAATTTTTTTCAAAATTGTCGCTCTATTTTTGTGTATAGAGCAAAAAGTAAAAACCGCAGAGGTGATCAAATACCATCAAAAGAAAGCTCAATTTGTGGGGAAAAAGGGACAGCAATTTTGTTTGGGAGCCACGTCGCACGACCGCGCGCGCAATTGTCAGTTAACGCGACGCAGTGCCGAATCACAAAAAGTGCAATATGGTCGGGGGGTTAAGTGGTTAACGTGTGGACGCAAAGCAAGCTTGTCGAGTTCCTCAACAAGCCTAACAAGGAACTCGACGAGGTGTTCAGAATGGGCTAAGGGCTGTAATAGAGTACAATAGGGATCAATGATTGCAGAGGGATATGGTAGTGGGGTGGTTGTCACATCCTCTATGTTTCCTTCCTTGTTGGGCACCAAGAAAGGGTCACATAAGAGGCCTTCCCCAGGCTGGGTTTTTCTGGGCTATGCTAGGCATTTTAGATCTTCTACTTCTACTTCTACTTCTTTACACATGGGGGTAACTTTACTTGAACAGACAATTAACAAGTTCCCACCCATCCTATAGACAAATGACCGGGCGGGAGATTTATCGTTCATATGATGTCCTTCCTGCCACACCCAGAAATGACCGATGACAGATCACTGTATCGGGCTGCTGCCAGTACCATGTGATCACTGTGACCAATCACAGCAGATCACATGAATATCGTACACAATGGATGGCTTCCATTAATACCATTCATTGTGTACAATTGTGTTGCTAGTTGTGATTGGTCACAGTCATCACATGGTACAGACAGGGCCAATCACAGCACATAATATAACTGAGTACTAAGTTTTGTAGGTAAAGTTGATCCGGGGTAAATCCGATTGCCTCTCGGGGTATCAGGAAGGAATTTTTTCCCCTCCGGTAGCAAATTGGATCATCGCTCTGCTGGGGTTTTTTGCCTTCCTCTGGATCAACTGTGGGTATGGAGTTGGGTGTATGGGATGTACTGTGTTTTATTTTGTTTGTTTATTTTTTTTTATGGTTGAACTGGATGGACTTGTGTCTTTTTTTCAACCTGACTAACTATGTAACTATGTAACATCTGTACCATGTTATTAGATGTGGCTAATCACAACAAAACAGACTGAATGAATCTATTTCTTTAATTCAATCTTATTTTATTAGAGAAAAAAAGAGAAGCAGAAAGACAAGTATCGTCTCAAACATTACAAACATCACAGTCGAATACATCAACAATAGGTACCGTGCATGACAGAACATAAACATGTCTATGTTACATATAGATGAGAGAAAAAGCACGAGTACAAGGACCACCATAAGGCTGTTAGTGTTAGAAATCCCTGTAGACAAAAAGTGCTGCCACACATACGGTGTAGTATATGGGAGTGCATATTAAGTTGTATGGGGAAGGAAAAATAAAAATGAAAGAATAACGTATGGGGTCAGAAAGTGAATCAGTAACATTCGGCAAGATAAAGACATGTATGTGGACTAATGGATTCCTAGGAATGTAATCAGACAACGAGAAAAAGAAAAGAAGCAGAGGCAGAAAAAAGGGGGGAGAGATAATGGGGTAAGAATTGGGGGGTCAAGTATCAAGTATCACTCCATCATGGCACCAGGGCGACATCATCCAGGCCACCTCCAGCCCAGGAAATAAACTCAGAAGAGTATCGGAACATAGACCATGAAGTCCAGGTGAGAGAGAATTGTTCGCTTTTATCGCACTCTTCCGCCAACAGACGTTCAAGGTCCCTTATGCGGTCCACCTCAACAGCCCAGTCCCCAAGGGATGGCGTAGCCGCCGATCTCCAGTGACGGGGGATCACCACCCTGGCCGCCGCCAGAAAGTGTCGTAACACATCATTTTTAACGGACTTGAACGAGCCAGGGAGTATAGATAAGAGAGCCACCTCAGGGGAGGGGTGGATTGTGGTCGCCATCAGTTTGCAGTATAGCTTGAAAATCCGTTGCCAAAATGCCTGGATAGGAGGACAGTCCCACCAGATGTGGAGCATTGTTCCCCGGGATCGCAGACACCGCCAGCAGGTATCTGACACTGTCGGGTTGAAGTGTTTGATAGTTGTTGGGCATCTGTACCATCTCGTTAGCAGCTTAAACCCACTTCTCCTGGGTCTTAGTGGCCAAGGATAGTTTGTGTGTCAGGGTAAAACACTTCCGCCAGTCAAGGGGGGATATAGTGATGCAGGTCCGCCTCCCAGGCCACCGTATACGGCGGGGGATCAGGGGAAAAGATGTCGAGCAGTAGGGAGTAGAGTTGAGATATCACATGTGTTGGAGGTTCTGCCTGTAGAAGCAGCGCCTCAAATCCCGTCGGTTCAGCTAGGATGTCTGGAATGGATGGCAGGGTTCGGATATAGGAAGTGATCTGTTGCCTGTGAAGCCACTGCATGGGGTGTCGGGAGGTCGGGTCGGCAGGGGTATCAGCTCTTAGAGTGGGGTCTGCTCTAAGGACCTGGGCAATTCTCCTATGATCCTCCTTACGCCACGGTCCAAATCTTGTTACCGACAGACAGAGCAGGTAGAAAGGCCGGGGTCCCAAAGAAGGGAGTCAAAGGCCCCAAGTGGTTCGACAGACCCCCTCTGGATCGCAAATGATCCCAGATCCGAATCGTCTGTAGAGTAAGGTCGCTGAGAGGGCCCAAACTCCCCCGATCCGTGGGCAAGGTCCATGGGAGAGCAGGGAGTTCAACTGGGTTCATGTGGCTTTCCAACTGAACCCAGAGCTTGGTTGAAGAGTGGTGGAACCAATCCAATATACGAGTGAGCACCGCTGCCTTATGGTATAAGGAGGCGTCCGGGGCTCCAGCTCCCCCTCTAGCCTTTGGAAGGGATAATGTTCCGTATCGTATTCTGGGACGGGCAGCATTCCAAATAAACTTGGAGAACATCTGGCGTAGTTTCTTGAAGTACAAAGTAGGTATACGAATAGGTATAGTTTGAAACAAATACAGGAACCTAGGAAGAACATCCATTTTCAGGGCATTCACTCTACCTAGCCATGAGAGCCGTTTAGACGCATAGGTGGCTAAATCAGCTTGGGTCCTAAGAAGGAGGGGGGTAAAGTTTAGGGAGAAGAGTTGGGATGTATCCGCTGGAATCTGAATTCCAAGATACCTGACGGAGGTAGAGTCGGTTTTGAAGGGGAAAGTGGTAGATATTCTGCGTAGAACCGAATTGGACAAAGATACGTTAAGGATTTCCGATTTATCGTAATTCACTTTGAAGTTGCTAACTACTCCAAATTTCCGAAACTCCTGCAATACGGAGGGCAATGTTGTATGTGGATGTGTCACGAACAGGAGCAAATCATCTGCAAAAAGGGCGAGTTTGGTGTGGGTGGGTGCGATTATTACACCTTGGATTGAGGGGTTATTACGTAAAGCAATGGCCAGATGTTCCATGGTAAGAATATAGAGGAGGGGGGACAGTGGGCAGCCCTGTCGCGTCCCGTTCGAAATAGAGAAGGCCGGAGATAGCGAACCATTCAATCTAACCCTAGCAGATGGAGAGGTATATAGGGACATTATTCTAGCCATCATATTAGGTCCCAAGCCAATTTGTTGCAGGGATAATCGAAGGAACTGCCAGTCTACTCGGTCGAATGCCTTTTCCGCATCGACTGTTAAGAGGCATAATGGGATATCGTGAGATCGGGCATACTCAGTTAAAAGAAGAGTCTTCAGGGTATTATCTCTAGCCTCCCGGCCACTCACAAAGCCTACCTGATCTAAGTGTATTATCCCCGGCAACAGTGGTCGTAATCTATTCGCCAGTATTTTAGCAAAAACTTTCAGATCGACACCAATTAAAGATATCGGCCTGTAGTTAGAGCAAAGAGTAGGATCCTTGCCCGGCTTTGGGATGAGGGATATGTGGGCCTCAAGTGCTTGTGGAGGGAATAGCGAGCCCCCTGTCAAAGAGTTGAACACCTTGGTGAGAAAGGGTGTGAGAAGGGCAGCGAATAGTTTATAAAACTTGGGCGTGAAGCCATCCGTGCCCGGGCTCTTTCCACTCGGCGTACCCGCTATGGCTTTGGCAACTTCATCTTCTGTGATAGGGGTCTCTAGATCAGCAATGGCGTCAGCATCCAGTGCGGGAAGCGCGGTTTCTGAGACATAGGACAATTGGTCCTCTATCCCGTTACAGTGGGAGCCCGTTGGTTGAGTCGCAGGGATATTATATAGGGCTTGGTAGAAGTCCCTGAATTCCCCAGCCATCTTAGTCGGTGAGGAGATCAATTCTCCCCGCGCCGCCCCCGGGTGTGGGGCACAAAAGTGGAAGACACTTTGGGGTGTAGAGAGCGAGCCAACGATCGACCACATTTATCCTGAAACTTATATTGATGGAAAGCGAGCTTACCTGCATACGAGCGTGCAGAGGTCTCATAGAGTTCTCTGAGTCGTGATCGCGCCGTAGAAACATCCGACAGCGTTGACACTGTCGGGGATCGTTTGTGTTCAACTTCCAGTTCTCTCAGTGTACGAATCGCTGTCTCAATGGTGGCCGAGCGCTCCTTTTTCAGGCGCGCACCCATTTGGATAAAGGTTCCACGTAGAACTGCCTTGAGCGCCTCCCATTGAAAGGGCATCGCAGTCGTATCCGAAGCGTGGTCAACAAGAAAGTTAGAGATTGTGTCAGATACTGTCCGTGTACAATCCGAATCCGTGAGCAACGAATCATTCAAGCGCCACGTCCACTCCCTAATTGGGGTGGAAGGGAGCGAAAATGTCAGGTGTGATAGGGGAGTGGTCAGACCAGACCATCGGGTCTTTGTGGCATTCAGGAGACCAGTCCAGGCAACTATGGTCACTCAATAAGTAGTCTATGCGACTATAAGTGTGATGTACATGAGAGAAGTGGGTGTAGTCACGGGACGTGGGGTGTAATACCCTCCACACGTCTACAAGACGCAGTTCATAGAATGCTTGCTTCAGTGCTCTCAGTTTAGGGAATGAGACACAGGATCGTGAGGTGGAGGAATCCAAAAGCGGCTCCAGAGGGGTGTTAAAATCACCGCCCAATATGAGCTTACCCTCCATGAACCCTGACAGAACCTTCAAAAATGCCAGCGCAGACGGTACTTGATTGGTGTTGGGAAGATAGACATTTGCTACTGTGAATTTGGTACCCCATAGCAGGAATTTCACAAAGATATACCGTCCATGAGGGTCAGAGAGCTGATCCAGCACTTCTACAGGGAGTGTTTTATGAAAGGCAACAGACACTCCCCTGGTCTTCTGGGTTGGGTTAGTGCTATGGAACCACCTATTGAAATATCTGTTGGAACAGGAAGGGGTGGAGGCGAAGCGAAAATGCGTCTCTTGAAGAAGAAGCACATTGACCTGGCGTTTGTGCATGTGATAAAGGATTTGACCTCTCTTGGAGGCAACATTAAGGCCATTGACATTATATGAGCAGAATTGTAGCCTGGGGTGAGAGATCACTGTTTGGGCCATGATGGAGTGATAAGGAAGAGGAGGAGGGGGAGGGAAAGGGAAGGCCGGAGTAGGGCAACAGGGGTCAGAAAACAGTGGGGGAGGGAGAATGAAGAGGGGAGAAATGGGGAGGAGATTGATCAGAAAGAGCACCTTGTGAAGGCAGCTCAAAAAAAAAAATACTGGTGTCCGTGAAAACGAAGCACCTCGTGAAATATCACGTGCTAGGCACGAACCGTGCCAAACCTATTTGGAAAAAAGAGAACAAGGTAAGAACAGCTGAGACGTGATCCTGACAACTCAGCAGGCATACAGAACGTAAGTGTAAAACACCCAATAATCATGGCATCCAATGCATAACTTTCAAGTATTTAACGAACATAACATAAGGCTAATATCATAGGTACTTTTAGGCATCTTTAAGCAATATACTAGAACGTGTAAGTGAACAGTAATAATAAAAAAAATAACTAACTAACTGCGGACAGAAGAAAGGCACAAACAGTTCCATATGGTCCCGCAGGGACCAGACAAACCAGTCGTTACATTTATGGCAGCATTGTCCTTTGGTCGTTGTCTCAGCTTGGCTCGGACAACAGAATAAACACACAGCAGTTGCTACTAATAGGGCACATGATACCTGAGCTACAGGGATACAGGAGATTGGCACCGAAGGAAGCCCCGGGGGCCCCAGGACAAGCCAAAAGACCGCGTCCAGGAACCCCCAAGCCAACCCGCGGACCCAAGGCCCCGAGAAGACACAGCAACAACATGAGCAGTTCCCCGGAAAGCACCCAATGGCCCCGCCCGGGCCCAGACCGCCCCCCCCCCCAATAAAGAGAGGGGAAGAAAAAAGAAACATGCACAGGTATTAAGAGACAAATTTATAAAGATCATCGCAGCAGAACCCGAAGGGTAGCCGCGACACCGGTGCCGGTGCAGTCAGGGCAGTGTGGGACCACGGCGAGGGTCAAGGCGGCCCAGAGCCGAGCGGGACCATCACCAATCAACATCAACATCTCCAACTGCCCCCCCAGAGCCCCAGCAAGCACAGCCGTACCCACCGGTCAAGCCAATAGTGGCATTCAAAGGACGTGGTAAGCAGTAGTTCATGGGAGTAGGCCACAAGTAAAAAGGTAAGAAAAAATAAATAAAAAAATACAACAAAACACATTCAGGGCAAACCTGGTCGAAGTCTTGGAGAAGAGTCGCACCCTCCTGGGGAAGAGAAGAAAAAATAAAATAAAATAAAAAAATAAAAAATAAAAAAGGGGGGGGGGAAGAAACCGTCTTACGGAAGAACTCGGATCAGTCTTCAGGTGATGTGGCACCGGAAGGCGTCGGTCTAGACTGCGGGTACCTTCGCCGCTGTAGAGGAGGGCCCGGTAGCCGCTGGCGGTCATCTGGAGGGTCCAACCAGTTCAGGACGGTGATAGGGTCCTGGTCCAGGAAGAGGAAGAAGGCAGGAAGCTGGTCCGGATCTGACAGGACAAATTTGTGGTTATCAGCCCGGGTTACTTTGATACTGAAGGGGTGGCCCCAAGTGTACGATGCACCAACTTGACGGATCACTTCCAGCAGTGGGCGGACCACACGTCGCATGTACAACGTGTTGCGGGAGAGACCTGGGTATAGGTGGATGGAGGAACCATCGAAGTCCAATGGGCCTAAGCGCCAGGCCTTGCGCAAGATCTCTTCCTTCAGGGTATAATAGTGTATCCGGCAGAGAACGTCTCGAGGGCGGTCTCTGCGTTCGCCCCCCCCATGCCCCCCACTCTATGCACTCTGTCCAACTCGATAGGGGACGTGACTTCCCTGCCCAGGACCTGATTGAGGATAGCGATGATAGTGGGTTTGAGATCAGCACCCGAGGTCGCCTCCGGGACACCCTGCAGCCGGATGTTGTTCCTGCGACTTCGGTTTTCACTGTCCTCTATGCGGAGCTGGTGTTGTCGCAAACGGGAGAGGTGAGCTGTAGATGCGTTTTCAAGCGCTGTTATTCGGGTTGAGTGGTCTTCCTGGGTGGTAGCTATTGCAGAGACTGTGACCTCCGATGCCGAGACCCGTTGTTTGAGGGCTGCCAGTTCGACGTGGAGAGAAGTTTTCAACTTAGAGGCCCAGGAATCAAAATCCGCCCGGAAGGCAGAGAGCAGGGCAGAGGTCAAGGGACCCGGCGCACCCCCGAGGCTGGGAAAGGCATCTCTCCCGGAGCAGTGCTTACGTCTGTGTTAGGGGGCAGTGTGAGGTCGGATAGCGGATCCGGAGAGTCCATCAGGGGATTCAGGTGTGAACCCGATCCGTCTTTAACGGGTAGGGAAGTCACTGCAGGCGGGGGCGGAGGTTTAGTTTTGCCCAGAGTTCGGCCCCGTCGGGAGTTTGTCTTTACCCGTACGAGATTCCTGTGATGTTGTGCGCAGCAGGTACCGTTGGATAGTGCCTTGTTGCAGATCAGTATGGTCAGCAGAGGAGGAGCTGGAAGCAGCCATCAGCAGATCGGGTGCGAGGTAACAGAAACACAGCCTGCGGTTGTCGGGAGAGCACAAAGCTCAGCAGTACATGTCGTCAGCCATCCATCTTCAGCCACACGTCTCCACAGGTGACATGGTAGAGCGGCAAGTGCGATCCGCGCTGCAGGTGGAGGTGGCGATTCGCCGTAAGTCTATGCCCGGAGCTGTTTTCTCACTGTCCTGGCACTTCAACACACAGTTCATGTATAAGTGTGGTAGATCAGGCAGAGCAAGCGGCCAGAACAAAAAACAAAGAAGAAAAAAAAAAAAAGGGGGAGGGGGGGTGCATTGAGGCCAGAGGTGGATATCAGCCAGGCTTCAGGGCAGTAAGATGGATGCTGTACCCTGTGATGGGGCCAAGGCCATGACTCGTCCGTCAGGTGGTCTTAGGGGCAGAGAGTGCCGCTGTGTTGTGGTCGGATGGCGTGCTGAGTGCCCGAGGGGGGGTCCTGAGGGACGAGGAAGGAAGATGGCCGCCTTCCTCCAGGAGTAGGCCGAAGCCACGGTCTTTCCTGGGAGACGACCGCCGGATGGGCGAACTTCACCCCGCCGGGGCCAGGAAAACCTCCCCAGGTAGGAAGGCAGGATGGGCAGCCACCTCAGGGGTCAGGTAGGGGTAGAAGGAGCAGCTCACCTTGTCCCCGAAGGTCTGTGACCGGGTCCGTAGGCCGCGGGATGCTAGGGTGCAGCCGCAGGGGTCCCTAGTGAAGTCGCCCGGCCGGAGATTCGCTCCGATGGCCCCAGCGGAGAGAGGGCAGATCCACAGGAAACTTGGGGGGCTACGCTTCCCCACGGATCGTGGCGCGGATTGCAGGGAAGAACACGAGAGTAGTAGGCCCCAAGATGGCGGACGGCCTCCGAGGCGTAGAGTCAGCTATAGGCCAGTAGCAGGACCAGCTTCTCAAAGTCCTCAGCAGCCGCCCGATCTGAAGCAGGGGGGATCAGGTAGCAAAACTAATAGGCTGTGGCCCCAGCAGAGGAGGGAAAGGTGGTAGATGGAGGCTGATTTCTGTCGGGGATGCGGAGCTCAGCTTTAGCACGTCTTCCCAGCTGCATGTCCGGACACGCCCCCATGAATCTATTTCTTTACGTAAAATTGGTTGCTTTTAACAGGGAAATTCAGTGAAACGCCACTACCAGGAGCAAAGTCATCTAGGAGAGATAGCAAAATATCTGGGGCCGGATCCACAAAGCATTACGATGGCGTATATCTCCAGATACGCCGCCATAATTTCAAATTTGCGCCGGCGTAACTTTGTTTTGTATCCACAAAACAAGATACGCTGGAATTACGCTAAAATACGACTGGCGTAAGTCTATTACGCCGTTGTATCTTAGTTGCATATTTACGCTGGACGCTAGGGGTGCTTCCGTAGATGTTCAGCGTAAAATATGCAAATGAGATAGATACGCCGATCCACGGTATGTACGCCCGGCGCATTCTTTTTACGTCGTTTGCGTAAGCGCATGTCTGGCGTAAAGTTACCCCTGCTCTATAGAGGCGTACGCAATGTTAACTATGGACGTCAGGCCAGCGTCAAATTTTCCGTCGTTTGCGTAAAACGCTTGCGAATAGGGCTTTGCGTAAGT
Source organism: Rana kukunoris (assembly GCA_029574335.1). Taxonomy (NCBI): domain Eukaryota; kingdom Metazoa; phylum Chordata; class Amphibia; order Anura; family Ranidae; genus Rana; species Rana kukunoris. The sequence goes on along the minus strand of CM056050.1, from coordinate 12,850,464 downwards.
TACGTTCACGTCGAAAGCATTGACTATTTGCGACGTGATTTTGCGCATGCGCAGTGGGATACCTCCACGGATGACGCATGCGCAGTTAAAGTGGAGGTTCACCCACAAATCAACTTACTGACATTAGATCCAGCATACTGCTAACATCTGCAGGATCGATGCTGGATTTTTTATTTTTTTTTGGTACTTTTTAGTTTTTTAGTTTTATGAGCCGTTGTTATCCGGCTCCGAGCGGGGATTACTTCCGGGTATAGGCGTTCCTAAGCCAAGAGGAGTTGATTGACGGTCTGCTAAAGCGCGCCACGCCTTCCGAAAATACCCGAAGTGACACTCGGGTGTTTACGGCGCCTGCGCAGTCTCAGCTCTACACGGCAGGCGCAGGCGCCGTATAGCGCCGTAAACACCCGATTGTCACTTTGGGTATTTTCGGAAGGCGTGACGCACCTTAGCAGCCCATCAATCAACTCCTCTTGGCTTAGGAACGCCTACTCCCCGCAGGATTCCCCACTCAGAGGCTGATAACAAGGGCTCATAAAACGATAAGTACCAAAAAAAAAAAACACAGCATACTGCAGATGTTAGCAGTATGCTGGATCTAATGTCAGAAAGTTGATTTGTGGGTGAACCTCCGCTTTACAAAAAACCTAATTTACGTCAGGTCACGAAAAATGTAAATAAAACACTCCCACCTCTTCCCCATTTGAATTAGACGCGCGTACGCCGGCCCATTTATGCTACGCCGCCGTAACCTAGGACGCAAGTGCTTTGTGAATACGGCACTTGCCATTCTAACATACGGCGACGTAGCGTAAATGATATACGCTACGCCCGGCAGAGAGTTACGCCGGGCTTCATGGATCTGGCCCCTAATGTACATAAGGCCTAATAGTGTTACTGTGGATAAAATGTATACATTTTTTTCTATAATTTTTCCTGTTAAAAATTACAGTAAAATTATAAATCTCGTAAAAACTTTACAAAGTTATTTACATGTAAAATAAATGCCCTTTTTTAAAAACCTTGGGCCGGATCCACAAACAATTACGCCGGCGTATCATTGTTTTGTATCCACAAAACAAGATACGCGTTTTTTTTTTTTTTTTGCGTAGATACGCCGTCCTACACCGGTCGTCCTAAAGTGTCCTATTTATGCTGGTCGAATATGCAAATGAGGTAGATACGTAGATCCACGAACGTACGTACGCCCAGCACAGTGTTTTTTACGTCGTTTGCGTAAGCGTCGGTCCGGCGTAAAGTTAGGCTGGGTTCACACTACGATTTTCCCGTCCGTCAGCCGCATACGATTTCAGTTTTGAAAACGTACGGGCCCGTACGGGAAAACGCATACATAGACAATGCATTGCAAATCGTATGCACTCAGATGCCTCCGGGTGCGTACGATTTGCTGGCAAAACGTTTTTTAACAGTACACAAAACCGTGTCGAGACCACGGTTTTGAGTCAGTTTTTGAAACCGTATGGCAAACGCATACGTTTTTTTTTTACATTAAAGTCAATGGAAAACGCACATATGTGCGGTTCCATACGTATAAACCGTATGCGTTTTTCGTCTGCGCATGCGCATTTTCAAAACAAGAAAATCTTTTTTTATTAAATGACACTAATTCCAAAAACGTATGCATTTTTTAATCAAAACCGGATGGAACCGTACGCACTTTTTGAAACCGTATACGTTTTATAAACGCATACGTTTACGTACGGTTCAATCCGTTTCAGCCGCATATACGTTTTTTCATATAAATCGTATGCGGCTGACGGATGGGTAAATCGTAGTGTGAACCCAGCCTTACCCCTGCTGTATAGAGGCGTACGTAATGTTAAGTATGGACGTCGGGCCAGCATCGATTTTTCCCGTCGTTCACGTCATTTGCGTAAACCGTTCGCGAATAGGGATTTGCGGAAGTTACGTTCACGTCGTTTTTATTGATGTTTTGCAACGTGATTTCACGCATGCGCACTGGGATACATCATCCGACGGCTGCGTATGCGTAGTTAAAAAAAAGCGTCGTTTGTGTCGGGTCATTCATAATTATAATAAAACACGCCCCCCACTAGTAAATTGAATTACACCACCCCGCGTACGCCGGCCCATTTACAATACGCCGCCGTAAGTTACAGCGGCATTTCTTTGTAGATAAGTATACGCTGCTGTAACTTACCGCGGCGTAGAGTAAATGGGACACGCCGCCGCGCTGGCGGGGCAGGTATGTGGATCTGGCCCCTTATTATTATTATTATACAGAGTTTATATAGCGCCAACAGTTTACGCAACGCTTTACAATAAAAGAGGGGACAGTATGATTACAATATAATTCATTACAGAAGGAATAGGTTGGCCCTACTCATGGTGAAATGAATAAAAACAAAAAACTTTGAAATGTATTAATAGTTAAAGAAATGGAAATAAAATGGGAAAATTGGCAAAATAATAAAACATCAAATAATAGCAGAAATCAGGAAAACAATAAATGGAAACATCAGGAAAATTATAGCTATGATGTGAAGGAGAATTTAAGCGGAGCTCCACCCAAAAGGGGAAGCTCCACTTATCTTTCTCCTCCCTCCCTCTGCTGACACATTTGGCACCTTTGGAGGGAGTGGGTTCCTGGTTTTGACAGGTACCCACTCCTGCTCCCGGCTGAGTTCGCTGCGGTGAACTCAGCTGGAAGCTTCTGCCCTCTGCCCTCTGCCCCCCCTCCTCCTTCCCCTGCAGGGCTTCACTGCTTAGTTGGATGTTGGCGGCAGCACCCGATAGCCGCTATTTGTAGCTGCTGACTTTAAAAAAAATGTCTGCAGGAGCCTGAAGCTCCTCTTTAAGGTGAGCGTCATTCTGTCTTTCCATGTCAACTCTGCAGGGACTGATCGTAACACAAACTGCCCGAGTGAAATGGCCCTTATGCCCTGTACACATGAGCAGAATTTCCGTCGGAATAAAGTTGGATGTTTTTTCTGGCGGAATTCCGCTCAAGCTTGGCTTGCATACACACGGTCACACAAAAGTTCTTTGAATTTTCGAGCGTTAAGAACACCGTGATGTATAACACTAATGCCGCGTACACACGGTCGTTTTTTTTTTGCGATGAAAAAAACGACGTTTTTTAAAACGTCATTTAAATTGATCGTGTGGCAAAACGTCTTTTGTGCAGGGACAGTTCTAAGTATGGGAAACGAGCGCTGCTTTACAGGCATACTATACACACCCCCCCCTAGGTATGACATTTTAAGGAATATTTTACTTTTATTGTTTTACTTTAGGCATTATTAAAATCACTCACCCGCGAAAAAAAGCAATTTTTTTAAAAAACTTTTTTTGCATTGATAAAAAAAGGTCCCCAAACACTTTTTTATGACAATAACTTGCATATAAGCCTTTGAAATTAGCACTTTAGATTTCTCCCATAGACTTTTTCAGGGTGTGCCACGGCTTTTTGAATTTGCCGCGAACATCCCAATGTTCTGTACTCGAAGCTCATCCCTACTTAGAACCCCTGAATACTAAAAAAATGTAGCAGAAACCCTAGAACCATGGTTCTCAACCTGCATCCTCAGGACCCACTAAGGCCCCTTTCACACTGGGGCAGAAGCCACAGTGGCAGTATAAGCGGCGCTAGAAATAGCGGCGCTATACCGTCGGTTGGGGATTTGCAGCGGGCGGTCCGGTTTCGGCTCGGCCGCGGCGGTGGGTATTAATACCCCTCAACCGCTAGCGGCCGATAAAGGGTTAATATCACCGCCCTCAATGCGCCTCTGCAGAGGCGCATTGCAGGCGGTATTGCCGCGGTTTTCCCATTGTTTTTAAATGGGAAGGAGCGGTATACATACCGCTCCTCTCACCATTTCAAAGATGCTGGTGACAGGAGATTTTTTTTCTCTCCCACCAGCGCATCCCCTAAGTGTGAAAGCCCTCCGGCTTTCACATTGAAGTTGCTTGGCAGGAGTTTTTCAGGCGGTATAGCAACGCGTATAGACACTCCCCCTTGCTCGGGATTGGACGGGTGATCTGTCCAATCCCGAGCAAGGGGGAGTGTCTATTTGCAGCGCGGCGGGAAACACTACAGCTATTCAAATGAGCGCGTATTAACTATGCGGCGGCGGCATCTAGGTATGGGGGACATGGCTGCATCTATGGGGGGACATGGCTGCATCTATGGGGGGACATGGCTGCATCTATGGGGGGACATGGCTGCATCTATGGGGGGACATGGCTGCATCTGTGGGGGGACATGGCTGCATCTGTGGGGGGACATGGCTGCATCTGTGGGGGGACATGGCTGCATATGTGGGGGACATGGCTGCATCTAGGGGGGGACATGGCTGCATCTAGGGGGGGACATGGCTGCATATGTGGGGGACATGGCTGCATATGTGGGGGACATGGCTGCTTCTAAGGGGGGACATGGCTGCATATGTGGGGGACATGGCTGCATTTGTTGGGGGGATATGGCTGGGGGGACATGGCTGCATATGTAGGGGACATGGCTGTATATGTAGGGGACATGGCTGCATATATGGGGGGACATGGATGAATATGTGGGGGGACATGGCTGCATATATGGGGGACATGGCTGCATTTGTAGGGGGACATGGCTGCATTTGGGGACACATTTAAAAAAAAGTATCGGTATTCGGTATCGGCGAGTACTTGAAAAAAAGTATCGGTACTTGTACTCGGTCCTAAAAAAGTGGTATTGGGACAACCCTATTATTAACCCTTTCATGCCTAAGCCTATTTGACATTTTTTGCTAGAAAAATACCTAGAACCCCAAACATATTTATATACTGTATATATATATATATATTTTAAGAGAGAATCTAGAGAATAAAATGGTGATTGTTGCAATCATTTATGTTACAGTGTATTTGCGCAGCGGTCTTTCAATTTTTTAGGAAAAAAAAAAACACTTACATGAATAAAAAAAAAACGAAACAGTAAAGGTAGCCCAATTTTTTTTATATAATGTGAAAGATAATGTTACGCTGAGTAAATCGATACCCAACATGTCACGCTTTGAAATTGTACACACTAGTGGAATGGCGACAAACTACGGTACCTAAAAATCTTCATAGGCGACGCTTTAAAAAAAAAAATGGTTACCCGGTTAGAGTTACAGAGGAGGTCTAGTGCTAGATGTATTGCTCTCGCTCTGACAATCGCAAAAGGTTGACAGCAGGTTCTCAATTTTTCCATTCGTCTGTATGCAATTCCAACTGGAAAAAAAAACACGCATGCTCGAAAACAATTTGACGCATGCTCAGAAGCATTGAACTTCTTTGTGTTATGCCGCGTACACACGGGTCGTTTTTTGCGATGAAAAAAAACGACGTTTTCAATCATGAAAAAAAACGAAGTTTTTCAAACTTCATTTTCCAAAACGACGTTGCGTACACACCATCGTTTTTCTACAAAGCTCTAGCAAAGCGTGGTGACGTACACCACGTTCGACGGCACTCTTGTCCATTGAAGCTCCGTCTCATAACTTGCTTCTGAGCATGCGCGGGTTTAAAAAAAGTCGTTTTCAACGTCGGTTTGCCCCACACACCATCACTTTTTATGACACAAAAAACGACGTTTTGAAAAACGACACAAAAAATTCAAGCATGTTGGAATATTTTTTTGGTCGTTTTTTTTGAAGACAATAAAATGACATTTCTGAAGGAAAAAAAAGTCATTTAAAATCACTGCTCTGCTCCCGAAAAAACTGCATTGATACATGTCCCCAGGGGCAGGACCCCGGTCCCCAAACACTTTTAGGACAATAACTTGCATATTAGCCTTTAAAATTAGCACTTTAGATTTCAAAGATTCGAGTCCATTTATTGGGGTTCTAAAGGTCACACAAACTTTTGGTCTGTTTGCAGGTTCTGGTGCGAACCGAACCGGGGGGGGGGGGGGTTTCTGGCTCATCCCTAGTTCTAAGTCATTTTCTAGCAAAAAAAATACAGATTTTTACAAAAAGTGTCAGAAAAAGGGCCTGGTCAGCAAGTGGCTGGCCCCTCGTCGTATTTAATCATTTCCAGGTCTTTTCTATTTATCCAGAATAGTTTATTTTATTCCTGATAACATTGTAGCCGATCGTTGCTGTTTGCTTTGTATTAATAGTTACTGAAAAGCAGCACAGTGACTATTCTTCTCCAGGTAAGCCGGAGAGGAATGTTAGTAGGAGGGTGTAGAGAATGTTATTCCCGTTGTCTTGTAGCAATCTCCCTCTGTACAATGAAGTTGGAACATTTTCCGTTGTTGCCTAGGGGTAACTGTTGACACGGCATCCAAGCCATGATGACAAGGCTGACATGTCACACATAGAAAAAAAAAAATAGAGATGCACTACGCTACTAACCCAATCATTCATTACCGTATTTATTTAGCGAATGAGAATGTGTCCGGAAGAATATGTACTCATTTTCTGAATAAACTGCTCACTGATTGGATTTAGGCTGGGTTCACACCACGATTTTCCTTTACAGTTTTTGGATACAGTTTTTAAAAAAAAAAAAGTATTCTAAAAAACGGACCCAACCGTACTCAACCGTATGCTATACGGTTGCATCATCCGTTTTTTAAAACGGAATTTTTTTTTTTTTTCAATAAAGTTTTAGTTGTTCTATTGAAATTTCAAGGGAAGCAAGGTTAACAACCGTATAGAAAAAAAACCGGACAGAACCGCAACGACATACAGTTTTCATAGAGTCCTATGTTAAAATAACCGTATACGGTTGAAATACGGTTTTTGGAACCGGACCAAAAACCGTGGTAGACCACGTTTTTTTTCCAGGAAAAAAAAAGTTAAAAACCGTAATGGTTTGAAAACCGGATACAACCGTATGATTTATATGGCAAATACAGTTTTTAAATGAAAAGTCTAGTAAGGTCTTATAGCGTATGGCCACGGTTTTTCTGTATGGTTGCATACGTTTTTTTTTTTTTTTTTAAAACGTATCCAAAAACCTGTATAGAAAATCGTAGTGTGAACTCCTACCCTTAGCAGTAGTGAGGCTCTATTTTTCTTTTCTTTCTTCTGTCATTTCTT